>CAUYUJ010021033.1:0-99245 GCA_963575745.1 Prorocentrum cordatum | reverse complement strand
ACCATCATCGTCATCATCATCATCATCATCATCAGCAGCATCATCATCATCATCATCATCATCATAATCAGCATCATCATCACCATCATCATCATCATCATAAACATAATAATCCTCATCATCATCATCGTCATCAGCATCATCAGCATCAGCAGCAGCATCATCATCATCACCATCATCATCAACATCAGCATCAGCATCAGCATCAGCACCATCATCATCATCATCAGCATCATCATCATCATCATCATCATCATAATCATCGTCATATTCCGCATCATCAGCATCATCATCGTCATCATCAGCATCATCAGCATCATCAGCAGCAGCATCATCATCGTCATCATCAGCATCTCATTATCATCATCAGCATCAGCATCAGCATCAGCATCAGCATCATCATCGTCGTCATCATCATCAACTTCCTCATCTTCATCCTCATCCTCATCATCATCGTCATCATCAGCATCATCATCATCCTCTTCAGCCTCTTCGGGCGCATCCGTACTGGAGCATAAGTTCGATGGAACCAAACCACTCTCAAGCTATGATTGCGCAGTGTGCCCCCATCTGCGATCTAGGACAGATCGGACGGCTTATACCTTCGAGCCTCGGCGGTTACGGACGGCGCAGCAGACGTACATGCACGCCTGCAGCAAATCATGCGGGAGCGCGGTGTGGCGTGGAAACGATGCTACGGATAAGTGTGAAAGATCCCCCCTTTGTGCTGCGCCCCCTGCCTTTATTGCAGGGCAGCAGTTGTCGAGCACCCACGAGTGGCGGCACAAGGGTCGAAACACCCTTTGTGGGCTGTGTGGAGCTTGGGCCACAGAGCGACCAGTGAATGTTCTTGCTGGTTGCACAGTGGCCACGCCTACAGTCTCGCCCCAGCGGTTGCAGCCCGCGCGGAAAGTTCGCGCAGGTTCACCGCCGCAGCAGAAGTCTAGCGACTGGGGCTCGCGGCTCGCGCCCCAGATCGAGCTCTAGCGGCATGCGGGCGCTCCCCCACCAGAGTCCAGGTCTCCCTCCCCAAAGACCTGGAGGTCTTGGTGCTAAGTCCTCGGCCCACGGGTCTTTGCACAGGTTCCAGCCACCCGAGGCGTTTCTGCCACCCGTGGCCGATCATTGGACCTTTTCTCTCTGCGGGTGACGCTGCAGCCTGAGCACAACTTGACGTTAACTCTGTTCACAGCTTGGCTTAAGAATGCAGACATTGAGAAACCATCCCCCTTTGTCGGTCCTACCCTTTTCCCCCTGCTACCGCTCCTCCCCTTCCCTTTCCTCCTCCTCCTCCTCCTCCTCCTCCACCTCCTCCTCCTCTCCTCCTCTCTCTCCTCCTCCTCCTCTTCCTCCACCTCCTATCCTCCTCCTCTTCCTCCTCCTCCTTCTCCTCCTCCTCCCTCCTGCTCCTCATCCTCTCCTCCTCCTTCCTTCTCCTCCTCCTCCTCCTCCTCCTCCTCCTCCACCTTATCCTTATTCCTTATTAGAATTAGCGGGCGCATCCGGGTGGTCCCATCCTAACCTGTAAAAAACAATACAAAATCAACATTTTTCTTATTTTTTCCTCTCGACATGGACGTCCTGTCGTCCACGGCGATAATCCATTGCAAAAAATACCACGAAGAGCACACGCGCGCGTTCATGTCAGAATCCTACCGAACACCGTGTGTTTGCAAGCATTTCAACATAAAAACATCAAAAACCCAATGCTTTTTCACAAAAATTGTACAAATTTCCCGCCCGGGCTCTCTTGCTGAAATCATAGGAAAACCATAGGAATCTTAAGAATTCTGTCAAATCCAGCGATTTCACGTCATCGCGCGGTGCACTCGCGATGCTCTGTCATGCACCCAGGCCGCGAATCCTGTGCAAAAAAATACCACAAAGAGCACACTCGCGCGTTCATGTCAGAATCCTACCGAACACCGTGTGTTTGCAAGCATTTCAACATAAAAACATCAAAAACCCAATGCTTTTTCACAAAAATGCTTTGGGGTGTCCTGTCAGACCGTCGGGCTTCCTCCGGCCACCTCTGGCTTCCTGCGGTGTACCGGGCCATTCTCGACTCGTCTGGCAATGCGTGCGCGGCATTCAACACGCGCTCGCCAGTTCCCGTCGGCAACCGCCATCGCGGCCGCATCAGCTGTACCAAACCGGCTGGCCGGTGTGACTTCGGCCCCCAGTTGTGCCAGCTTTGCTTCTTATGTTGTGGGAGGGCGGGTGGGACTGGGCATGCCATGCTTGACTCGCTCGAGCTGGCTAGCTTGATCCTCCTCCTACTCCTGCTCCTACTCATCCTCCTCATCCTCCTCACTTTCCCCTCCGATCCTCTCCCCCCCAAAAAACACCTGACTGACCCACTCGACGAAGCCTTCTCGAGCAACAGGAAATGCAGTTTCAGCACGGCGTGCAGCCCAGATTCTTTACCGAGACGGTCTCGTCGACACTGTCGAATCCCCTCGTCTGCGATCGATGCGGCACGCCACGCGAGGGGGCGAGAAACCCGAGAATACGGCAGCAAAAAAGAGGTGAAGCCAGAGACACAACCATCTGCGAGGGGGTACATCGTCGCAGCTGTCCCCGAAGAAAGCGATCCCTCTGAAAAGTTGCCATCGCTGCCTCCTCTCAGGGCAAGCCACAGTCGATGGATACTGATCCTGGTGGCCATCGCAGTGGCCGAGACATGGCAACACGTTTGACGCGAAAACAAAAGCCCGTCTAGAATCGTCCATTCGTGGACATCGACATTCCTCACTCGAATCTCGAATGCCGATTCTTCTGCACCAAAGAAAAACGAACACTAAGCCCACCACCCAGCAAAATGTCGGGGCTGCGATACCACATCGATGCTACCCGGCGAGTCTGCGAGTCATTGAATGGAGTATCGTGGCGCGCCAATGAAAAATCCGTCGGCCCCCTTGGGGATCGTCGGGCGTGTGCGGGAAAGGAAAGGAAAGAGATCCGCCGGACCCCTTGCGGGGCTATCAGGCTCCGCGGCTTAGGCTTGCTGCTCCCTGCTCCAGTTGCAGTTTCCAGTCTCTCATGTTCCAAGTGTGTGTCTTCTGTTTCCTACTGCAAACTCTTAAATTCCACGCGAGGGAATGAAACCGAAGAGGGCCCTGGTTACCTTCACCTGGAGGGGTTCCCAGAATTTCTGAGTTGGTCCTGCGACACGTAAAGAGACATGATGTTCGCGCCCCCGTAGCCAGAAATTATGAAAACGAACTCTATACACCGACGTCTTTTCCGACCCTGCGCTGAAGTTCGCACAGGAACGCGGATCCTGGTGTATACGGGATCCTGGTGTATACACTGTTCGTTGACACCCTTGGAAAACGGGGAAAAAGTATACACCACACCACCACGACGTCGTCCCCGACCCTCCAAACAAAATCCTGGGGGAAAAACCGCCCGACACTGGTAATGTATATGTTCCAGTGTCCGATTAATCCCTCGTAAGTTACCCCATGTTCGCGCCCCCAAGGCCATAGATTCGCGTCCCCGAGGCCATAGGCCCTCGGGAATCACGCGGTGTCCGCGCTCTCGAGACCATCATTCCGAGTTAACTGCACGATAGTCGCGCCTCCGACGCAGAAATCTCTCATAGAGTATAAAATAGTCGCGTCCCCGGAGCCATGATAATTCGTAAATTACGCCTCCTTCGCGTCCACGAAATTATAGACACTTCGAAAGTACGCAATACCCGCGCTCTCGAAACCACAATCCTTCATAAAAGGCCCCCATGACGGTACAAGAGGCCTCCGAGACGGCCCAAGAGTGCTCCAAGGCGCCCAAGATGGTCCCAAGAGGGACCAAGAGGCTCCCAAGAGGCCCCCAAGAGCCCGCCAAGAGCACCCCCAAGGGGAGCCCAAGAGGCCAACATATGCGATGTTCCCTTGGTTGTTAAAGGATTTTGGCATGCTCATATATCCAGTGGCCCCCGCTCGGAGTTCCGACGCTGCTTCACGACGGCACCCCTGCCTCATAACATAGCTCTTGCATACCCCAATATCCCAGAGAGGGGGCTGGCGGCAGTGGGCGAAGCCCTTACTGAGAGAGAGCGAGAGAAAGAGAGAGAAAGAAAGAAAAGAGAGAAAGAGAGAGAGAGAGACGGAGAGAAAGAGAGCGAGAGAGGCTCCTCCGAGCACCCTCTGGCCCAGCATCACACATGATTTGATGGGGGACGGCCTCATCCTGTGGGGGTCCCGAGCGTCCCTAGACCCTCAGGGCCCCTCAAGATGGCGCAAGAGAGCCCCAGGAGGCCGTTAGGACGGCCCAAACAGACTTCCAAGACAGTTCAAGAGGTCCAAAGTGGTCCCAATCGATACACAAGAGGCCTCTGGAGATGCCCCAAGGGGGCCTTAGAGATGCCCAAAACGGCCAGAGTCATCGAAAAACTGACAGTCTTATCGACAGGTGCTGCTTTACATGATTTCCGGGCCAAGACTGCATCAGGAGTGCTCAAGTATGCCCCAAGAACTTACAACGTCGGATAGAGAGGGTCTCAAGAGGGCCCCAAGACGACCCAGGTGGCTTCTGGAGGCGAGCAAGAAAGCCCAAAAGGCTGCCAAGACAGCCCCAGACGCACCTCAGAAGACACCAAGATTGACAAATAGTGCCCGCCCCAAGACGGCCCAGGAGGACCCAAAGACGCTCCAACAGAGCCATAAGAAGGCGCTCAGACAGCCCAGGACGGTCCCGACAGGGCTCTAAGACACCCACGAAGCATGACATAAGCACATGCCCTAAGTACATATCTATATACACACAGACATACAATCATACATGAATGCATGCATGCACGAATGCAATCCGTACATTCATGTATACAGACACGCATACAGACATGCACACCTGCATACATGCATACGTTGATAAACACAGAGACACACGTGCACATATGTCTGTCCATATTCGCCACCGTGCCTCCAGGCACGAAGTGGGGCTACCCCAAGGCTATCATGTGTTATATGCAAGGCTTCTAACCCAAAGCCCGCTAAGGGTGGCGGGATTGTCCGAAGGCCACTAGATATATGTAGGGCTACGTGTGTATACACGGTATGTGTACGGAAAGTGGATATATACAGATATATATATATATATATATATATATATGCATGTATGTATATACATACATATGTATATATGGATAAACGCATGTAACTATACACGTTTACATATACGTCTGCCTGTACACACACACATATGAATATACACATACATATGCAGGCATACATATATATGTACAAATACGTATACATATACATATACAGCTGCGTACGAATGAACATATGCATATACATATAGTTATACATGTACATGTACACACATAGATGCATGCATACACGTGCAACTAAACATATATATATATATATACATTTACAGGTTCAAATACATATAGATATGGTCGTACATATACATATACATACACATGTACCACTACATATGCATACACACCTAAACATGCATGTACGTACACACATGCATAAACATATACGAATACATATGGTTACGTGCACCTATAAATCGGCATAAACATGTATATATAACTATTTACACAAGCATAAGCATAAACCGATAAGTAAGCATATACTTATACAGACCGACCAACATACCTACTTGCATACCCACCTACATGCCTACCTACCTACACACATACAAGATACATACCTACACGTATGCAGACAGACATGCATGCATTCATGCATGCATACGTGCACGCACACATACATGCATACAGACCTACGTACATACATTACATACATACATACATACATACATGCATACATGCATGCATGCATGCATGTATGCATGCATACGTGCATACATACACTCATATATAGATACATGTACATACATAGAGACAGCCAGACCGACAGACAGACAGACTAGCAGACATACCTACCCAAATACATACCTACATGCATGCATACACATGGACATATATATATATGTATATACATGCATACACCTACGAACATCCACATACATATAAGTATATATACGTACATGCATGTATGCATACCTACATGCATGCATACATACATGGATAACTACCTCTATGTATGCATACATGTATACAAGCATAGATACATACTAGAACCACGCGCGCGCTTCGCGCGCGCTCAGGTTCTAGCTAGGAGGCGAGCTTGAGTCAACGAAAGTCGCAGGGAAGGGGGCAGGGGGAAGAAGGCCAGAGAGCGCTGAAGGATACAAATACTGGAACCCTCTTGTGATTTTGTGGGGGGCCTCGTCCGGCCGCTCGCTGGGAGTTTGACGTAGCTTCTCGGGAGCCTCTGAACCTGTCGGGGGCCTCCTGGAAGCAGGTTCGAAGCATTTTGGGGGCCGATTTGGGGCTTCTCGGGGCCTCCTTTGGGCCTCTTGGGGGTCTCCTGGGGCCTCTTGAGGGGCCTCCTTGGGGCCTCCTGGCGGCCTCTTGGGGCGGAAGGCTCGAGCTTGCGGTTCGTGGTCCCCCTCTGGGCCCCCTCTTGGGCCCGTCTTGGGGCCCTCTTGGGCCATCTTGGGCGCCTCTTGGGCCGTCTTGGGGCCCTCTTGGGCTGTCCTGGGGCCCTCTTGGAAGCTTCTTGGGCCGTCTTGGGGCGGTCTTGGAGGCCTCTTGGGCCGTCTTGGACGCGGTGAAAGCCCAAGATGCGAACATGCGAAAAATATACGTTTTCCCATAGGAATGGCACGATTTTTGTTTCTTGGACCTCTCTTGGGGTGCCTCTCGGAACGTCTTGGGCTGATTTTGGAAGCCTTTTGGCGCCTCTGGGCGGCGTTTTGGCGCCTCCTGGGATATGTTGGGCCGGAAGCTCGGAATTCGAGAGTGGCTTTCTCCTTCTGGGACCCCTCTCGAAGTCGTCTTGGGGTTCTCTTGGGCCGTCTTGGGGCCGTCCTGAGCCACTCGTGCGCAGCCTTGGAGCGCTCCCGGAGGCCTCCTAGGCCGTCTTGGAGGCCTCTTGGGCCGTCTTGGACGCGGTGAAAGCCCAAGATGCGAACATGCGAAAAATATACGTTTTCCCATAGGAATGGCACGATTTTTGTTTCTTGGACCTCTCTTGGGGTGCCTCTCGGAACGTCTTGGGGTGCTTTTGGGAGCCTTTTGGCGCCTCTGGCGGCATTTTGGCGCCTCCTGGAGCCTCTTGGGCCGGAAGCTCGGAATTCGAGGTTGGCTTTCTCCGTCTGGGACCCCTCTCGAACTCGTCTTGGGGCTCTCTTCGGCCGTCTTGGGGCCGTCCTGGGCCACTCGTGCGCAGCCTTGGAGCGCTCCCGGAGGCCTCGTAGACCGTCTTGGGCGCCTCTTGGGCCGTCTTGGACGCGGTGAAAGCCCAAGAGGCGAACATGCGAAAAATATACGTTTTCCCATAGGAATGGCACGATTTTTGTTTCTTGGGCCTCTCTTGGGCTGCCTCTCGGAGCGTCTTGGAGGCTTCTGGGACCTTCTTGGTGTCATGACAGGCGTCTTGGAAGGCATCTGGAGCCATCGGAGCGCGTTCCGAAGCCGCCTGCGAACGATCTTGGACGGCGTCCGGCGGTCCGACGAGCCTCCGGGCCCCCCGGGGCCCACATTTGTGGTCGGGGTCCCGGCCCCGGGTCCCCGGACCCGGTGCGCCGTTATATGTATACATGCATACATGTTTGCATCCAAACAAACAAACAAACAAACAAATATGCGTGAATGCATGCATGCACACATATATGCATACAGACATGCATGCATGCATACATGCATGCATGCATGCAAATCCGTAAATATACCTGAATATTGACTGCACACATGCATATACAGAGATAAGCTGACACCAGGATATTGCCCCACCTACCCCCCGAATAGGGCTCCGATCACTCCAACGGCTCCTTCTAGGCGTTCCCTGGGGCTCTCAAGGACATGCTCAGTCAGCCCACAGCAGCTTCCAAAGCCCCGCAAGACGGCCCAAGACAGCTCCTAGAGCACTCCCACAAACCCCTGAACGGCTCCAGATGGACTTCAGGCTGTCAAAAACTTCCCACAACGCCCCAAGAGTGTTCCATCAGCACTTCCACGGGCCCTCCAAGCGCCAAAAATTGTGTATCGTCTTCAGGTTATTCCAGGATTGCGGCGTTCTCGCCTTTTCGGCATCCCCGCGCTCCAAGATGGCGGAAGAGGCCCCACGGATCGCCCCAAAACGGCCCACGAGGCCCTCGAGAGATCCCGAAGAGGTTCCGACGGAGCCTCAAAAGGGCCCCAGAAGTCCACAAAGAGGCCACAGAGAGGACCAGCAGGGCCTCGAGATATCACCCAAGACGACCCAGCAGAGCCCCATCGGCGCAGGTCCCCGGAGCCACATCGGCCCTACACGGGCACACAAGGCCTCCAGGCACACTAATTACACGAGTCCCCGCAAGGCCCCGAAGAGACTTTTGCACAGCATCCAGCAGCCCCAGAGAGGCATCCAAAGAGAGCCTCGCCTGCATCGACGGGGCCAGTGACCCACAACCCAAGCCAGCCAGAGGCAACATCCACAGGCCCCGAAGACGGTCCCAGACGCCTCCGAAAGAACTCCCACAAGGCCCAATGGTTCAAGATGGACTCCAAACGGTCAAAGATCCGGCAAGAACGCCCCAAGAAGTTCCGGCAGCACTCCCACGAGTACCCCAGAGCGACATCGAGGATGTTCCTTCGGTTTGCTTTGACAGTTTCGGCGCTCTCGCATTCTCGACGTCCCCACGCTCAGCCCAAGTAGCCTCACAGATCGCCGCAGAAGCCCACGAGCCGCTCAACAGAGCCCCACGGCAACCCGAGAGAGCCTCAGGTCACAGAATCTCCAAGAGGCACGCAAGAGGCACGCGCGCCCCCAGAGACCCTACAAAAAAAACCAAGCACCAAGACGGCCCAAGAAAAGCCCGGAGATGACCCAGGAGGGCCCCACACGACCCCGAGGGTCCCCAAGATGGCCCAAAGAGGCCCCACGAGGCCCCCCAAGATGCACCCTAAAGAATCCCAAAAGACATTAAACTCAACATCCAGCAGGCCCCCGAGAAGTACCCAAGAGACCATCACACGCATCCACAAGGACTCTGACCCACAACCGAAGCCCCGTAACGGGTTGGCCGAAAGCCAATCTAATCGTTTCGCACTCCGACGCATCAGCCCCACCTGGCCCGAAGATACGCGCTGGATGCTTCCAAGAAGCCCTCTGAGCCCACATGAGGCCCGCCCCACAGACCCAGGATCACCCCAATATCCACTACGACTGCTCCCCAGAGGGCCGGTGACCACACCAAACCCTCCCAGAAGCCCCCCTTCAAAAACACCAACTCTCTCGCACAAAAGCTCCGAAGGCCCGACCTGGGCCCCGGGTGGCCCCGTCGTGGCCCCGAAGAGGCCCCCGAGGCCCCAAGGCGGCTGAGAGCTCCGCAGGAAGCGGTCAACACCAGGCCCACGAGGGCCTCGGACAGGACTGAAGGGGCCCCAGGACACACAAATAAATACACACAAATAAAAATATTCCCCATATTTTCCCATATGTTCTGGGCTTCTGTCTTCCCCCCCACTTGCCATATTTTCCCA
The DNA here is from genome assembly GCA_963575745.1 of Prorocentrum cordatum. Taxonomy (NCBI): domain Eukaryota; class Dinophyceae; order Prorocentrales; family Prorocentraceae; genus Prorocentrum; species Prorocentrum cordatum. Next base: position 89,695 of record CAUYUJ010021033.1, on the reverse strand, counting down.
TATTTTCTGAGGAATCGAAGATTAATTGTGCCTGTGTGTTTTCTCCTCTCCTGAAGGACAGCCCATTGAACTCTCCCGCCGACTCCGAAGCAGGCAGGTCCCGACTCCGCGCTGGCCCAAGTCTGCCCCGCTGCGAGTCGGTTCCCCTGCTCATCGGCCTTCCGCGCCGTCGGGTCTCGAGCCAGCACGCCCAGTGGAACTTCGCGTGCAGGGCCTTGCAGAGGACCTTAGAGGCCCAATGAAAGCCCACAAGAAAACCCAGGATGCCCCCAACATGGCCGGAGATGGCCTCCAAGACTGCCCCAAGACAGCTCCACATCGGTACAAGAAGACCGCCCCTAGCCAGCTTCAAAACACTCCCAGACGGCTCCCTCACCTGCCGATTGATCCCAGGTGGCCCCGAGGAACCCCCAGAAAACCCCGAAAGGTCCCGGGAGCGCCGCAGGTAGCCCCAAGAGAACCCCGAAAAAGCCCACCGAGGAGCCCAGGACGGAGATGCCCGACTTGACGCCCTCTCTCACGGGGGACGGCACTCCTGCCGTGCACGTGCTGGCCCAGATCCCCCCCAGGGGCCCAAGAGGCACGCGTGGTCGCCCACATGCTCCCCCGTGTCCAGTGACCTCGCTCCTTCGGTCCCGCCCTCCACACCCTTCGATCCGTCCGTTCATCAACTGCCTTTGCTCCCTCTGTCCAACCTGGCCCTCACCACGGCTCGAGGACGACTCCAACCGTCCTCCAACCGTCCCACTCCGACCGTCCCACACGGCTACCACACATCTACATTTCGAACCATCCCCACACGCACCTCGACAGCACGAGAGAGCCCGAATCGGCCCAAGACGAACCCAGCGCACCAAAAGCTCCGAAGGGGCCCTACGAGAGGGCCTGGAGGAGTCCAAGCGGAGGGTCTTCATTTCCCCACGCGACTGTCCCAACCCACCCCTCTTCACATTTCAGTTCCTTTCCTCGTGTCCCTTCTCCTCCGCGCTTTCGGCTACCCTAGTTCGTGCACCCTCCCCGTAACATTCCCGACCCTACCCCCTCGCGCTTTAGCTCAGCAGATCTCTGGCTCCTCCCCCACTTCTGTCTCCGTGCTGGCCGTGAGGCTCCGCCAAGCACCATGTGCGCAAACACAGTTCGCGTCCTCCCCACAGCCTGCAGTACATGTCCTGTCTCAGCCACAGCACTGCAACAGGCCAGAAGGGGCCCCTTTCAAGTCGAAGATGTGCCCAAGCCGAGGGTCACCGTTTCCCCCCCGCAACCTTCCCAACCCACCGCTCTTCACAACTCAGGCCCTCTGCCTCGTGTCCCGCCTATCTTTTTCACTGTCGGCCCCGATGGTTCCTCCGCCCTCCCCGCGACCGTCTCAACCATCCCCTCCCCCCTGGCCCCCCGAAGTCTGACGGTGTGCAATATACCTCCGCGACGCAACCCTATCAGCGTCGCGCACCCGAAACATCACGCCGCGCCGGGAGGGCCCACGCAGGTCACTTTCACGCCCATGCGTTTCCGAGCATGCCCACGTCAAATTTTGGACCCGCAACCCCCAAACCACGACCTTCCCAACACCGCGTGCGTTTTGGCACGCACCGCGCGCTCGCCCGCGCGCACACCGCGCGCGATACAATGATTTGGCCGACGAAGCGCAGCGAGCTGCAACTCTTGCGCATATGCATATGTATATGTATGCATGTACATAAACATACAAACACATGAATAGTAAGATGCGTAAGCCTACACATGTACACACATGCCACATACTACTATGACGTATACCTATTCGTATGCGCACACCTATACATAAAAATTACTCTAAACACACACACACACACACACACACATATATATATATATGTGTGTGCATAAGAGTGTATATTGAAATACGCATTTAACTACAGTAGCATATGCATTTACATGTACCTGTACGCAAACAAATACATAAACACACATGTATATAAAGACAGTGAACATGTATACATACACATGTTCATGCACAGATACGAAACATGTACATGTACATGTACATGTACATATACAGGTGCATGTGCTGGTGCATAGTCATAGACATAAAAAAGTTCAATACAAATACATATATACCTGGAAGCACATTTCCATCTGGTTATACACATGCATATACAAAACATATACCTACACGTATTCATATACATGATACGTGTATGTATACATATACATATGCAGAAGCATACACATGTGCGTATACAAACAAGTGGCACGCGTGCCCTGGCTCTTGCACTAAGGAGCCACGAGAGACAGGAGGCTTTCGCCTCCTTCCTCCAGGAGTTTATTTTTGTGGCCGCCGGGGGGAGGACGAACGACGAACGAACGACGACGACGAGCGAAAACAAGTGGCACGCGTGCCCTGGCTCTTGCACAAAGGAGCTGCGAAGGACAGGAGGCCCTCGCCTCCTTCCTTCACGAGGGGATTAGGAGGATCCAGGAAGAAAGCGGAGGAGGAGGACGACGACGACGACGATTTCTGGGGCCTGGCCTGGTTTTGTTTCTAGGCCTTGGCCAAGAGTGCCTCAGTGGTTCCCCAAGAGCCTCCAAGAGGTCAGGGGGGCTACCCTGGGAAGCGTGGACAGGGGGGGGGGCGACGACACGACGAACGACGACGACGAAAATAAAGGGTTCCGTGGCCCAGGGGGGCTACCCTGGGAAGCGTGGACAGGGGGGGCGGGGGGGACGGGGAGGGGCGAGGGGGACGAACGACACGACGAACGACGAAAGTAAAGGCGTCCAGGGGGGCGATCCACAGGGGGGGGGCGAGGGGTACCCGGGAAGCGTGGACAGGGGGGGGGGGCGAGGGGGACGGGGGGGGGGGCGAGGGGCGAACGACACGACGAATCACGAAAATAAAGGGGGCGTGGCCCAGGGGGGCGACCCTGGGAAGCGTGGACGGGGGGGGGCGAGGGGGACGAACGACTCGACGAACGACGAAAATAAAGGGTTCCGTGGCCCAGGGGGGCTACCCTGGGAAGCGTGGACAGGGGGGACGGGCGAGGGGGACGGGGGGGGGGCGAGGGGGACGAACGACACGACGAACGACGAAAATAAAGGGTTCCGTGGCCCAGGGGGGCTACCCTGGGAAGCGTGGACGGGGGGGGGCGAGGGGGGCGAACGACTCGACGAACGACGAAAATAAAGGGTTCCGTGGCCCAGGGGGGCTACCCTGGGAAGCGTGGACAGGGGGGGACGGGCGAGGGGGACGGGGGGGGGCGAGGGGGACGAACGACACGACGAACGACGAAAACAAGTGGCACGCGTGCCCTGGCTCTTGCACAAAGGAGCTGCGAAGGACAGGAGGCCCTCGCCTCCTTCCTCCACGAGGGGTTTAGGAGGATCCAGGAAGAAAGCGGAGGAGGAGGACGACGACGATGACGATTTCTGGGGCCTGGCCTGGTTTTGTTTCTAGGCCTTGGCCAAGAGTGCCTCAGTGGTTCCCCAAGAGCCTCCAAGAGGTCAGGGGGGCTACCCTGGGAAGCGTGGACAGGGGGGGGGGAGGACGAACGACACGACGAACGACGAAAACAAGTGGCACGCGTGCCCTGGCTCTTGCACAAAGGAGCTGCTGGAGACAGGAAGTTTTCGCCTCCTTCCTCCAGGAGTTCACTTTTTGTGGCCAGGGCCGGGGGGGGAGGCTGGGTCCAGGACACCAGAGCCAGCGGGGCCAGGGAGGTCAGGACCAGGACCAGTGGCTCCCCAAGAGCCTGGGAAGCCTGGGCGGGGATGGGGCAGGGGGGGGGCAGGGGGACGAACGACACGACACGACACGAAAATAAAGGTGTCCGAGGCCCAGGGGGGCTGCCCTGGGGAGCCTGGACGGGAGGCCCAGGGGGGCTGCCCTGGGGAGCCTGGACGGGGGGGGGCAGGGGGGGGGCAGGGGGACGAACGACACGACACGACACGAAAATAAAGATGTCCGAGCTCTAGAGCACAGCTGTGCAAGAGAATAAAGGGTTCCGTGGCCCAGGGGGGCTACCCTGGGAAGCGTGGACAGGGGGGGGGGGGGGGGCGAGGGGGACGGGGAGGGGGCGAGGGGGACGAACGACACGACGAACGACGAAAGTAAAGGGTTCCGTGGCCCAGGGGGGTACCCTGGGAAGCGTGGAAGGGGGGGGGGGGCGAGTGGTACCCTGGGAAGCGTGGACAGGGGGGGGGCGAGGGGGACGGGGGGGGGGCGAGGGGGGCGAACGACACGACGAACGACGAAAATAAAAGGGTTCCGTGGCCCAGGGGGGCTACCCTGGGAAGCGTGGACAGGGGGGGGGCGAGGGGGACGAACGACACGGACGAAAATAAAGGGTTCCGTGGCCAGGGGGCTACCTGGGAAGCGTGGACGGGGGGGGGGGGCGAGGGGACGAACGACACGACGAACGACGAAAATAAAGGGTTCCGTGGCCCAGGGGGGCTACCCTGGGAAGCGTGGACAGGGGGGGGGGGCGAGGGGGACGGGGGGGGGCGAGGGGGACGAACGACACGACGAACGACGAAAATAAAGGGTTCCGTGGCCCAGGGGGGCTACCCTGGGAAGCGTGGACAGGGGGGGGGGCGAGGGGTACCCTGGGAAGCGTGGACAGGGGGGGGGGCGAGGGGGACGGGGGGGGGCGAGGGGGACGAACGACACGACGAACGACGAAAATAAAGGGTTCCGTGGCCCAGGGGGGCTACCCTGGGAAGCGTGGACAGGGGGGGGGCGAGGGGGACGAACGACACGACGAACGACGAAAATAAAGATGTCCGAGCTCTAGAGCACAGCTGTGCAAGAGAATAAAGGGTTCCGTGGCCCAGGGGGGCTACCCTGGGAAGCGTGGACAGGGGGGGGCGAGGGGTACCCTGGGAAGCGTGGACAGGGGGGGGGGGGCGAGGGGGACGGGGGGGGCGAGGGGGACGAACGACACGACGAACGACGAAAATACAGATGTCCGAGCTCTAGAGCACAGCTGTGCAAGAGAATAAATATCAGTATACACACATACACATACATACAGTTGTACACATCCACATGTATATACATCGATGTATGAACACACACATATACATATAAATAACCATGTTTGTTCATACAAAGATGTAACCATATACACAAATGTGTGCGTGAAGACATACATATATACACATACGCATAAAAACTGAATATGTTTATACATAGACCTATAAGTATATTTACATTGGAACATAGATTGAAATATAAATACACATACATACCTACGTGTTTCTGAATATATCCCGCCTGTGCCCCTCCTCCTCCAATTTTCACCTTCGCTATCTTCGTCATCGAATCAACCGTCCCTGCTCCATCCGATGCTCCTCTGTCAACGCCTGGAAGAACCAGCCACAAAGCAGCATCAAAAACTGGAGGATGGCCGATGTGGCGGAAGCCAAATGAATCACAGAGCTTGACAACGTCATCGATCGAATTCAGAAGTAGATTGGATGGCTTGATATCACGATGGGCGATACAATGCTTGTGGCAGTGGGAAAGGCCGTTTAGCATTTGCCATGCGAACAGCTTCACTCGGCGTCGATCCAGGGGACCCGATTCTTCCATGTACCGCTTGAGATCGCGCTCGAAGTACTCGCAGACGAGGAACATGCGCGCGTTGCCATCCAGGAATGCCCTGTGGATGCCGACAATGTTCGGATGCCCACTCAGCATCTTGAGCGAGGTTACCTCCCGAAGGCAAGCAGCAGGTACGCCGAAGTAGCCCTCAGACCTACTCTCACCACCACCATCTCCGTCATATGAGTATCGCACTTTCTTGATGGCCACAATGCTGTCGTCTTCGCGATCTCTACAACGGAAAACAACTCCACATGAGCCTTCGCCGATCTTCTCCAGTTTTTGGTAGCGATCCTGAGGAGCTGTCCCGTTCGAGAGCATGAGTCTGTCCGACTTGCCGCTGCAATGGGCATGCGCTTGCCCCAGCGCTTCACTCAAATTCCCCGAGCTTGTGCCTGAGCCCGCCAGAAAGGCACACGAAGAGGTGCAACATTGAAAAGAACGAGCGGGGGAAGAGGATTCCTCATTTACCCCAATCACCTCCCCTTATCATCCCTCGACCGTCCTCATGCTCCTCCTGCGCCTCCTCCTCCTCCTCCTCCTCCTCCCCCTCCTCTCCTCCTCTTCCTCCTCCTCTTCTTCCTTCTCTTCCTCTTCCTCCTCCTTCTCCTCCTCCTCCTCTTCCTCCGACAGAGCAACAAAGCAGTTGCAGGGTGATGCGAGTTTTTCGAAGGAAAATCCGAGTAGGAGACTGACATCAAGCATCAAGCATCTCGAGGCTCCAGATCAATGCTTCCAATGCTGCTTGATTGTGTCGTACACTCGAGGCCTATGTAGCTGCTTTAAACTCGAGATCGAGTCTAACAACCGAATCCATGGACAAAATAGCTCCATGGCGAATTACAACCTACATACGTTCCCTCTGTTAAAACGACAGGGTTCAGCTGACACTAAATTGGTGGACAGGAAAATGATCATGGATAGGCAAAACCATTTTCCCAACCCAAACGAATGGTCAAAACTCGGGATATCGATTTTCAACCGACCTCTGGTTACCAACAGGTCCGAGGTGACTTCCTCGGCCAAACTGCGGTGTTCCAAAACTGAGCGCTGGCAATAAACCGTCAACCTTGTTTCCGGAAATGGCGTCGGCCCAGGGTTCTCTTTCAGCTGCTTACCCCCGGAATCGACTTAAGACGGGCCGGCGAAATTATGTTATTCCCTGCGATGAATAACGAGGTCGACACGGGCCGGCGAATTAAATGTTGAGGATGTCCTGAGAGAAACGCTGTTTTTTTAAAGTCCGATCGATAAAACACAAGGTAAAGTAAACATTTCCGTTTGTCGCGGATGTTTCGAACGAAACGCTTGTTTTGCATCATGTGTTAAGGATGTCTCGAGCGAAACGTTTGTTTTGTGCTATAGAGCGCTCCTCTCCAGGGGACCAGAATTCAGAAGATGTCTCAGGTGAAATGCTTGCTTTCACGTGCCCAGGTCTTGAGAATGTCTCGAGCGAGACGCTTCGAGGATATGTCGAGCGAAACGCTTGCTTTGCAGAACTCGACCGGCCTGAGCGCCCCAGGATGCCCAGAAGGTTCTGGGAGCCCGAACACAACGTAATTTACTAAGGAACGTGGCCCTGGGAGCGCGGGCACACCGTGATTCACGAAGGAGAGCGGTCCTGGGAGCGCTGACGCAGCGTAGTTTACGAGGGATCGTGGCCCAGGGCGAGCGGACGCAGCGTAACTTACAAGGGGTCGTGGCCCTGGGAGCGCGGACGCAGCACGATTTACGATGGATCCTGGCCCTCGGGGGGGGCGAGCGCACCGTAATGTACAATACATCGTGGCCCTGGGAGCGCGGACGCAGCGTAATTTACTAGGGATCGTGGCGCTGGGGGGGCGGATGCAGCATAATTTACTCGGGAACGTGGCCCTGGGAGCGCGGACACAGCATTATTCACCAGGGAGCGCGGCCCTGGGAGGGCGGACGCAGCGTAGTTAACAAGGGATCGTGGCCTGGGGAAAGCCGAAGCAGCGTAGTTTACTAGGGATCGTGGCCCTAGGAGCGCTGACGCAGCGTAATTTACATGGGGGTCGTGGCCCTGGGAGCGCGGACGCAGCGTAATTTGCGATGGACCCTGGCCCTGGAGGGGCGGACACAGCCGAATGTACAAGGGAACGTGGCACTGGGAGCGCGGACGCAACAGAATTCACAGAGGAACGCGGCCCTGGGGGCGCGGACACCGCGTAGTTTACGAGGGATCACGGCCCAGGGAGAGCGGACGCAACGTAATTCACAGAGGGATCGTGTCCCTGGGAGCGCGGACGCAGTGTAATTTACAAGAAGATTCGTGGCCCTGGATTTTGCGAACGCAACTTAATCTAGGAGGCGCGGCCCCTTGGCACGTCCCGCGGTGCGTCCCCACGGCACGTCCCCTGGCACGTCGCCTGGCGCGTCCCTTGGGACGTTCCGCGGCACGTCCACCTGGCATGCCCCCCTGTCACGTAGCTATGGGCCAGCTACTATATGGTCAGGCAGCTCGAGCTTAAGATCCACATCAGTTCGGTCAAGACTCGGATGCAAGGGAAAACTCGATTCACAACGTTACAGAGCACAATCGCGGCATGGCACATCGCAATCCTGCACGGCGCAGCGCAGCACAACTCTTGGCACGGTACATCAAGATCGATACACTCAGCATTGCAACCTGGCACGGTCCCTGGCACGTTCCGTGGCGCGTCCCGTGGCGAGTCCCCCTGGCACGTCGCACGGCGCGTCCCCTGGCGCGTCCGTGGCACGTCCATTGGCACGTTCCGTAGCGCGTCCCCTTAGCACGTCCCGCGATGCGTCCCCGTGGCACGTCCCCGGGCACGTCGCCTGGCGCGTCGCTTGGGACGTTCCGCGGCGCGTCCCCCTGGCATGTCCCCCTGTCACGTAGCTATGGGCCAGCTACTGTATGGTCAGACAGCTCGAGCTTAAGATCCACATCAATTCGGTCAAGACTCGGATGCAAGGGAGGACTCGATCCACAACGCTATAGAGCACAATCGCGGCATGGCACATCGCAATTCAGCACGGCGCAGCGCAGCACAGCCCCTGGCACGGTACATCAAAATCGATACACTCAATATTGCAACCTGGCACGTGCCGCGGCACGCTCCGTGGCGCGTCCCGTGGCGAGTCCCCCTGGCACGTCGTGCGGCGCGTCCCCTGGCACGTTCCGCGGCACGTCCATTGGCACGTTCCGTAGCGCGGCCCCTTGGCACGTACCGCGGTGCGCCCCCATGGCACGTCCCCTGGCACGTCCCTTGGCGCGTCCCTTGGGACGTTCCGCTGGGCGTCCCCTCGGCACGGTACATCAAGATCGACACACTCAGCATTGCAATTGCCCGTCGCCCAATCAGGTGTCTTTGAAAACGTTGCCATTACATGTCTGGACTCCTTTCTGGGTTCGTGGGTCAATCATGTTTTTCCCAAAAAGGGCTCGGGCCAACGGTTCTCTTTTAGTCGATGCCCCCCCGGCCATGACTTGAAGCGGGCCAGTGAATTTATGAAAAACTGAATAAATACAAATTCGCCGAGGACAAAATGCGTTTCGCGCGTGCCCGCTCGAGGAGCATGTGCCCCCGATCCCGGATCCTCGATAAATGACGGAGTCCGCAGACACCCGCTTCCCCACGTAAGAACCGCGGCGCGGAGCGTTCTACGCAGACTCCGCGATAAAAAACACGAGGTCTGGAGGCCTGAAATTATTCAGCTCATGAAAAAATATAGACTCTGCGCGCGCCCGCTCGATGGCGGCGCGCCCCGCGCGCCGAATCGTTGAAGATGCCTCGAGCGAAACGCTTGCTTTGCAGAACTCGACCGGCCTGAGCGCCCCAGGATGCCCAGGTGGTTCTGGGAGCCCGAACGCAACGTAATTCACTGATGAACGTGGCCCTGGGAGCGCGGGCACACCGTGATTCACGAAGGGGAGCGGCCCTGGGAGCGCTGACGCAGCGTAGTTTACGAGGGATCGTGGCCCAGGGCGAGCGGACGCAGCGCAATTTGCGATGGATCCTGGCCCTCGGGGGGGGCGGACACAATGCAGTTGATTACAAACGTGGCCAAGGAAGCGCGGAGGCAGCGCAATTCACGAGGGAGCGCGGCCCTGGGAGCGCGGACGCAATGTATTTTACAAGTGATCGTGGACCAGGGAGAACTGACGCAATGTAATATACGATGGGTCGTGGCCCTGGGGGCGAGGACGCAGCGCCATTTACAATGGATCGTGGCCCTGGAATTTGCGAACGTTCCGCGGCGCGTCCCCCTGGCATGTCCCCGTGTCACGTAGCTCAGCATTGCAACCTGGCACGGTCCCTAGCACGTTCCGTGGCGCGTCCCGTGGCGAGTCCCCGTGGCACGTCGCACGGCGCGTCTCCTGGCACGTCCGTGGCACGTCCATTGGCACGTTCCGTAGCGCGTCCCCTTAGCACGTCCCGCGGTGCGTCCCCATGGCACGTCCCCTGGCACGTCGCCTGGCGCGTCGCTTGGGACGTTCCGCGGCGCGTCCCCCTGACATGTCCCCCTGTCACGTCGCTATGGGCCAGCTACTATATGGTCAGACAGCTCGAGCTTAAGATCCACATCAGTTCGGTCAAGACTCGGATGCAAGGGAGGACTCGATCCACAACGCTATAGAGCACAATCGCGGCATGGCACATCGCAATTCAGCACGGCGCAGCGCAGCACAGCCCTTGGCACGGTACATCAAAATCAAGACACTCAACATTGCAACCTGGCACGTTCCGTGGCACGCTCCGTAGCGCGCCCCGTGGGAAGTCCCCGTGGCACGTCGTGCGGCGCGTCCCCTGGCACGTCCCTTGGCGCGTTCCTTGGGACGTTCCGCGGAGCGAACAATTGCGTATGCACTTGAGGTCCTTAGAAACAGCTCCATACCTCGAAGTTCTCAATCCTTTTCTCGGTTCGTGGGTCGACCATGTTTCTGCATCTGCGCAGCGCCCAACTCACGGATGAGACCACCTGCAGCGGAGCATCGGCGAGCCAGCAAACGTGGCAACAGCCACAGCACAGCGGAAGGTCACCAAACGTGACTCGACTTGCCAGTCGGCTACCAGCAGGATCCATGATGGGAATCAGAAGCGGAAGCACCAATGAATGAGGATTAGTACTGGGGCGCGCAAGTGAAATAACGACATGAGCGAAGTACAGACACGAACAAACGTGCGTCGCTGTGCCAACTGATCTGGATACTCGTTTGTTGTTGCTTTCCTGGCGGATCCGACCCTCTCACCGTCTGTCGAACCCTGAGAACTATCCACAGTGCTGGTGCTGAAACTCAGCTTGGCGCGTTATTTGGCGCGACGCAAGAACATTTAGCGACGCGCCATCCCTGGCACACATTGCAGCCACCGCTCTCACGGCAAACAAAGCACAAATTCGACGGTGAGGAAAACTCAAGACATGCACCCAGCTGAATTTGGTGAGCGACCTCGCCGAGCTCGCAAAGCTAATGAAAGAACCCAATCGCGGAACATTTACAGCGATCCGAGCACATGCATATTCTGAATCGATTACGTGTGCGTACCAGCTGTGTAGCTCTCCTACAGCTCGATTTAACTACTCAAAACCGACAACGCCTGTCAAGATGACTCGAAACTACCCATCCCGTCCGGATGCTTTTTGGCAGTACTAGATACGCGATCGAGCTGAGATGGAGACAGCGAGCGGTAATAAGATCGAATATCACGGGAAAAAATGTTAGAGCTCTAACGAATAGATGAATTTCGAGAACATTATTTTCAACCGAGCAAAAGTCAGCAAAAAGTCCGTGGAGACTGGGCGCCGGCAATAAACCGTCAACCTTGGTTTTTTGCGGACTTTGCGGTCGACTGTGCAGGCTTTCCAGCCTAGTCGAAAGCAAGAAGCGGGCGTATCGGGAGTAGGCGGATGCCTCGATGATCCAAACGATCAGAGGCGAAAGCCAACTCTTATAAGGAGGATGAGAGGTCAAGTACACACACACGGTGACCAACTCTTATGAGAAGGCGTGAATGAGCACAATCACAATCACATCCCATCCTGTCCGAAATATGCATGTACAACCCGCGGCAAGATTACAATCGTATGCTCAACGGCCGTGATCTCGGCATCAGTCACTGTTGAAGTTGGATCGATCGAGAATGCCGCACTATACACCTCCGTCCAAATAATCTCATGGCTGAGTGGTTGCCTTGAGATCCTCGAAACCCGCCCAACATCGATCCAGCACCCGACCCCCACGCCGTCGCAAGAAACGCCACCGTCGAAACCAGCTCTGATGGCACAGACGCGAAACACCTGTTGTAACTGAGGGGCGTGGAGCCCAATCCTATCTCGTATCACTGGTGGCCCGACACGGGCCTCATGAGTGAGTACATCTGCACGCGTGTTCCATTCCCTAAATGTGTGGTCTACAACCTCCCTCCCCTGACAGGCAGGCCTAATTCCAAACTTCTGACACATATTGTCCAGTTGGTTTATCATTATGTTGACCCTTTCCTGATACGTACGATTAAGCACCCTCCAGACACCCTGCAGCCAAGACACCACCAGAAGACTGTCCCCAGAAATGTACACAGGGATCCCAAATGGTCGTTTTGTGTGATAGTATGTACCTCCTGCAGGGCCCCACCTGTAGCACCGTACCCTTTTCTTTTCTGGAAATAACTCAGCATCGTCCGTGTACACATGTGTTCGCAGAACTGAACGTACGCAGCATCTGTCGGCACAAAGGTCTCCCACCACTTGAGTCCGTAGAATACGCAGAAAGGAAATAGCCAGCATCTCTGTCCGATAGCTCGACCTGAGCTAACGTGTCTCCTTTTCAGCTGCGAAGCCTCCTGGAAGTGGAATAACCCTCGCAGGCACTCAGACGCATCCGTCCTGAGTCTATCCCACAGTGGTCCATATGCGACCGTAGTCATGTGGTGGTCTCTCCACGTACGTTGTGTCGAAGATATTTCCTCATGAGAAGAAGTACATAACATAGTAATGAAGTCAGCAGCATCCTTAGCGGAGTTCCAAACCATACGGAGAAATCGTTGCACCAAACTCGCAAATCCATAAGATCGAAACTGCTCTCTGGCCTCGTGGTACCTTCGGCGGTTCCAGTCCGCCATAGTCTCCTCCTCCCTCCTCGGCCGTCGGAACATACGGCACAGACACCATCCCTCGAAGGCATTGAGTGTGTGAAGCGAGGAAGTGTCCGCCGTACATGTCTCAAGACAATACAACGCCATACTCTGCACCTTGTCTTGATAACGACAAAATTTATCACGGACTGCTACCGCTCGGTTACGAAAGAAATCCGACTGCCCTATGAAGCACGCACGAGCCTCCTTGATTCGATATTCAACATCGGGATGAGCAGGCACAAGGTACGTGGAGAAAATCTCATGACCCAATACTTTCATACTGCATACACGTCGAAGTCTAAATTCCTGATACATCGAGCACGCAGGTACACACAAATCCTCGCTGGCAAGTATGTGTCCGTCTCCGTCCACTCTCGCATTAACCCCACATGTCATGTACAACAAGCTGCTATCCTTCCATCTCATCCCCCAGTCATGTAGTGGTAGTGTTAGATCGTGCATCATCTGAACCAACACAGTTGGGGATGCAGAGACGAGGTAGCAGTTGTCCGCCCACACAAAGTGGTTCACTATTGTCCGTCGCTCATACTCACCACAGACGCCCTCCAGCACATACCCCACTCCTTTACTGTCCCATTCCCGAAAAAATGGTCCCCACATGGCACATATGATAAGGTTAAAGAGGAGAGGCCCCTCAGGGCCGCCCGTACGTATACAGACGTCCCAGTTGATGTCGTGAATTGCCATACCCTCAACAATTAACGATCCCGTAGTGCATACCAGCGGTGAGAGCAAAGCATACTGAAGATAGGCAGGAATATTGGCATGGCACATAGCACGCTTGGCATTCTGAAGACTGCAATGGTCGAACGCTTGTTTGATATCGGCGTTAGCGATATGGACCGTCTGATCCTTCCCCCAGATGTCCCCATGTTGAGCCAGAGCCTTGAGGGCCCCCACAATTTCCACCGTTTTACGTCCCTCTTGGAAGCCGTAGATACCCAGGGGTCCCATGAGGCCAGCCCGAGACACGAACTGTTCGACCAAGATCACCACACAGGCAGAGTACCAGCGGCTGAGACTGTTTTGCAGGCAAAGGTACCGTGCATCCGTCAGTGATGTCGAGCTCGGCAGCTTGGGCATGAAGGCGATCAAAATCTGCCTCCAGTCCTGCGGATACTGCCGTGCCAAGCGAAATATATCGTCAAACATCCGAGCAACGCCACGTAAAGTCGCCCACGGCAATGCCTTGAGTATTTCACAAGGCAGCCTGTCTGGGCCGGTGGCACGCCTGGACTTGAGACGAGACCGTGCCTGGCATACCACCGCCATCGTCAGTCCCTCCGTGCAGTACCCGTCACATAAGTTCTGTTGTGCATCCCTCCTCAACTCCTCCATCATCTCCATATCCCGTCCTCTGACCTCCTCCGAAGTATATCTCTGTCTGGTATGTGCTCTGATCTCCTCCACCCACTCCTCCCTGTCCTCAGATATCCGTCCCTGCACAATGAGGTGCTTGATACCACCACGCTCTTTGCGTCTGGAAGCAGGAGAGGTCCACGCGGCCAACGCCGCACGATACTCCCTCCGAAGTCCGTTGGCACGTCTGCGCAAGCTCGGCACATCCACTGACGCTGGCACAGGCCTCCGTCGCAAAATCTCCTGGCAGGCCGTGAGTCCTGCAGGTCTGATTGGTGGTAGCCCCCGCCCCGTGGTGGCAGTCGTGAATTTGATTTCCTCCTGTTCAGTACAGGCCCGAATAGTAGTCGACACAAGGTCCCTTGGAGAACAAGTAGTATTGGCATCTCCCAGGACCCGATCGATTTCCTTTCGTGCCATATTGAGGCCCCCCCAATTCACTGTCTTATAACCCACCAAACTCTTTTCACGAGCTGCCGTCGGGATACTACGTTTGACCAGCTGAGCGCCTGTATCACTAAAAGTCCCCTGAAGCAGGCCGTGGTCACTGAGACGACTACGATTTGTCTTCCCCCCATTACTCATAATCGTCTCAACCGTCATCTTATCGATCTCCCACGTCCTGGGAACAAATATGTAATCGAGAACTTTCTTACACGTCCCCCACCGAGATACTCCGTAACTCTCCCATGTGTGTAGTCGTCGTGGCAAGAACGAATTGGCAGCCTTCATCCCCAGGCGCCCTAGAAAGCAAAGCACACGCTCGCGCAACTGTTGTCGCACGTCCCTCCTCACCCGCTGTGAGACGGGAGACTGTTTGTCGCACGTCCCTCCTCACCCGTACGTCAACCTTGGTTACCGCCGGGAGACTCGTAGAGCTTCCTTGCCATATACCATGTCCAAAGAATTAGCAGAGAACGAATAGTTTTTCAGACCGAGCGCTGATAGCAGACTGATTTCAAGCGTCTAAATACATTTAACTAGCGCCACTGATGGTTCCCTGCCCGTTGCTGTGCTGAACAGCTCTGTAGCTCATCTGCAGCACGAGTAAAACCAAGAAAACCAATACCATCTCAAAGAAATTAGCAGAGTACGAATAGTTGTTCAGCCCGAGCGCCGATAGCAGACTGAGTTCAGGCGTCTAGATACTTTCAAGTAGCGCGCCAGATGATTAGCTTCCGATTGCTGTGCCTAAGAGCTCTGGAGCTCATCTGCACCCAGTTCAGTCAAGAAAACGAAGTCAATCAACTGAAAAATACCAGAGTATGACTAGTTGTTCGGTTTGTGCGCTCATAACAGACCCAATCCAAGCGTCTAGATAATTCAGACTAGCGCGCCTGATGATTGCCTCCCGATAGTTGTGCCGAAGAGCTCTCAAGCTCAAGCTCTCAAGCTCATCTGCACCTCCAACATCATCTCGAGAGAAAGAGAGGGGAGAGGAAAGTAAAAAAAAAAAAAAAAAAAAAAATGAATACGAATAGCTTCGCGGACCTAGCTCGAGTAGCAGACCGAGATCAGACCTCTAGATGCTTCGGATGAACGCGCCTGATGATTCTGAATCGTTCACGTGTGCAAGCCAGCTCTGTAGCTCTCCTACAGCTCGATTAAAATACAGAAAACCCGACAGCACCTGTCAAGATGACTCGAAACAGCTAATAGTCCGCGAACCTAGCTCAAGTAGCAGACCTATTTCAGACCTCTAGATGCTTCAGACGAACGCGCCTGATGATTCTGAATCGATTGCGTGTGCGCAACAGCTCTGTAGTTCTCCTACAGCTCGAGCTAAGTACAGAAAACCAACAGCACCTGTCAAGATGACTCGAAACAGCCAGTAGCTTCGCGGACCTAGCTCGAGTAGCAGACCGAGTTCAGACCTGTAGATGTTTCAGACGAACGCGCCTGATGATTCTGAATCGATTACGTGTGCGCACCAGCTCTTTAGCTCTCCTACAGCTCGAGTTAAGTACAGAAAACCGACAGCACCTATCAATATGACTCGAAACAGCCGATCCCGCCGGAGTGCTTTTTGGCAGTAGTAGGTACCCGATCGAGCTGAGATCAAGATGGCGAGAGGGAATAAGATCGAATATCATTGGAAAAAATACTAGAGCTCTAACGAATTGTTGAATTTCGAAAACATAATTCTCAACCGAGCAAAAGTCACCAAAAGGTCCGTCGAAATTTTTCTTGCCAACTAGCACTCCAGCGCACTGGAATTACTCTTCAGCTTCCAGCATCTAGCTAAGGGAAGCTCTACGAGTTATTTTTCTTGCCAACTAGCCCTCCAGCGCGCCGGAATTACTCTTAAGCTTCCAGCAACTAGCTAAGGCAAGCTCTACGAGTTAAGTCGTCACGTTGTCCGCCCGGCCCGGGTGGGCCAACTGGGAGCTGGCGGTACACCATCAACCTGGTTTTGCGGTTCGCGGTTTGCGGCCTCGCTAATCAGGCCCTCATGGGGCAGCGAGCGGGCTCGCAAGAAGCCAAGAAAAACTGCGACACTCGTTGAGCTGTACAAGAGTACAAAACAAGGACGCGGGCAAGGACCTTCTTTGAGGCATCTAGGAAGACACGTGCCGAGCCAGCGTGGCCTAGGCATGTCGGATTCAAACACCTGCGGCCCCACTAACAGGGGCCCCGTCACGCAGTCACGCAACGTCAAGCTCTCCAAACGAGGCCGAAAAGTGAGCAGTAGTACCGAGATTGCCGAGCCAGGGTGGCTGAGGCATCCGAATACAAAAGGAAGTACGGCACTCCAAACGAGTCTTCTCAGGATACACAATGAATTCTGCACTCCACTCGAGGCGGAGAAGAGTAAGACCTCATGCAATCAATTATCGATTATCAGTTATCAATGACTCAATGTTGAACGTTCTCTTGTCATCCTCGAACTTGCATGCATTGAAGGATGCACAATAAATTCTGCACTCCACTCGAGGCAAAGAAAAGTAAGACCTCATGCAATGAATTATCAATTATCAGTTATGAATGACTCAAAGTTGAATGTCTTCTTGTCACCATCGAACTTGCATGAACTGCGGGATACACACTGAATTATGCACCCCACTCGAGGCAAGGAAAAGTAAGACCTCATTCAACGAATTAACAATTATCAGTTATCAATGACTCAATGTTGAATGTCTCCTTGTCATCGTCGAAAAGTTGCGTGAATTCATATGAGTATCGATCAGAAAGATCAAAGAAAAGCGCCGCCGCCAATGTGTGTCACTTTACTGTCCACTGTTTTGACATCCTGCCGAACTCCCTCCACCGCGTCATGTACCGCCGTCGAAACGATCGCGGGCAACATCTGCTGAAACTTCCTGAACTCTGCAAATAGATCCCCTGAGTTCGATGAGCTCCCTCCTCCCCCGTTCTCCGCCACCACACTCGCCCTCTTCCTCTCGCTAATCTTCTCCACCTCCGACATCCTTCTATCAGCTGCCGTCGCCATGTCAAACGATTGGCAATCCCCAGTCTGCACTCACACCAACAGCGTGTCCTCAATGACTATCTCGCACAACGACACCTCCGACACGTGAGTTGACGATACTCTCTCCAATAGTCTCTCTCTAGCTCTATCAAGAACTTGCCCCACCCTCTGGCAGTCTCTCTAAATCCGACCCAAGACGTCGTGATCCACAATATCGTTCAGCTAAATACACTATCAACGGTCAATGTGCACTCCTTCTTCAATGACCAAAATCACTGACCGAAATCAATGAACGTGTACGGCACTCAGGCAAAACAAGCTCTGAAGCACCGTGCACGGTAAAGAGAACCCAACAGCAGGCACGGCACAATGCCGCTCGAGACGAAGGCCCGACGGGAGCCCCCAGTCTCCAGACCCCTGAGGAGGGAGGAAAATCCGGTTACCGCCGGGAGCCTCGTAGAGCTCTTTTCTCGCGCGGCGCTGCTCGGAACACATGGAAGGAGCTTCCTTAAGCGTGAGCCAAAAAGCTCGAAAAAAACACGTATCTGGGGTTTGCATCCAAAGCCGGTTCCTTCAAGTGTTTTGATAGTAACACTGCAGCTACGGACATGAGAATTTGACTGGCAGGCGCGGCATAACTCACAACAGGTGCGAAGAATACTGGCTTCCAAAAAAATTCTCAAATCTCTCACAATCTTCAAGAAACCGACGCCAGGTTGTCACATTGTCCGCCCGGCCGGTGTTCGCCAACTAGCTGCACCCTGCGCCGGAATTCCTCTAGCTCATCGATGCCGAAGAGCTCTACGAGGTACTAGCTGCACCCCGCGCCGGAACTGGGCGCCGGCGGTAAACCGTCAACCTTGGTTTCCGCCGGGAGACTCGTAGAGCTTCCTTGCCACATACCATCTCCAAAGAATTCGCAGAACACGAATGGTTTTGCAGCCCGAGTGAAGGTAACAGACTCGTTTCAGGCGTCTAGATACATTCAACTAGCGCCCCTCATGATTCCCCTCTGATTGCTGTGCTGAATAGCTCTGTAGCTAATCTGCAGCGCGAGTTAACCAAGAAAATCAATACCATCTCCAAGAAATTAGCAGAGTACGACTAGTTGTTCAGCCCGAGCGCTGATAGCAGACTGAGTTCAGGCTTCTAGAGACTTCCAAATGGCGCGTCTGATAATTGTATTCGAATTGCTGCGCCTGAGAGCTATGAAGCTCATCTGCAGCTCGAGTTGAATCAAGAAACCCAATTCGATCACCAGGAAATAATAGAGAACCAAAAGTTGTGCAGCGTCTGCGCCGATAACAAACCAAATTCAAGCGTCTAGATACTTCAGACTAGTGCGCCTGATGATTGCTCTCCGATTGCTGTGCCAAAGAGCTCTCAATCTCATCAGCAGCTCGAGTTAATGTAGAAACTCATCATCATCTCGAAAACAAATTGGTAGAGTACGAATAGCTTCGCGGACCTAGCTCGAGTAGCAGACCGAGTTCAGACCTCTAGATGCTGGAGACGAACGCGCCCGCACGCTTTTTGTCAGCAACAGGTACCCGATCGGCTGAGATTTATACGGCGAGCGGGTATGAGATCGAATATCACGGGAAAAATACTAGAGCTCTAACGAAGTGTTGAATTTCGGAAAACCTAATTTTTAACCGAGCAAGAGTCACCAAAAGTAATGTCGAGATTTTTCTTGCCAACTAGCCCTCCAGCGCGCCGGAATTACTGGCGCCGGCGGTGAACCGTCAAACCGGTCACCGCCAGGAACCTCATAGAGCTTCTTTCGCGCGTAAGAGTGTTCAGAATCGAAGCAGACAGCTTCTGGGAGCATTTCTAGAAAAACCTCTAGTTTGCATCTTTCGGTGTTAACCTGATGTCGGTTCCTCCAAATGTTTCGATAGAAAACTCTCTCCAGAGAGCTGATTCTCTCTCAGAATAAATGTTCAACACTAACGCTGGGAGTAAAAACCTGATATCTGAGAATGAATTGTTACATATCTTTCAAATCTCAGCAAAACCGAGCCCAAGTCACCACATTGTCCTTTCTGATGGTCGGGTCGACCAACTGAGAGCCGGCGGTCAACCGTCGCCAGGAGCCTCGTAGAACTCTTTTCTCGTGCGGCGCTGCTCGGAACAAACGAAAGGATCTTCATCAAGCGTTAGCTGTAAAGCGCGGAAAAAAACAGTTGTTGGTTTTTATCGAAAGTCGGTTCCGCCAAGTGTTTTGAGAGTAATACTGCAGCTACGGACCTGATAATTTCACTGGCTGGCGCGGCATAACCCACTACAGGTGCGAAAAATACAGGTTCTTGAAACAAATGTTCAAATATCCCAGAATGTTCGCCCAACCAGCCCAAAGTTTCCACATTGTCCGTCGGTGCCGGATCGGCCAACTCACTGTACCCCGCGCCGGAATTCCTCTAGCTCATCGACGCCGACGAGCTCTACGAGGTACTAGCTCCATCCCCCGAGGGACTTCCCCTAGCTCATCGATAACAAAGACCCTGGACCAGCTGCCGGGACAAACAGGTTTCTGTGGGGATTCTGGAGCGCCGTGAAGGAGCTGCTGGCCGCGCCTCCACATCCGGCTTCTGATCTAAAACCTTATAGATTTCAGAGAGCCCTCCGGGGAAAAACCCGGAGAGCAAAGAAGCACTCACACTAGATCTGTTGGTGTCCAAAACCCGGATAGCGAAGCAATACAGCCTGACGCACGCGTGGTGGCGCTGGAAACCTCGCGCGGCGGAGCTCGCGGGTCGCTGGAATGCTCTTCTGAAGCGCCCCTGAAGCGCTGACAGCGACGCTTTCACGGGTGCCTGCACGCGCGGGGGCACGCTGTCTGGGGTGCTTCGCGAGGCCTCTGCAGCACGTTCTACGGGAACGTATTGGAACAGGCGCTCCGGGACACGCTGCCAGCCCCGGCAGGTCATTCCGGGGATCGTGGAACAGGGAGCGTGGGAGTGCGGCGATGCACGCGCACCCGCCGGATTCTCTTCTAACAACCCTATGTAGCCCAACAAATGGGCTATCCGGAAAAAGCTTTCCTGAAGAGCCCAGGGGGGCTCTCCTAAAGCGCTTCCGAAGCGCTGCCAGGCACGCTTCCACGCGTGCCTGCACGCGAGCAGGCACGCGTGGATGCGTGCCGGAAGCGCCCCCGGACCAGCTGCCGGGACGGGAACCGGCGGTAAACCGACAACCAGGCTACCGCCGGGGACCTCGTAGAGCTCTTTTCGCGCACGGCGCTCCTCCGAACACATGAAGGAAGCTTCTTAAGCGTGAGCGGAACAACTCGAAAAATCACGATTTTCTGTTTTTATCGAACGTTAGTTCCACCAAGTGTTTCGATAGTAATACTGCAGCAACGGACCCGAGAATTTCACAGGTACACGCGTCATAACCCACTACAGGTGCGCAAAATCTGGTTTCTCAAAATAAATGGTCAAATATCTTTCAAATCTTCGCAAAACCGACCCAAAGTCGTCACATCTTCTTTCGTGGTCCGGTCGACCAACTGGGCGCCGGCGGTGAACCGTCAACCTTGGTTACCGCTGGGAGACTCGTAGAGCTTCCTTGCTCATCTGCAGCTCGAGTTAATGATGAAAACCAATACCATCTCCAAAGAATTAGCAGAAGACGAATAGTTTTTGAGCCCGAGCGCTGATAGCAGACTGATTTCAGGCGTCCAGATACTTTTAACTAGCGCCCCTGATGATTCCGTCCCGACTGCTGTGCTGAACAGCTCTGTAGCTCATCTGCTGCGCGAGTTGAGTCAAGAAAACCACTACCATCTCCAAGAAACTAGCAGAGTACAAATAGTTGTTCAGTCCGAGTGCTGATAGCAGACTGATTTCAGGCGTCTAGATACTTTCAAATAGCGCGCCTGATCGATTCCTTCCGATTGCTGTGCCTAAGAGCTCTGGAGCTCATCTGCAGCCCGAGGTAAGGCGAGAGACCCAATTCCATCTCCAAACAAATAGCAGAGCATGAATAGTTGTTCGGCGTCTGCGCTGATAGCAGACCGAGCGCAGGTGTCTAGTAGCGCGCCTGATGATTGCCTCCTGGTTGCTGTGCCGAACAGCTCTGTAGCTCAACTGCAGCTCGAGTAGGAGTCAAGCAAATCATCACCATATTGGGAGAATAATAATAATAATGGTAGTAATATTTTTTATATATATACCCCCCCCCAAAAAAAAAAAAAAAAAAAAAAAAATGATAGCTGTTCAGCCCCAGCGCTGATAGCAGACTGATTTCAGGCGTCTAGATACTTAGAACTATCGCGCCTGATGATTCGCTCCCGATTGCTGAGCTGAACAGCTCTGTACCTCATCTGCAGCTCGAAGTAAGTCAAGGAAACCATCATCTCCAGAAAATTTGGAGAGTACGAACAGATTTCCGGCTCCAGTGCCCATCGCAGACCGAGTTCAGGCGTCTAGATGATTTAGACTAGCGCGCCTGATCATTGCCTCCCGATTGCTGTGCCAAAGATCTCTCTAGCTCATCTGAGGCTCGAGTTAAGTCGAGAAACTCATCACCATCTCCCCAAAAAATACTAAGAGTACGAATAGTTTCGCGGACCTAGCTCAAGTAGCAGACCGAGTTCAGACCTCTAGATGCTTCAGACGAATGCGCCTGATGATTCTGAATCGATTACGTGTGCGTATCAGCTCCGCAGCTCTCCCACAGCTAGAGTTGAGTACAGCAAACCAACAGCACATGTCAAGATGACTCGAAACAGCTAATAGATTCGCAGACCTAGCTCGACTAGCAGACCGAGTTCAGACCTGCAGATGCTTCAGACGAACGCGCCTGATGATTCTGAATCGATTACGTGTGCGCACCAGCTCTGTAGCTCTCCTACAGCTCGAGTTAAGTACAGAAAACCGCCAGCACATGTCAAGATGGCTCGAAACAGCCAATAGTTTCGCGGGCCTAGCTCGAGTAGCAGACCGAGTTCAGACCTCTAGATGCTTCAGACAAACGCGCCTGATGATTCTGAATCGATTACGTGTGCGCACCAGCCCTGTAGCTCTCCTACACCTCGAGTTAAGAGAAAACCGACAGCACCTGTCCAGATGACTCGAAACAGCCGATCCCGCCGGAGTGCTTATTGGCAGTAATAGGTACCCGATCGAGCTGAGATTAAGACGGCGAGCGGTAATAAGATCGAATATCACGGGAAACAATACTAGAGCTCTAACGAATGGTTGAATTTCGAGAACATAATTTTCAACCGAGCAAAAGTCACCAAAAAGTCCGTCGAGAATTTTTTTGCCAACTAGCTCCCCAGCGCGCCGGAACTGGGCGCCGGCGGTAAACCGTCAACCTTGGTTTTTGCGGTCTTTGCGGTCGACTGCGCGGGCCGCCAGGCCCAGTCGCAAGCAAGAAACGGGCAACATACAGGTGAGCCAAACCGCCCACCACACGCATGCGGCAGGGAGCGAAGCTCTTATTTCGAACAAGTGGCCGTCAAGCGAAGCTCTTATTCGACACACGTGCATGCATGAACACACAAGTATGAAGAAAGCAACGCCATCACAAATCACAATAGTTCAAGCTCAAAGTAGGTGTGTAGAACCCGTGGAAGAACATCAATGATATGTTCAATCGCCGACAATTCGGCATCAGTAACTGAAGCATTGTCGTCGATAGAGAAAGCTGCACTATACACCTCCGTCCAAACAATATCTCTGGAGCTCGGCTTACGACACGTCCGCGAGACACGACCGACATCAATCCAGCAACCGACTCCGCCACCCGCCGTCGACACTCCACCATCGAAACCACAATCGATGGCACAATACCTGTAAAGATTCGAATACTCGTTGGGCTGCTGCCCGATACAATCCTGAAATATGTCGATGCCCTCTCGGGCAGTATGAGTGAGCACGTCCGCCCTTGTGGACTCGGAGAGCTTCCTTGCCACGTAGCATCTCTAAAGAATAGGCAGAGTACGACTAGTTGTTCAGCCCGAGAGCTAATAGCAGACTGATTGCAGCCGTCTAGATACATTCAACTAGCGCCGCTGATGATTTCCTTCCAACTGCTGTACAGAACAGCCCTGTAGCTCATCTGCAGCGCGAGTTTACCAAGAAAACAAATACCGTCTCCAAGAAATTAGCAGAGTACGAATAGCTGTTCAGCCCGAGCGCGGATAGAAAACTGATTTCAGGGGTCTAGATACTATCAGATAGCGCGCCTCATGATTGTCTTCCGATTGCTGTGCCTAAGAGCTCGGGAGCTCATCTGCAGCTCGAGTTTAGTCAGAAAAACCATTCCATCACCAGGAAAAAAAAACATAATATGAATAGTTGTTCGGCTTCTGTGCTGAGAACAGACCGAATCCAAGCGTCTAGATACTTCAGACTAGCGCGTCTGATAATTTCCTCCCGATTTCTCTGCCAAAGAGCTCTGAAGCTTAGATGAGCTCGACTTCAGTCAAGGAACTCACCATCATCTCGAAAAAAACTGTAGAATACGAATAGATTCGCGGACCTAGCTCGAGTAGCAGACCGAGTACGGACCTCTAGATGCTTCTGACGAACCCGCCTGATGATTCTGAATCGAGTACGTGTGCGTATCAGCTCTGTAGCTCTCCTACAGCTCGAGTTAAGTACAGAAAACCGACAACAGCTGCAAAGAAAATTCGTACAATACGAATAACTTTACGGACCTAGCTCGAGTAGTGGACCGAGTTCAGACCTCTAGATGCTCCATACGAACGCGCATGATGATTCTGAATCGATTACGTGGGCGAACAAGCTATGTAGCTCTCCTACAGTTCGAGTTGAGTACAGAAAACCGAGAGCACCTGTCAACAAATTTCTCCGAATACGAATAGTTTCGCGGACCTAGCTCGAGTAGTGGACCGAGTTCAGACCACTAGATGCTTGAGACGACCGCGTCTGATGATTCTGAGTAGATTACGTGGGCGCACCAGCTCTGTAGCTCTCCTACAGCTCGAGTTAAGAGCCGAATTTGGACAGCATCTGTCGAGAAATCGGTAGAATACGAATAGCTTCGCGGACCTAGCTCGAGTAGCAGACTGAGTTCAGACCTCTAGATGCTTCAGATGAACGCGCCTGATGATTCTGAATCGGTTTCTGTGCGCACCAGCTCTGTAGCTGTCCTAAATCTCGAGTTAAGTACAGAAATCGTCAACGCGTGTCAAGATGACTCGAAACGGCCGATACCGCCGGGATGCTTTTTGGCAGTAATAGATACCCGATCGAGCTGAGATTGAGACGGCGAGCGGGAATAAGATCGAATATCACGGCAAAGAATACTAGAGATCTAACGACTCGTTGAATTTCGAGAACCTAATTTTCAACCGAGCAAAAGTCACCAAAAGGTCCGTCGAGATTTTTCTTGCCAACTAGCGCTCCAGCGCCCCGGAACTGGGAGCCCGCGGTAAACCGTCAACCAGGTCACCGCTGGGAGCCCCGTAGAGCTTTTTTTTTCTGGCGCGGAGGTGCTCAAACACGTGGAGAGAGCTTTCTCAAGCGTAAGCTGAAAAACTCTGAAAAAAAAAAACACGTTTTTCGGTTTTCATCCAAAGTCGGTTCCTTCCATTGTTTTGATAGTAATACTGCAGCTACGGACCTGAAAGGTTTAACTGGCGGACGCGGCATAACCCACTACAGGTGCGAAAAATACCGGCTCCCAGAACGAATGTTCAAATCTCTCACAATCTTCATCCGACCGACCGAAAGTTCCCACATTGTCCGCCCGGGCCGGCTGGGCCAGCCAGCTGCACCCTGCGCCGGAATTCCTCTAGCTCATCGATGCCGAAGAGCTCTACGAGGTACTGGGAGCCGGCGGTAAACCGTCAACCAGGTTACCGCCGCGACCGTAGAGCTCGTTCCTCGCACGGTGCTGCTCGAAACACCTTCTAAACCTTCTAATATATTGCTGAAGCGCGGGCTGGAAAAAATCGAAAATCACGTTTTTCGGTTTTTATCGAAACTCGATTCCCTCAAATATTTTGATAGTAGTGCTGCAGCTAAGGACCTGGGAATTTCACAGCCACGCGGCATACCCACTACAGGTGAGAAAAAAAACGGTTCTTAAAACGAAATTTCCCGGAGAGCTCTCTGAGAGCTATAGGGATTTAGATTGGAAGCCGGACGGTTGTGGTGCCTGCAACCAGCCCATCTTCGCCGCTCCAGAATCCCCGCAGAAGTTCGTTTGTGCCGGCAGCGGGTCCGGGAGAGGTTCCGGCAGCGCTTGAGGAGCGCTTCCGGAGAGCTTCCCAGAGCTCGCCAGGAAAGCTGTGTGGGATTGCCTGCATGCTCTCCGGGTTTTGGACGCTACCAATTCAAATTTTGCACAAAGATACAAAAACCGACCCCAAGTCACCACATTGTCTCTTTAGGTCGGGTCTGCCAACTGGGCGCCAGCGGTAAACCGTCAACCTTGGTTACCGCCGGGAGACTCGTAGAGCTTCCTTGCCATATACTATCTCCAAAGAGTTAGCAGAGAACGAATAGTTTTTCAGCCCGAGCGCCGATAGCAGACTGATCTCAGGCGTCTGGATAAATTTCACTAGCGTCCCTGATGATTCCCTCCCCATTGCTGTGCTGAACAGCTCTGTAGCTCATCTGCAGCACGAGTGAAACCAAGAAAAACAATGTCATTTCCAAGAAAGTAGCAGAATACGAATAGGTGTTCAGCCCTAGCGCTAATAGCAGACTGAGCTCAGGTGTCTAGATACTTTCAAATAGCGCGCATGATGTGCCTAAGAGCTCTGAAGCTCATCTGCACCTCGAGTTCAGTCAAGAAAACCAATTCCATCACCAGAAGAATAGCAGAGTATTACTAGTTGTTCGGCGTCTGCGCTCATAACAGACCCAAGCCAAGCGTCTAGATACTTCAGACTAGCCCGCCTGACGATGTTCTTCTGATTTCTGTGCCGGAGAGCTCTCAAGCTCATCTGCATCTCGAGTTAAGCGAAGAAATTCACCATCATTTCGAAAAAATCGGTCGGATACGAATAGTTTGGCGAATCTAGCTCGAGTAGCAGAATGAGTTCAGAGCTCTAGATGCTTCAACCGAACGTCCCTGATGATTCTGAATCGCTTACGTGTGCGTATCAGCTCTGTAGCTATGATGCAGCTCGAGTTAAGTACAGAAAACCGACAGCGCCTGTCAAGATGACTCGAAGAATACGAACAGTTTCGCGGACCTAGCTCGAGTAACAAACCGACTCAACACCTCTAGATGCTTCAGACGAACGCGACTGATAATTCTGAATCGATTATGTGTGCGTACCAGCTCTGTAGCTATCCTACAGCTCGAGTTAAGTACAGAAAACCGCCAGCACATGTCAAGAGAACTCGAAGAATACGAACAGCTTCGCAGACCTAGCTCGAGTAGCAGACCGAGTTCTGACCTCTAGATGCTTCAGACGAACGCGCCTGATGATTCTGAATCGATTACGTGTAAGCACCAGCCCTGTAGCTTCCCTACAGCTCGAGTTAAGTACAGAAAACCGACAGCACCTGTCAATATGACTCAAAACAGCGAATCCCGCCTGGATGCTTTTGGCAGTAATGGGTACCCGATCGAGCTGGGACGAAGACGACGAGCGGGAATAAGATCGAATATCACGAGCAAAAATACTAGAGCTCAAACGAACTGTTGAATTTCGAGAACATATTTTTTAATCGAGCAAAAGTCAGCAAAAAGTCCGTCGAGATTTTTCTTGCCAGCTAGCCCTTCAGCGCGCCGGAATTACTCTTAAGCTTCCAGCAACTAGCTAAGGGAAGCTCTACGAGTTACTAGCTCCACCCTGCGCCCGAATTCCGCTTAGCGCATCTTGCCGAACAGCTCTACGAGGTATTACTCTTCTAGCTACCAGCAACTAGCTAGGGTAAGCTCTACGAGCTATTACTCTTAAGCTTCCAGCAACTAGCTAAGGGAAGCTCTACGAGTTACTAGCTCCACCCCGCGCCGAAATTCCTCTGACTGGGCGCCGGCGGTAAAATCGTCAACCTTGGTTACAGCCGGGGGACTCGTAGAGCTTCCTTGTCATATACGAACTCTAAAGAATAAGCAGAGTACGAATAGTTGTTCAGCCCGAGCGCTAATAGCAGACTGATTGAAGCCGTCTAGATACATTCAACTAGCGCCTCTGATAATTTCCTTCCAATTGCTGTGCAGAACAGCCCTGTAGCTCATCTGCAGCGCGAGCTAGACCAAGAAAACCAATGCCGTCTCCAAGAAATTAGCAGAGTACGAATAGTTGTTTAGCCCGAGCGCTCATAGAAGACTGATTTCAGGGGCCTAGATACTATCAAATAGCGCGCCTCATGATTGTCTTCCGATTGCTCTGCCTCAGAGCTCGGGAGCTCATCTGCAGCTCGAGCTTAGTCAGAAAAAAACATTCCATCAACAGGAAAAAAAACAGAAAAATAATAAGTGTTCGGCTTCTGTACTGAGAACAGACCGAATCCAAGCGTCTGGATACTTCAGACTAGCGCGTATGATAATTCCCGCCTGATTTCTGTGCCAAAGAGCTCTGAAGCTTAGATGCCGCTCGACTTTAGTCACGGAACTCACCACCATCTCGAAAAAAATGTGGGATACGAATAGTTTTGCGAACCCAGCTCGAGTAGCAGACCGAGTTCGGACCTCTAGATGCTTCAGACGAACGCAACTGATGATTCTGCATCGAGTACGTGAGCGCATCAGCTCTGTAGCTCTCCTACAGCTCGGGTTAAGTACAGAAAACCGACAACAGCTGTTTAAGAAAATTCGTACAATATGAATAGTTTTGCAGACGTAGCAGTAGTGGACAGAGTTCAGACCTCTAGATGCTTCAGACGAACGCGCATGATGATTCTGAATCGATTACGTGGGCGTACATGCTATGTAGCTCTCCTACAGTTAGAGATAAGTACAGAAAACCAAGAGCACCTGTCAACAAATTTCGTGAATACGAATAGGTTCGCGGACCTAGCTCGGTTAGTGGACCGAGTTCGGACCTCTAGATGCTTAAGACGAACGCGTGCGATGATTCTCAATCCTTTCCGTGGGCGCACCAGCTCTGTTGCTCTCCTACAGCTCGAGTGAAGTACCGGAAATCGACAGCATCTGTCAAGAAAATCTGTATAATACGAATAGCTTCGCGGACCTAGCTCGAGTAGCAGACTGAGTTCAGACCTATAGATGCTTCAGATGAACGCGCCTGACGATTCTGAATCGGTTTCTGTGAGCACCAGC
The DNA here is from genome assembly GCA_963575745.1 of Prorocentrum cordatum. NCBI lineage: Eukaryota > Dinophyceae > Prorocentrales > Prorocentraceae > Prorocentrum > Prorocentrum cordatum. The sequence continues at coordinate 60,966 of CAUYUJ010021033.1, read as the reverse complement.
TCTGTAGCTCTCCTACAGCTCGAGTTAAATACAAAAAACCGACAGCGCCTGTCAAGATGACTCGGAACGGCCAATCCCGCCCACATGCTTTTTGGCAGTAATAGGTACCCGATCGAGCTGAGATTCAAACGGCGAGCGGGGATGAGATCGAATATGGTTAGAAAAAATACTAGAGTTCTAACGAATTGTTGAGCATAATTTTCAATCGAGCAGTAGTCACCAAAAGGTTCGTCGAGATTTTTCTTGTCAACTAGCTCTCCAGCGCGTTCGAATTACTCTTAAGCTTCCAGCAACTAGCTAAGAGAAGCTCTACGAGTTACTTATCGATGCCGGAGAGCTTACGAGGTACAAACAGGTTTCTGCGGGGACTGGGCGCCGGCGGTAAACCGTCAACCTTGGTTACCGCCGGGGGACTCGTAGAGCTTCCTTGCCATATACCATCTCTGAAGAATAAGCAGAATACAAATAGTTGTTCGGCCCGAGCGCTAAAGCAGACCGATTGCAGCCGTCTAGATACATTCAACCAGCGCCCCTGATGATTTCCTTCCAATTGCTGTGCAGAACAACCCTGTAGCTCATCTGCAGCGCGAGTTAGACCAAGAAAACCAATGCCGTCTCCAAGAAATTAGCAGGGTACGAACAGTTGCTCTGATAGACGACTGATTTCAGCTGTCTAGATACTATCAAATAGCGCGCCTCATGATTTTCTTCCCATTACTGTGCCTAAGAGCTCGAGAGCTCATCTGCAGTTCGGGCGCAGTCACAAAAAACATTCCGTTACCAGAAAAAAAAAGAATATGAATAATGGTTCGGCTTCTGTGCTGAGAACAGACCGAATCCAAGCGTCTAGATACTTCATACTCGCGTCTGATAATTCCCTCCCGATTTCTGTGCCAAAGAGCTCTGATGCTTAGATGCAGCTCGACTTCAGTCAAGGAACTCACCATCATCTCGAAAAAACCGTAGAATACGAATAGTTTCGCGAACCTAGCTCGAGTAGCAGACCGAATTCAGAACTCTAGATGCTTCAGACGAACGCCTGTTGATTCTGAACCGATTGCGTGTGCGCATCAGCTCTGTAGCTCTCCTACAGCTCGGGATAAGTACAGAAAACCGACAACAGCTGTCAAGAAAATTCATACAATACGAATAGTTTTGCGGACTTAGATCGAGTAGTAGACCGAGCTCAGACCTCTAGATGCTTCAGACGAACGCGCCTGATGATTCTGAATCGAGTATGTGGGCGTACAAACTTTCCTACAGTTCGATTTCAGCACAGAAAACCGAGAGCACCTGTCAACAAATTTCGTAGAATACGAATAGTTTCGCGGACCTAGCTCGAGTAGTGGACCGAGTTCAGACCTCTAGATGCTTGAGACGAGCGCGTCTGATGATTCTGGATCGATCATGTGGTCGCACCAGCTCTGTAGCTTGTAGCTCTTCTACAGCTCGAGTTACATTCGGAAAAATCGACAGCATCTGTCAAGAAAATCAGTATACTACGAATAGCTTCGCGGACCTAGCTCGACTAGCAGACCGAGTTCAGACCTCTAGATACTTCAGATAAACGCACCTGACGATTCTGAATCGGTCTCTGTGAGTACCAGCTCTGCAGCTCTCCTAAATATCAGGTTAAGTACAGAAAACCGACAGCACCTGTCAAGATGACTCGAAACCCCCGATCCCGCCGCAACGCTTTTTGGCAGTACCGCCGGGGGACTCGTAGAGCTTCCTTGCCGTATACCATCTCCCAAGAATAAGCAGAGTACGAATAGTTGTTCAGCCCGAGCGCTAACAGCAGACGGATTGCAGCCGTCTGGATACATTCAACTAGCGCCTCTGATGATTTCCTTCCGATTGCTGTGCAGAACAGCCCTGTAGCTCATCTGCAGCGCGAGTTCACCAAGAAAACCAACACCGTCTCCAATAAATTAACAGAGTACGAATAGTTGTTCAGCCCGAGCGCTCATAGAAGACTGATTTAAGGGGTCTAGATACTATCAAATAGCGCGCCTCCTGATTATCCTCCGATTGCTGTGCCTAAGAGCTCGGGAGCTCATCTGCAGCTCGAGCTTAGAGAGAAAAACCATTCCATCACCAGGAAAAGAGCAGAATATGAATGGTGATTCGGCTTCTGTGCTGAGAACAGACCGAATTCAAGCGTCTAGATACTTCAGACTAGCGCGTCTGCGAATTCCCTCCCGATTTCTGTGCCAAGGAGCTCTGAAGCTTAGATGCAGCTCGACTTTAGTCAAGGAACTCACCATCATCTCGAAAAATATCTGTAGAATACGAATAGCTTCGCGGACCTAGCTCGAGTAGCAAACAGAGTTCGGACCTCTAGATGCTTCAGACGAACGCGCCTGGTAATTCTGGATCGATTACGTGTGCGTATTAGCTCTGTAGCTCTCCTACAGCTCGAGTTAAGTACAGAAAACCGACAACAGCTGTCAAGAAAATTCGTGCAATACGAATAGTTTTACGGACCAAGCTCGAGTAGTAGACCGAGTTCAGACCTCTAGATGCTTCAGAAAAACGCGCATTATGATTCTGAATCGATTACGTGGGCGTACAAGCTATGTATCTCTCTTACAGTTCGAGTTAAGTACAGAAAATCGAGAGCACATGTCAACAAATTTCGTAGAATACGAACAGCTTCGCGGACCTAGCTCGAGTAGCGAACCGAGTTCAGACCTCTAGATGCTTAAGACGAACGCGCGTGATGATTCTCAATCGATTACGTGGCGCACCAGCTGTGTAGCTCTCCTACAGCTCAAGTTAAGTACCGGAAATCGACAGCATCTCAAGAAAATCGGTAGAATACAAATAGTTGTGCAGACCTCGCTCCAGTAGCAGACTGCTTTCAGCCCTCTAGATGCTTCAGAAGAACGCGCCTGATGATTCTGAATCGGTTTCTGTGCGTACCAGCTCTGTACCTCGCCTACAGCTCGAGTTAAGTACAGAAAACCGAAAGCACCTGTCAAGATGACTCGAAACGGCCGATGCCGCCGCGACGCTTTTTGGTAGTAATAAGTACCCGGTCGAGCTGACATTAAGATGGCGAGCGGGAATAAGATCGAATATGGTGGGAGAAAATACTACTTCTCAAACGAATTGTTGTTTTTTGAGAACAAAATTTTGAACCGAGCAAAAGTCACCAAAAAGTCCGTCAAGATTTTCTTGCCAACCAGCTCTCCAGCGCGCCGGAATTACTCTTAAGCTTCCAGCAACTAGCTAAGGGAAGCTCTACGAGTTACTTGGCAGCGTCCAAAACCCGGAGAGCAACTGGGTCTACGAGTTACGGCGAGCAGCAATAAGATCGAATATCACTGGAAAAAATACGAATTCCGAAATTTCGAGAACATCATTGTCAACCGAGTAAAAGTCAGCAAAAGCTCTGTCGAGATTTTTCTTGCCGACTAGCCCTCCAGCGCCCCAGAATTACTCTTCTAGCTTCGCAGCTAGCTCTATAAGGGAAACTCTACGAGTTACTTGGCGCCGGCGGTAAACCGTCAACCTTGGTTACCGCCGGGGGACTCGTAGAGCTTCCTTGCCATATACCATCTCTGAAGAATAAGCAGAGTACGAACAGTTGTTCAACCCAAGCGCTAATAGCAGACTGATTGCAGCCGTCTGGATACATTCAACTAGCGACTCTGATGATTTCCTTCCGATTGCTGTGAAGAAAAGACCTGTAGCACATCTGCAGCGCGAGTTAGACCAACAAAACCAATACCGTCTCCAAGAAAGTCGCAGATAACGAATAGTTATTCAGCCCGAGCGCTCATAGAAGACTGATTTCAGGGGTCTAGACACTATCAAATAGCGCGCCTCATGATTGTCTTCCGATTGCTCGGCCTGAGAGCTCGGGAGCTCATGCGCAGCTCGAGCTTAGTCAGAAAAACCATTCCATCGCAAGGAAAGAAGCAGAATATGATTAGTTGTTCGGTTTCTGTGCTAAGAACAAACCGAATCCAAGCGTCTGGATACTTCAGACTAGCGCGTATGCTACTTCCCTCCCGATTTCTGTGCCAAAGAGCTCTGAAGCATAGATGCAGCTCGACTTTAATCAAGGAGCTCACCATCATCTCGAAAAATATCTGTAGAATACGAATAGTTGCGCGAACCCAGCTCGAGTAGCAGACCGAGTTCGGACCTCTAGATGCTCCAGACGAACGCGCCTGATGATTCTCAATCGAGTGCGTGTGCGCATTAGCTCTGTAGCTCTCCTACAGCTCGAGTTAAATACAGAAAACCGACAACAGCTGTCAATAGAATTCGTACAATACGAATAGTTTTGCAAACCTAGCTCGAGTAGTGGAGCGAGTTCAGACCTCTAGATGCTTCAGACGAACGCGCATGATGATTCTGGATCGATTACATGGGCGTACAAGCTATGTAGCTCTCCTACACTTCGAGTTAAGTACAGAAAACCGAGAGCACCTGTCAACAATTTTCGTGAATACGAATAGTTTCGCGGACCTAGCTCGGTTAGTGGATCGAATTCAGACCTCTAGATGCTTGAGACGAACGCGCGTGATGATTCTGAATTTATTACGTGGGCGCATCAGCCTGGTTGCTCTCCTACAGCTCGAGTTAAGCACCGAAAATCGACAGCATCTTTCAAGAAAATCTGTATAATACAAATAGCTTCGCGGACCTAGCTCGATTAGGAGACTGAGTTCAGACCTCTAGATGCTTCAGATGAATGCACCTGATGATTCTGAATCGTTTTCTGTGAGTACCAGATCCGTAGCTCTCCTACAGCTCGAGTTAAGTACAGAAAACCGACAGCACCTGTCAAGATGACTCGAAACTGGGCGCCGGCGGTAAGCCGTCAACCTTCGTTTTTTGCGGACTTCGCGGTCGACTGCGCAGGCTTTCCAGCCTAGTCGGAGCAAGGGGCGGGCGTATCGGATGCAGGCGGAAGCCTCGCCGATCCAAACGATCAGGAGGCGGTAGCCAAAGCTCTTATTAGGAGGATGTGAAGTCAAGCACGCACGCACGACACACACACACACAAGCATGGCACGACTGAGCAACAATCACTTTTTCACATCATCTCAAATCCGAAATACGCGTGTACAACCCGCGGCAAGATAGCAATCGCATGCTCAACGGCCGAGATCTCGGCATCTGTCACCGTCGAAGTTGGGTCAATCGAGAACGCCGCACTATACACCTCTGTCCAAATGATCTCATGGCTGAGTGGTTGCCTTGAGAGTCTCGATATACGTCCAACATCAATCCAGCACCCGACGCCCACGCCGTCGCAAGAGACGCCACCATCGAATCCAGCTCTGATGGCACACACGCGAAACACCTGATCTAACTGTGGGGCGTAGGGCCCTATCCTGTCCCGATACACTGGTGGCCCACCGCGGGCCATATGAGTGAGTACATCTGCACGCATGTTCCATTCCCTGTATGTCTGGTCAACACTTTCCCTCCCATGGGAGGCTGGTCTAATACCGAATCTCTGACACATGTTGTCTAATTGGTCTATCATGCTGTTTATCCTATCCTGATAGGTACGATTCAGCACCCTCCAGACACCCTGAAGCCAAGACACCACCAGAAGAGTGTCCCCAGAGATGTACACCGGGATCCCGAACGAGTCGAGGTCGCACACAACCTCCTTCATATTTTGCAGCGCAATACGATTGGCCAGTTTGTCGTTGAAAGCTGGAGTCCCCTCTTGAGCCCCATATGTGTGTAGGTTGTTTTGTGTGATAGTATGCACATCCTGCAGGGCCCTACCTGGTGTACCGCACCCTTTTCTTTTCTGAAAATAACTCAGCATCGTCCGTGTAAACATATGCTCGCAGAACTGAATGTAACCTGTATCTGCCGGCACAAAGGACTCCCACCATTTGAGTCCGTAGAATTCACAGAAAGGAAATACCTAGCATCGCTGGCCAACAGCTTTACCTGGACTGGTGTGTCTCCTCTTGAGCTGTGAAGCCTCCTGGAAGCGAAAGATCCCCCGCAGGAGCTCAGAAGGATCCGTCCTGAGTCTGTCCCACAGTGGGCCATATGCAACCGTAATCATGGGGTGGTCTCGCCAGGGATGCTGCGTGGAAAAAATATCCCCATGAGAATCAGCACGCAAGATAGAAATAAAATTTGCAGCATCCTTGGCGGAGTTCCACACCGCACGCAGAAAGCGCTGCACCAACGTCGCAAATCCGTAGGATCGAAACTGTTATCTGGCCTCATGGTACCGCCGTCGGCTCCAGTCCGCCATCGTCTCCCCCCCCCTCCTTGGCCGTCGGAACATACGGCACAAACACCAACCCTGGAAGGCATTGAGCATGTGTAATGAGGAGGTATCTGCAGTACATGTCTCGAGACAATATAGAGCCATACTCTGCACCTTATCCTGATAACGACAAAATTTAGCACGAACAGCAACCGCTCTGTTACGAAAGAAATCCGCCTGTCCGATGAAACAAGCACGTGCCTCCTTGATGCGATTTTCTACATCAGGATGCGCAGGCAGTAGGTAGGTAGAATATCTCATGACCCAATACTTTCAGTCTGCACACACGTCGCAGACTGAAGCCCTGATACACAGAGCATACAGGGATAATCAAATCCTCACTAACAGGTATATGTCCATGTCCGTCCACTCTCGCAAGTTCCCCGCATGTCATGTACAACAGGCTGCTATCCTTCCACCTCATCCCCCAGTCGTGTAATGGTAGGGTTAGATCGTGAATCATCTGAGCCAGCATGGTTGAGGAGGCAGACACAAGATAGCAATTGTCCGCCCACACAAAGTGGTTCACGACTGTCCGTCGCTCGTACTTGCCAACGACACCCTCCAGCACATACCCCACGCCTCGACTGTCCCACCCACGAAAAATTGGTCCCCACATGGCACATATGATAATATTGAATATAAGAGGCCCCTCAGGGGCGCCCGTCCTGATACAGACGTCCCAGTTGATATCGTGAATGGCCATACCCTCGACAACTAACGACCCCGTAGTGCAAACCAGTGGTGCAACCAACGCATACTGAAGATAGGCAGGAATATTAGCATGACACATAGCTCTCTTAGCATTTGAAGGCTGCAGTGGTCAAACGCTTGTTTGATATCGGCATTTGCAATATGGACCGTTTGATGTTTTCCCCAGATGTCCCCATGTTGAGCAAGAGCCTTGAGGGCCCCCACAATTTCCACCGTCTTACGCCCCTCCTGGAAGCCATAGATGCCCAGAGGTCCCATGAGCCCAGCCCGAGAGACAAATTGTTCGACCAAGATCACCACACAAGCAGAGTACCAACGGCTGAGACTGTGTTGCAGACAGAGGTACCGCGCACTTGTCAATGATGTCAAGCTCGGCAGCTTGGGCATGAAGGCAATCAAAATTCGCCTCCAGTCCTGCGGAAACTGCCGCGCCAAACGAAATATCTCATCAAACACTCGAGCTGCACTGCGCAACGTCGCCCACGGCAATGCCTTGAGTAGTTCGCAAGGCAGCCTGTCGGGACCTGTGGCGCGCATGGACTTGAGACGTGACCGTGCCTGGCACACCACCGCCATTGTCAGTCCTTCCGTGCAGTACCCGTCACATAGGTTCTGATGTGCCTCCTTCCTCAACTCCTCCAACATCTCCACCTCCCGTCCTCTGACCTCCTCCGAAAAAAATATCTTTCTCTGGTGTACGCTTTGATCTCCTCCACCCACTCCTCCCTGTCCTCTGATATCCGTCCCTGCACAATAAGATGCTTGATATTGTGACGTACTTTGCGCCTGCAAGCTGGGGGGGACCACGCGGCCAACGCCGCGCGACATTCCCTCCGAAGTCGGTTGGCACGTCTGCGCAAAGAGGGCACGTCCACTGCCACAGGCAAAGTCTTCTGTCGCAGAATCTCATGGCAAGCTGTGAGCCCAGCAGGTCTAACTGGCGGTAGTCCCCGTCCCGTGGTGGCAGTCGTGAATCTGATTTCCTCCTGTTCAGTACAAGCCCGAATAGTAGTCGACACAAGGTCCCCAGGAGAACAAGTAGCATTTGGCATCCCCTATGACCCGATCGATTCCCTTTCGTGTCATATTGGGGTCCCCCCAATTCACAGTTGTATAAACCACCAGACTCTTTTCACGAGCTGCCATCGGGATGCTACGTTTGACCAGATCAAAACCTGGATCACTAAAAGTACCCTGAAGCAGGCAGTGGCCACCAAGACGATTACGATTTGTCTTTCCCCCATTACTCATAATCGCGTCAGCCGTCATCTTATCGAGCACCCACGCCCTAAGAACCAAATGTAGTCGAGAACCTTCTTACACGTCCCCCACCGAGATGTTCCGAAACTCTCCCATGTGTGTAGTCGTCGTGGCAAGAACGAATTGGCAGCCTTCATCCCCAGGCGCCCTAAAAAGCAAAGAACACGCTCGCGAAGATGCTGTCGTACATCCCTCCTCTCCTGTTGTGCACCTCCCTCCTCACAGGTCCTCCTCTCCTTCTTGGTAGCACATCCCACCGCCTCATAGACCGTCCCAGTGCGTGAGCACTGCAGCTGGGTAGATGGAGGTAGCTCGACATTGGCATCGAGCAGCACAGATACAGTCGCCCCTTTCCAGCGACTGTGTAGACTTGAAATGGCCGCCTCAAGTGTGTCCAAAACCCCACACTGCACGCCTACTGCGTTCTCGACGCTGGGGTCGGGAAGATACGCAGAGGCAACTATCACAGGAGCACTCCCACTACCGAAGACCACGACACATAATCGTTCGCACTGACACAGTGATTCACGCACACATGTACTCCACTATTTGTTAAATAGTAACCCACACTTACCGTCACAACTCACACGATATGACAGGCCACACCGTCTGATATATGCATCGAATCTGCCTCCGAAAAGATTCTGGCATTCCTGAACACCCCAGATGCTATCCCGCAGAGGCTCTTCAGGACGTCGTCCCCCTTGAGATTCGCCGGCCCCGCACGATTGAGGTTCCAGCTGCCCAGTCGGATCCCCTTGAACGGAGTACGGCGTCGTCGTCGACACATCCTCCTGTTGACTTCCGTCTCGATATCAGCCTTAGTTTTTGCAAAGGCAGGAACGAGCTGATGCAATCTCTCGGCGCTCTCATTCGATACCTCCCATGTCGCCCGCGTCGCGGTAAACTCGGCCAGCAAAAGAGGCCTCTGACCAGCAACAGTGGGCACAGTCCATATAGAAGATTTGGGCGGCCCCATTTCCCCTCGATCAGCGATGGCATCGATGCCAATATGTGTACACATGCCCCGAAGCGCGCCGCAGAAGCGCCCAACTGCCTTAACGTGGCCCCTCTTCCACGCAGGGCACTCGACACTGACTTTGAGCAGCTCGGGGTTGATGTTCTGCTTCATATCCTCGAGGAGGCACTGTGGTGACGCAATCTGGGTGCCTGGAGGAGGCGCAGGGCGTCTGGCGGGGGGTACCGTCACAAGGTCGGTGCATCGTTTAGCCCGCCATATGATATCCCTGTCCGTCCCTGGCTTGAATTTGATTTTAGCTGGTCCGAACATGCATCGACCAACATGGATCCGCCCCGTACCGTCAACACACACACATGCACACGATCATCTTCTGAAAGACAATGGTTAGTAATATTCTCGGTGAGCACCTTCACATCCTCCCACATGAGCATCTCCTGAGACCTACGATCCCTGTCATTCCAGTCAGTGACCCATCCCTTGAGTTCGATATATGAGGGCGGGAAATAAGTAACTCCAGGAGCCTGATATGTACCCGTTCTAGTATTAGCAGGCCTCGTCGGAGCGTCACTCGCCACAGAACCCGCTCGAACCTGTCCCTGGAGTCCCTGGACGATCGTCTCAAGTTGGTTTTGGTTGGCCTCCAAGCTGGAAATCGCAAAACCCTGCTTCTGGACCTGGGCCTGAACGTTGTCGATTTTGGTTCCCTGAACTCCTACGGCATCCTGGATCCTTTCAGTATGGTCATCAATTTTGTGCATCATCTGTAATAGTAAACTCTGCATGTCATCCTTCCCCTCCAAGGCGGCCTTTCTCTCAGCCAGCACTTCCTCACGATTACGCTTCACAGGGGGGGCACCTCCGTCCACAGACATGTTATCAGCATGTTCTGGCATTGCGTCGAGACACTCAGGACCGTATCCCCGCGAGCGCAACCACTGTCGAGTCACCCCACGTTCGCTGAGTGGTGCAGTAGGCGGCAATTTTATATGATCCCTGGGCGGGTGCCTTCCGTCAATATAACGTTTGAGGTGTGTCGCGAAAGGGAAACCTGTCTCTGAATCCGTCGTTGTGAAGAACAAGCAAGTGACACAGCTGTCCGAATGTCGATACAAATCAAAGAAAGAATGAAGCAGGCACGCCGATACAATCCAAAGAAAGAACGATACCTGTCTCTGAATCCGTCTCTCAGAACAAGCACGCGACACAATACAGGCACACAACAACAAAGAGAGGCGGCGGCAGGCGGCTGTCGGTGGAGCTCTTCCCGAAGAGGACGTGCTCGCTATGGCGCGCTGGCGCCACGGAGCCCCGACGGCGCCCCACAAACCTGACCTAGTCGACTGACTTGGGCCGAGTTCTTGAGCCGGCGGGGGACTCGTAGAGCTTCCTTACCATATACCATCTCTGAAGCATAAGCAGAGTACGAATAATTGTTCAGCCCAAGCGCTCAAAGTACACTGATTGCAGCCGTCTAGATACATTCAACTAGCGACTCTGATGATTTCCTGCCGATTGCTGTGCAGAACAAACCAGTAGCTCATCTGCAGCGCGAGTTAGACCAACAAAACCAATACCGTGCCCAAAAAATTCGCAGAGTACAAATAGTTGTTCAGCCCGAGCGCTCATAGAAGACTGATTTCAGGGGTCTAGACACTATCAAATAGCGCGCCTCCTGATTGTCTTCCGATTGCTCGGCCTAAGAGCTCGGGAACTCATGCGCAGCTCGAGCTTAGTCAGAAAAACCATTCCGTCGCCAGGAAAAAAAAAACATAATATGAATAGTTGTTCGGCTTCTGTGCTGAGAACAGACCGAATCCAAGCGTCTGGATACTTCAGACTAGCGCGTATAATAATTCCCTCCCGATTTCTGTGCCAAAGAGCTCTGAGGCTTAGATGCAGCTCGACTTTAGTCAAGAAACTCACCATGATCTCGAAAAACAAATCTGTAGAATACGAATAGTTGCGCGAACCCAGCTCGAGTAGCAGACCGAGTTCGGACCTCTAGATGCTCCAGACGAACGCGCCTGATGATTCTCAATCGAGTACATGTGCGCATTAGCTCTGTAGCTCTCCTACAGCTCGAGTTAAATACAGAAAACCGACAACAGCTGTCAAAAAAAATCGTATACTACGAATAGTTTTGCAGACCTGGTTCGAGTAGTGGAGCGAGTTTAGACCTCTAGATGCTTCAGACGAACGCGCATGATGATTCTGGATCGACTACATGGGCGTACAAGCTATGTAGCTCTCCTACACTTCGAGTTAAGTACAGATAACTGAGGGCCCCTGTCAACAAATTAATTTCGTGAATACGAATAGCTTCGCGGACCCAGCTCGGTTAGTGGATAGAGTTCAGACCTCTAGATGCTTGAGACGAACGCGCGTGATGATTCTGAATCGATTACGTGGGCGCATCAGCCCTGTTGCTCTCCTACAACTCGAGTTAAGTACCGAAAATCGACAGCAACTCTGAAGAAAATCGGTGTAATACGAATAGCTTCGCGGACCTAGCTCGAGTAGGAGACTGAGTTCAGACCTCTAGATGCTTCAGATGAACGCACCTGATGATTCTGAATCGGTTTCTGTGAGTACCAGATCCGCAGCTCTCCTACAGCTCGATTTAAGTACAGAAAACCGACAGCACCTGTCAAGATGACTCGAAACAGCCGATCCCGCCCGGACGCTTTTTGACAGTAGTAGCTACCCGATCGAGCTGAGATCAAGACGGCGAGCGGGAATAAGATCGAATAGCACGGGAAAGAATACTAGGGCTCTAACGAATTGAGGAATTTCGAGAACATAATTTTCAACCGAGCAAAAGTCACCAAAAGGTCCGTCGAGATTTTTCTTGCCAACTAGCTCTCCAGCGCGTTCGAATTACTCTTAAGCTTCCAGCAACTAGCTGAGGGAAGCTCTACGAGTTACAGCCGATCCCGCCCAGACGCTTTTTGACAGTAGTAGCTACCCGATCGAGCTGAGATCAAGACGGCGAGCGGGAATAAGATCGAATATCACGGGAAAGAATACTAAGGCTCTAACGAATTGAGGAATTTCGAGAACATAATTTTCAACCGAGCAAAAGTCACCAAAAGGTCAGTCGAGATTTTTCTTGCCAACTAGCTCTCCAGCGCGTTCGAATTACTCTTAAGCTTCCAGCAACTGGGCGCCGGCGGTAAGCCGTCAACCTTGGTTACAGCCGGGGGGCTCGTAGAGCTTCCTTGCCATATACCATCTCTCAAGAAATAAGCAGAGTACGAATAGTTGTTCAGCCCGAGCGCAAGTAGCAGACTGATTGCAGTCGTCTAGATACATTCAACTAGCGCCTCTCGTGATTTCCTTCCGATTTCTGTGCAGAACAGCCCTGTAGCTCATCTGCAGCGCGAATTGACCAAGAAACCAATACCTTCTCCAAGAGATTAGCAGAGTAAGAATAGTTGTTCAGCCCGAGCGCTGATGGAAGGCTGACTTCAGGGGTCTCGATACTATCAAATAGCGCGCCTCATGATTGTCGTCCGATTGCTGGGCCTAAGAGCTCGGGAACTCATCTGCAGCTCGAGCAGAAAAGCCATTCGATCACCAGGAAAAAAAACGGAATATGAGTAGTTGTTCGGCTTCTCTGCTGAGAACAGACCGAATTCAAGCGTCTAGATACTTCAGACTAGCGCGTCTGATGATTCCCTTCCGATTTCTGTGCCAAAGAGCTCTGAAGCTTAGATGCAGCTCGACTTCAGTCAAGAAACTCACCATGATCTCGAAAAACAAATCTGTAGAATACGAGCGTCGCGGACATAGCTCGAGTAACAGACCGAGTTCTTCGGACCTCTAGATGCTTCAGACGAACGCGCCTGATGATTCTGAATCGAATACGTGTGCGTATCAGCTCTGTAGCTCTCCTACAGCTCGAGTTAAGTACAGAAAACCGACACCAGCTGTCAAGAAAATTCGTTCAATACGAATAGCTCTACGGATCTAGCTCGAGTAGTAGACCAAGTTCAGACCTCTAGATGCTTCAGACGAACGCGCATGATGATTCTGAATCGAGTAAGTGTGCACATCAGCTCTGTAGCTCTCCTAGAGCTCGAGTTAATTACAGAAAAACGACAACAGCTGTCAAGAAAATTCATACAATACGAACAGTTTTGCTGACTTACATCGAGTAGTAGACCGAGTTCAGAACTCTGGATGCTGGAGACGAACGCGCCTGATGACTCTGTATTCATTACGTGTGCGTGTAAGCTCTGTAGATATCCTGGAGCTCGAGTTAAGTACCGAAAATCGACAGCATCTGCCAAGAAAACCGGCATAATACAAATAGTTGCGCGGATCTTGCTCGAGTAGCAGACTGAGTTCAGACCTCTAGATGCTTCAGATGAACGCCGCTGATGATTCTGAATAAGATCGAATATCACGGGAAAAAATAAACTCTAACGAATTGAAGAACTGGGCGCCGGCGGTAAACCGTCAACCTTTCTTACCGCCGGGAGACTCGTAGAGCTTCCTTGCCATATATCATGTCCAAAGAATTAACAGAGAACGAATAGTTTTTCAGCCCGAGCGCTGATAGCAGACTCATGTAGGCGTCTAGATACATTTCACTACTGCCCCTGATAATTCCCTTCCCATTGCTGTGCTGAACAGTTCTGTAGCTCATCTGCAGCACAAGCAGAACCAAGAAAAACAATACCAGTTCCAAGAAAGTAGCAGTACGAATCGGTGTTCAGCCATAGCGCTAATAGCAGACTGAGCGCGGGTGTTAGATACTTTCAAATAGCGCGCTGATTCTTTTCCATTGCAATGCCGAAGAGCTCTCAAGATCATCTGCACCTCGGGTTCAGTCCAGAAAACGAATTACATCACCAGAAAAAAAAACAGAATATGACTAGTTGTTTGGCGTCTGCGCTCATAACAAACCGAAGCGAAGCGTCTAGATACTTCAGACTAGCCCGCCTCATGATTTTCTTCTGATTTCTGCGCCAAAGAGCTCTCGAGCTCATCTGCAGCTCGAGGTAAGTGAAGAAATGCACCATCATTTCGAAAAATAATCAATCGAATACGAATAGTGTCGCGGACCTAGCTCGAGTAGCAGACCGAGTTCAGACCTCTCGATGCAACAGACGAAGGCGCCTGATGAGTCTGAATCGATTCGTGTGCGTACCAGCTATGCAGCTCTCCTACAGCCCGAATTAAGTACAGAAAACCGACAGCACCTGTCAAGATGACTCGAACAATAGCTTTCCGGACCTAGCTCGAGTAGCAGACCGAGTTCAGACCTCTCGATGCAACAGACGTACGCGCATCATGATTCTCAATCTGTGCGTACCAACTCTGTAGCTCTTCTACAGCCCGAGTTAAGTACAGAAAACCGACAGCACATGTCAAGATGACTCGAAGAATACAAATAGTTTTCGGTACCTAGCTCGAGTAGCAGACGGTGTTCAGACCTCTGGATGCAACAGACGAACGCGCCTGATGATTCTGAATCAGTTTCTGTGAGTCCCAGCTCTGGAGCTCCCCTACAGCTCGAGTTAGATACAGAAAGCCGAGAGCACCTGTCAAGATGACTCGAAACACCCGATCCCGCCCGAGTGCAGTAATAGGTACCCGATCGAGCTGAGATTGAGACAGCGAGCGGGAATGATATCAAAGATCACGGGAAACAATACTAGAGCTCTAACGAATTGTTGAATTTCGAGAACATAATTTTCAACCAAGCAAAAGTCAGAAAAAAGTCCGTCGAGATTTGTCTTGCCAACTAGCTCTCCAGTGCGCCGAAATTACTCTTAAGCTTCCAGCAACTAGCTAAGGGAAGCTCTGCGAGTTATTTCGAGAACATAATTTTCAATCGAGCGAAAGTCATCAATAGGTCCGTCGAGATTTTTCTTGCCACCTAGCTCTCGAGCGCGCCGGAACTACTCTTAAGCTTCCAGCAACTGGCGCCGGCGGTAGACCGTCAACCTGGTCACCGCCGGGAACCTAGAGCTCCTCGCACGCGTAACAGTGCTCAGGATCGAAGCAGGGAGCTTCTCGGAGTATTTCTAAAGAAACGTCAAACTGAAAGTTTTCGGTTTCAACATGAAGTCGGTTCCCAGAAATGAACTAATACTAAAACTGGCCTTAGAGAGCTGAGCTGCTCTGGAAACAAAAAATATATACCAATGCTCGGCGTAAAAATCTGATATCCGAATTAATTGTCAAATATCTTGCAAATCTTAGCAAAACCGACCCAAAGTTGTCACATTGTCCTTTCTGGTCGGGTCGACCAACTAGCTCCACCCTGCGACGGAATTCCTCTAGCTCATCGATGCCGAAGAGCTCTACGAGGTACTAGCTAATCGAAGCTCTACGAGTTACTAGCTGAGGGAAGCTCTACGAGTTACTCTGGGGCGCCATGAAGGAGCTGCTGGCAGATACCACCGCCATCCGGATTCGATTCCAAAACCCCATAGCTCTCAGAGAGCTCCCCGGGAACTGGGAGCCGGCGGTAACAGTCAACCAAGTTACCGCCGGCAGCCTCGTAGAGCTCTTTGATCGCGCGGCGCTGCTTGGAACACATGGAAGAAGCTTTCTCAAGGTGATCTGAGAAACTCGAGAAATTACGACTTTTAGTTTGTTTCCAAAGTCGGTTCCCTGAAGTGTTTTGATAGTAATATTGAAGCTGCGGACCTGAGAATTTCACAGCCGCGCGCGGCATAACCCACTACACGTGAGAAAAATACCCGTTCTTGAAACGAACTTTCAAATTTTACACAAAGATACAAAAACCAACCTGAAGTCATCACATTGTCTCTTTATGTCGTGTCTGTCAACTGGGCGCCGGCGGTAAACCGTTAACCTTTCTTACCGCCGGGAGACTCGTAGAGCTTCCTTGCCATATATTATGTCCAAGAATTTTCAGAGAACGAATAGTTTTTCAGTCCGAGCGCTGATAGCAGACTGATCTCAGGCTTCTAGATACGTTTCACTATTGCCCCTAATCATTCCCTTCCCATTGCTGTGCTGAACAGCTCTGTAGCTCATCTGCAGCACAAGTAGAACCAAGAAAAACAATACGATTTCCAAGGAAGCAGCAGAGTAAGAATCGGTGTTCAGCCCTAGCGGTAATAGCAGACTGAGCGCGGGTGTCTGGATCCTTTCAAATAGCGCCCATGATGATTCTCTTCCCATTTCAATGCCTCAGAGCTTTCAAGCTCATCTGCACCTCGAGTTCAGCCCAGGAAACGATTCCATCACAAGGAAAATAGCAGAGTATGAATAGTTGTTTCGGCGTCTGCGCTCATAACAGACCCAGGCCAAGCGTCTAGATACCTCAGACCAGCGCGCCTGATGATTTTCTTCTGATGTGTGTGCGGGAGAGCTCTCAAGCTCATATGAAGCTCGAGATAAGTGAAGAATTGCACCACCATTTCGAAAAAACGATCGAATACAAATAGCTTTGCGTCTAACTCGAGTAGAAGACTGAGTTCAGAGCTCTCGATGCAACAGACGAACACGCCTGATGATGATGAACCGATCTGTGTGTGTACCAGCTCTGTAGCTCTCCTACAGCTCGAGTTAAGTACAGAACACCAACAACGTCTGTTAAGAGAACTCGAAGAATACGAATAGTTATGCGGACCTAGCTCGAGTAGCAGACCGAGTTTCGATCTCTCGATGCAACAGACGAACGCGTCTGATCATTCAGGATCGATTTGTGTGCGCACCAGCTCTGTAGCTCCTCTACAGCCCGAGTTAAGTGTAGAAGACCGACAGCACCTGTTAAGATCTCGAAGAATACGAATAGTTTCGCGGACCTAGCTGGAGTAGCAGACCGTGTTCAGACCTCTGGATGCAACAGACGGACGCGCCTAATGATTCTAAATCGGTTTCTGTAAGTACCAGCTCTGTAGCTCTCCTAAATCTCGAGTTAAGTACAGAAAACCGGCAGCACCTGCCAAGAAGACTCAAAACAGCCAATCCCGCCCGGACGCTTTTTGACAGTAATAGGTACCCGATCGAGCTGAGATTGGAAGGCCCAGCGGGAATAAGATCGAATATCACGGGGGAAATGCTAGAGCTCAAACGGATTGAGGAATTTCGAGAACATAATTTTCAACCGAGCAAAAGTCACCATAAGGTCCGTCGAGATTGTTCTTGCCAACTGGGCGCCGGCGGTAAACCGTCAACCTTTCTTTTTTGCGGCTTTGCGAGGCTCCTACTGGCCCTAGGGCCACGAGCAAGCACGAGGTCAGGTGTCTTCAGGAAGCGAAAGCTCTTATTCGAACATAAAGTCAAGACAACCCAGAAGCAGCGAAGCTGCGATGAATCATCAATCACAAATATGAGCGAAAGAGCAAAACGCACACAGAAATGAATCAAAATGCAGTCAACTAATCATGCAAGAGAAATGGAGAACTCTCAGCGAAGCTGAGTATATAATAGTCAGGGAAAGAAACAACGAATTGAGAAACTGCAACTATCAAGTCTGTGGTAACCATAGAGCTGCCTGTGGGAGCGCAGTCACGATGCACTCCAAAGCACTGAGTTCTGTATCAGTAACAGTTGTAGTTGGACAAATAAGCCAAGCCCTCTCAAAAACTGACTTCCATATCAGCTGAGCGGGGTCCCGTCGATCCCAAAACCGTGGTTTGAGGCCTATGTCTATCCAGCAACCGCACCCACATCCCTCAGACGACACGCCGCCATCGAAACCAGCCCGAATAGCAGCAGCAACGTAAAATTCTGTCTCATAATCATGTGTAAACGGACTACATTCTGAACTAAATATCTGGCCCTCTCGGGCCTGGTGTGTAAGGACGTCGGCTCGAGTATTCCACTCCCGAAAATCATGACGAACTAGATCCATCCCCGCCGCTGGAGGTCGTATATTATAGCAGCTACAAAGCCCATCAAGCGTATTGATTATTTTCGATATTCTATCAGCATATGATCTATTATCTGCACGCCACCGCCCCGTAGCCCAGCTAACCACGAGGAGCGAGTCACCCACCACCTCCAGAGGGATTCCAGGGGCCTCCAGGTTCCAACGAGTTGCTTTCATATTATGAAGGGCAATGCGCTTTGCAAGTTTCTCAGCAGCCATCGGACTATCATCCGTGCTCACCTGAATTTCACCATGCACTGAGGGCGCCAAGTAGGCGGGCGAACTCACAGGTCCACACGTCGACACCTCCTGGAAACATCGAAGCATGCTCTGTGTACAAAGGTGCGTGACATATTGCATAAATCCAAGCTGGGAACCTGTGAACTGAACCCACCAATCATCCCCGAAAAACTCAGCTAATGTATATTGCCATGATCTCTGGCCAATGCTTTCCGTCCCTCGACAGCGACGTTTGTAGGAAGAAGCCTCCGACCAGTTGCCAAAGTGTCTCATCGTCTCACTCATAAGTGTGCGATTGCGATCAGAGTACGGTCCAAAACACAAACACGCCATACGGGAATCGCGCCATGTCCTCTCAGCCGCCTTCAAGTCGATCACTTTCTCAACAATCATGCTATTTGCGAAACTTGCAATGTCTTTTGCGAAATTCCAGTGCAACATCAGATAACGCTGTACAAGAGAGGAGTACCCAGCCTTTAAGAAACGATCCCGTGCAACATGATACCTCCTTTCCTGATAAGCTTGCTCCGTTTCCATCGGCCCTTTCCGAGACGAGATCATCATCTTCAGGCACTTCCCTTCGAAGGAATGGAGAAACGAAAGAGTATGAGAATCTGCAGTGGTGGTCTCCATACCGTACAAAGCCAAGCTCTGGACTCTATCCTGGTATCTCCGAAGCTTATCCTTGAGGGGGATACAATTCGACCTGAAATACCCTGCCTGGGAGTAAAATGCACGGCGAGCACAGTCCAGGCGAAAGGATACATCACGATGTACAGGACAATTATATTCACTATGCAGCTGCGTGCCAAGTACGTCCATAGAAACGACCCGACGGTAACATAACTCATCAATCTGCTGCACTGCATTCCTCCCACCACATGCATCAGAGAAAATCGGGATTTTCAGATCCATCGAACGTGGAATGTTCCCGTCCTCATCCAAGACAGCGGGAGCTCCACACACCATGTACTTCAGCGATGTGGGTTTCCATCGCATCGAGAAACTGTAAAGTGGAAGTGTCAAATCTCTTACCATTCGAGTAAGCTCCTCACGGCTACGGCTGACGAGGTACACGTTATCTGCCCAGATAAAATGATTCACCACCGACCGATGCTCCGTCCCGAAATCAACCGCATACCCCAGGCCCTGGACGTCTCAACCTTTCTTACCGCCGGGAGACTCGTAGAGCTTCCTTGCCGTATATTATTTCCAAAGAATTAGCAGAAACGAATAGTTGTTCAGCCCGAGCGCTGATAGCAGACTGATCTCAGGCGTCTAGATACATTTCACCATTGCCCTTGATGATTCCCTTCCCATTGCTGTTCTGAACAGCTCTGTAGCTCATCTGCAGCACGAGTACAGCCAAGAAAAAAAAAACTACCATTTCCAAGACAGTAGCAGAGTACGAATCAGTGTTCAGCCCTAGCGCTAATAGCAGACTGAGCGCGGGTGTCTAGATACTTTCAAAATAGTGCAGATGATGATTCCTTGGCGTCTGCGCTCATAACAGACCCAGGCCAAGCGTCTGAATTCTCCAGACTAGCGCGCCCCATGATTTTCTTATGATTTCTGTGTGAAGACTGAGTTCAGAGCTCTAGATGCTTCAGCCGAACGCACCTGATGATTCTGAATCGATTACGCGCGTACAAGCTATGTAGCTATGCTACAGCTCGAATTAAGTACAGAACACCGACAGCGCCTGTTAAGAGAACTCGAAGAATACGAATAGTTTCTCGGACCTAGCTCCTGTATCAGACCGAGTCCAGACCTTTCGATGCAACGGACGAACGCGCCTGATGATTATGAATCGACTCGTGTGCGCACCAGCTCTGTAGCTCTCCTACAGCCCGAGTTAAGTACAGAAAACCGACAGCACCTGTCAAGACGACTCGAAGAATACAAATAGCTTCGCGGACCTAGCTCGAGTAGCAGACCGAGTTCAGACCTCTGGATGCAACAGACGAACGCGCATGATGATCCTGAATCGGTGTCTGCGCGCACCAGCTCTGTAGTTCTCCTGAATCTCGAGTTAAGTACAAAAAACCGTCAATGCGTGTCAAGATGACTCGAAACGGCCGATCCCGCCGTAACGCTTTGTGACAGTAAAAAAGTACCCGATCGAGCTGAGATTAAGACAGCGAGCGGGAATAAGATCGAATATCACGGGAAAAAAATACCAGAGCTCTAACGATTGGTTGAATTTCGAGAACATAATTTTCAACCGAGCAAAAGTCAAAAAAAAAGTCCGTCAAGATTTTTCTTGCCAACTAGCTCTCCAGCGCGCCAGAATTACTCTTAAGCTTCCAGCAACTAGCTAAGGGAAGCTCTACGAGTTACTAGCTCTCCAGCGCCCTGGAATTACTCTTAAGCTTTCAGCAACTAGCTAAGGGAAGCTCTACGAGTTACTAGCTCCACCCTGCGCCCGAATTCCTCTTAGCTCATCTTGCCGAAAAGCTCTACGAGGTACTGGGATCCTGCGTAAACCGTCAACCAGGGTACCGCCGGAAGCCTCGTAGAGCTCTTTTCTCGCGCGGCGCTGCTCGAAAGACACAGAAAAAGCTTTCTCAAGCGTGAAGAACAAAAACTCGAAAAAATCGTTCTTGGGGTTTTCATCCAACGTCGGTTCCAGCAAGTGTTTTGATAGTGATATTGCAGCTACAGACCTGAGAATTGGACTGACAGACGCGGCATAACCCACTACACGCGAGAGAAATCTGGTTTCTCAAAATGAATTGTCAAAAAAATCTTCCAAATCTTAGCAAAACTAACCCCAAGTCATCACTGGGGCCGGCGGTAAACCGTCAACCAGGTTGTTTTGCGGTTTGCGGTCCGACCACAGGGCCCTACAAGGGCGGTCGGGTTGGTGCAGCCATCCCCTATGGGCTGGATGTACCCTGAAAAACGTGATACTCTTGAAATATCTTGCAAGCAGAGCGGGCAAGTCTCGAAGCGGCCTCAAGCTCACACTGAGTAACCGTCGGGACCCTCGTAGAGCTCTGGAATCACGAAATACTGCTCAGACGCCGAGAATGAATCTCAAGTAATTAAAGAAAATATACACAGTTTTTCGTAGCACGACATTATTCTGCACTAGAAACTTCAGAATTCAACAGGTCGACGCGCTATAACCTATGAGACGTGCAGAAAACACTGGATTTGTGTAGCTCGCTTACCGCTATCGTCAAATGCACGAGATCATTACCATTTTCGGGAATGCACTTTCACGGCCGACGGTTCCTCCACGTTTTTTAACAATAATATTACAGCCACGGGCCCGAGAATTGGACAGGCGAACGCGGGACAAACCACTCTACGTTACAAAAATAGTGGCTCCCGAAACGAATTTCCAAATTTCTCATAATCTTGGAGAAAAAAAAAAAAAAAAAAAAAAAAAAAAAAAAAAAAAAAAAAAAAAAAAAAAAAAAAAAAAAAAAAAAAAAAAAAAAAACCTCAGGTTGACACATTGCCCGCCCCGGCCGGGTCCGCCAACTAGCTCCACCCCGCGCCAGAATTCCTCTAGCTCATCGATGCCGAGGAGCTCTACGAAGTACATTGTCTCTTAAGGTCGGGTCTGCCAACTAGCTCCACCCTGCGCCCGAATTCCTCTTAGCTCATCTTGCCGAAAAGCTTCACGAGGTACTAGGAGCCGGCGGTAAACCGTCAACCAGCTTTCCGCCGGGAGCCTCGTAGAGCTATTCCCTCGCACGGCTCTGCTCGGAACACATGGGGAAAGCTCTCTTACGCGTGAGCTGGACAACTCGAAAAATTACATTTTTCAGTTTTCACCCAAAATCGGTCAAGTGTTTTGATAGCAATACAGCTAGAGACCTGAAAATTTCACTGGCAGGCGCGGCACAACCCACTACAGGTGCGAAAAATACCGGTTCTCAAAACGAGCTGGAATCCAGCGGTAAAACGTCAACCAGGTTACCTCCGGAAGCCTCGTAGAGCTCTCTTCTCGTACGGCGCTGATCGAAACACATAACGAAGCTTCTCAAGGATGAGCCAAGAAACTCGAGAAAATACGTTTTTTCAATTATTTCCGAAAGTCGGTTCCCTCAAGTGTTTTGATAATAATATTGCAGCTACAGACCTGAGAATTGGACTGGCAGACGCGGCGTAACCCACCACACGTGAGGAAGATATAGTTTTTCAAAATGAATGGTCAATTATCTTTCAAATCTTAGCAAAACCGACCCAAAGTCACCACATTGTCTCGTAAGGTCGGGTCTGCCCACCCTCCGCCCGACTTCTTCTTAGCTCATCTTGCCGAAGACCTCTACGATGCACGATGGAGCTCTTTGATCGCGCGGCGCTGCTCGGAACAAATGAAAGAAGCTTCCTGAAGGTAATCTGAGAAACTCGGAATATTACGATTTTTGGTTGTGTTTCCAAAGTCGGTTGGCAAGTGTTTTATGATAATATTGCAGCTACGGACCTGAGAATCGAACTGGCAGACGCGGCATAACCCACTACACGGGAACAAAATACTGGTTCTCAAACGAAATTCAAAATTTCTCGAAATCTCCGAAAAACCGCCCTCAAGTTGACACATTGTCTCTTTTGGTCGGGTCTGCCAACTGGCGCCGGCGGTGAACCGTCAACCTGGTCACCGCCGGGAACCCCGTCGAGCTTCTTGCATGCACTAGAGTGCTCAGAATCGAAGCACAGAACTTCCCATATGATTTTCTTAAAATCTTAATTCTTGTATTTTTCGATCTCTATATCAGGTCGGTCCCCGGAAGTGAACCCATAGTAAAACTCCCTCGGGAGAGCTGGGCTGCTCTGGGAGCAACGCTTAGATACGCATGCTCACCGCAAAAATCTGGTTCCTTAAAACGAATGGTCCAATATCTATCCAATCTTCGAAAAACAAACCAAAAGTTACCACGTTGTCCGCCGGGGTCGGGTGGGCCAACTGGCTCCAACCCGCGCCGGAATTCCTCTGGCTCATCGATAACGAAGAGCTCTACGAGGTACTAGCTCCACCTGCGCCCGAAGAGCTCTACGAGGTATTCCAAAATCTCTCACAATCTCCGAAAAACCGAGCCCAGGTTGACACGTTGTCCGCCCGGGCCGGGTGAGCCAACTGGCGCCGGCGGTGAGCCGTCAACCTGGTCTTTGCGGTCTTTGCGATCGACTATGCGGGCCGTCAGGCCCAGTCGCTAGCAGGAAAAAGGGCGGCATACAGGAGTCAGGCAAGACACCCACCACTCTTTGAGCGGAAGTGGGCACATGCGAAACTCTTATTCCGAACAAAATGACAAGCACGCGGAGCTCTTACACCAACATGCGCGCATGCCCGACACACACACACAGCATGGCAAGAGTCAATGCAAACACAAAGTCCGAAGTATGTCGAAACCTCAGAGACACATCGATGATGCGACAACCGACCGTGTTACGATATTTCCATCAAAGAAACAACATGCACAAACCAAAGAATGTAAGAGAATGGTGATGCTGATCGGACCCATCTCAGGATGCGAGGCTGGATGTGAGGCTCCGCACGTGAGGCATCAGCCACAATCAAAGTCCAATTCAATCAGAAATGTGGCGACGCAGCAAAGAGAATAGAGGAAGGAACAGGTACAATTGTCACACAATGAATTCAATGTGCTACCCGCACTCGAAAGAGATCAATCTGCAATCCACTCAAGGCAGACCTGGAAGAAACGAGACTTACGAGCACCACACTAGGCAGTGAGGAACAAGTCCGCGTATACAAATTGCCACCACCAAACCGCAACGAGAAATGAGTATGAGAGGCAGACAATGACAAGCAAGATGTACAGGGAGATGGGCAGTTGCGTAAGCAGAGCAAAACAACACGCTAGCTCAACGTTCACCTTCGCGGAGGCCCCCCAGGCAGGAGAAAATGAACGTTCGCGGAGCCTTGAGCCATGAGAGCTTGAGCCAACCTGGTCTTTTGCGTCTTTTGCGAAGGCCGGTTCGAGCTCCCAAGGGAGCAGGCCTAAACACAAAGAACCTAAACAGCGAAGCTGTACAGGAAGACAGCGAAGCTGCAAAGATTTAAGCAGAGGTGCATCAAACAGCGAAGCTGTACAAATGTGCACAAGACTGCCAATACACTAGAATGCAAAACAACAAAGATGATGAAAGAAGCTGTACAAGACAGCAAGAAGCAGTGAGAGACCATACAGTAACCACATATAGCGATTACCGTCTCAGCACCACTGAAAATAAAAGCAGTGAGAGACCATACAGTAACCACTGGTTTATACAGCGATTACCGTCTCAACACAACTGAGACAAACACAAAACTAACAACTAAAATGACGAGTACACTTCAAAGTAATGCGAGACCATGCAGTAACCACATATAGCGATTACCGTCTCAGCACCACTGAAAGACCATGCACGTGAAACACAACGAATTTGCGGTCGACTGTGCACAGAGTCAGGCAAGACACCCACCACTCTTTGAGCGGGAGTGGGCAAATGCAAAACTCTTATTCCGAACAAAGTGCAGATCACGCGGAGCTCTTATACCAACATGCGCGCATGTCCGACACACAAACAGCATGGCAAGAGTCAACGCAAACACAAAGTCCGAAATATGTCGTAACAACCCGCGGTAAGACAAGAGTCGTACGCTCACGACAAATGTGTGATAACTGAATGTCTGATAACGCACTCAAGAAGTAACTCTCGGATAACTGAGTGTCTGATAACGCACTCAGTATCTTGAATCACCTGCATAACTGAATGTCTGATAACGCACTCAAGTATCTTGAACTCTAATCGATACGATTCAAAGAAAGAATGAAAACAGCCACGCCGATACAATGCAGAGAACCTCAATCTCAAGATACTTCAATGTCACAGAACTGTCAAAGTACCTCAATGTCAAAGAATACACACGTGTGCAAGAGCAATAATGGAGAAAGCGCAAGCAGGCAGTACAAACAAGTACAAAGCGACGACAGCGGCCTATGCGTTGAAGTCAGTCCCACTTCTGATGCCAAACAGAGCTGGCCTCCAGCACC
Source organism: Prorocentrum cordatum (assembly GCA_963575745.1). NCBI lineage: Eukaryota > Dinophyceae > Prorocentrales > Prorocentraceae > Prorocentrum > Prorocentrum cordatum. The sequence continues at coordinate 35,635 of CAUYUJ010021033.1, read as the reverse complement.
TATCGTCTGTAGGCCCAAGGAGAGAAGGTCGTCGCAGCCGACGAAGTACCCGAATTTATTGCACGGCCCGCCCGCGCGCACACGGCCGCCCAGGGGGCAGCCTGAGGAGACATGCTTGAGGAAGCCCCCGACGGGCCAGGCCACCGCTGAGATCCCGAGGAGGGACAGCAGCACCCTGGTCACCGCCGGGGACCTCGTAGAGCTCTTTGCACGCGTAAGAGTGCTTAGGTTCCAAGCAAACAGCTTATTGGAGCATTTCTAGAAAAACGTCGAATTTTCATTTTTGGTTGTCGGCTTCATGTCGGTTGCTCCTAATGTTCCGATAGTAAAACTGGCGCTAGAGAGCTGAGCTGCTCTAGAAACAAATTTTATTTTCCAATGCTCGGCGTAAAAATCTGCTTTCTCGAAATGAATGGTCAAACAACCTTTAAAAATCGGCAAAACCGACCCAAAGTTGTCACATTGTCTCTTCTTGTCGGGTCGGCCAACTAGCTCCACCCCGCGCCGGAATTCCTCTAGCTCATCGATGCCGAAGAGCTCTACGAGGAATTTTTCGATTTTTTCGATGTTCATGATACCTCGGTTCCCGGAAGTCAACTCATAATAAAACTGGGAGCCCGCGGTAAACCGTCAACCAGGTTTTTTGCGGGCTTTGCGGCGGGGTCCTCCAGCACATGCAAGCAGCGGTGCTTCCCGCGGCCACCAGGCGCAAGTGGCACTACCGAGCGTGTGAGACGCTATCTATAACAGACGCAATCTGCGAGACTGCGTGAATTAGCTTCGAGGCGGCCGTTAACTCACAGACCGTCACGGTTGACTCCCTATCGAGGCCAAACGCCTCCTCGGCAATCACGCGACACTGTATAGCATTTTGATGTTCTACAAAAGCCTGCAGCCACCAGCCTCCCCCAGCCCCAATATCCGAGGTGCCTCCATCGAAGTAACCCCTCAATCCTAAAACTTTCGAAGTATATAAAGGGGCAAGATACTCGTTTCTCTTCGATGTGTGTGGGCAAGCTCTGCAGGCCCACGTGAGTTCATCAGCATAACTGTTACCCTCCCTATAATGATGTTTGATCGGGTCAGCCCCCGCACACGCAGTTCTCAAGCAGGTGTCCGTTATAGCATCAAGAGTGGTTTGTGCCGCCTCTAAGGTGTTGTTATAGCCCATGTTCGTGCACCTCCAGTGCCCTCTTATCCATTGGACAACACACAAGCTGTCACCCAGTATTTCGAATGGAATCTTATCCGACTCATAGTCAAAGATAGTCTCATATTCAAAGTTATGAGCAATGCGACGCGCAATCTTATCATCGTTAACTTTCTTCTCCTCCTCCTCCGTACGGGCAACCGTAACTCTAGGCTTGGCCAGATAGTCAAGAATGGCGGGCAGGTGCAATCTTTTGAGTAACTTCTCAACGAAGATCGACCAATCTTCTTTCCCAAACATCATAGTCTCCCACCACTTCGTATTGCCATTTTGATCCGCAATGAAGACATCTCCCCATTTTCTCCAACCGACGTATTTAGTACCACCACGCCATCCAAGAAGAGCAGCCTGAGAATCCCTCGAGCGTGCAGAGAACGCGCGACGATGAGCGGACCAGTCACCTGACGCATGCATCATGCCCAACCGCGCCTGAGAGTAGGCGTTGAGTTTGAAGGCATTCACGTTTGCGCCAGAGGGTCGTGCCTCACGCGGCTCACTAACATGATTGGAAGAGGGAGGGCCCCGAGGTCGCTTACTTCCCTGTGGAGCAGCAGACGGACTATCGGCGGAAGCGATGGGGTCATCAGTCACATGTGCAATACACCGTCTCTTTTGACTGCCCCTCGGCGAACATATTTCATCCCGATCTCTTTTTGTCGCATGGGCGCTGGGGTTGTCTGACACGCTTGGCGAGCTCCTCCTGGCTCGCAGTGAGACTCGGGCCAGAGCTCCTCTTCTCTCCCCTGGCGGCCAGACGGGTCTCCACGATTTGCCTGCGACGATTCTTGGCCACGGGCGCGGGTTCGCGCTCACCGTCGACCGGGGGGGGCTGTGGCCGCAGGACTGACAGTGCCCTGCGATTCGCGCTGCCTGCTCCTTTCTTCCAGGAGCTTGGCGCACTCAAACAGATGCGCCACTTGCAGCGGATCATTCAAAGGAACTCTTATTCTGGACGCAGACGACACACGACCAGAAGAACAGTGAGCATTCTTTTTGTTCGGCTCCAGAGGAACTCTTATACTGGACGCAGACGACACACGACCAGAAGAACGTTGACAATCTTTTTTGTGCTCGGTCAGTCCCCAGCGGCTACCAAACATAGCCGCGGATCTCTGGGGCTCAGGCGAAACTCTCTGAGGCAAAGCACGAGGCGGACTATGAGAATGAATAAAGTGTGTACTGTGTGTGTGTGCAGCGTAGCTGTCGGAATATAACAAGGCAACTGTTCGAATGAACTTCCTCTCTCAGCCCGCGGCACAGGAGACATCGAATGAAGGTGTGTATGATCATCACTGTTCGTGTGCAGGGTAGCTGTCTGAATATAACTGGGCAACGTGTCGAAAGAACGGTCATCAACCTGCGGCACTGGCAACAAAGAATGGGCATGTTTGGTATCTTCACTGTGAGTGTGCAGCGTAGCTGTCTGAATATAGCTGGGCGTGGACTCAAAAGAACGTTGACCATCCAACTGCAGCACAGGCAATGACGAATGGACATGTGTATGAACTTGACTGTACGTGTGCAGCGAAGCTGTCGGATCAGCATGTACTCTGTCCGTGTGCAGCGTAGCTGCCGGGATATTCTGACACGCAAAGCCTCTGGCAAAGCAAGCGATATCTTTCGCCCAGAGCCAGTTCTTGTGAATGAAGAGTTCCACCGCCGACAGAAATCCATGGTTGGCGAACTGGTCGCGTGCATACTTGAACCTCCTCTTTTGGTAAACCGTCCAATCTTCTGTCGCTCCTTTCCTCCTTCCTCCGATGATGGCTAATAGCTTTCCTTCCCAGGAGAATATTTTTTGTGCCGTGATGTTGTCAATCGTCATTCCCTCGACTGCAAAGAGTAGCTTACTCTGGATACGGAGTCGGTATCGTTGGAATCGTCTCTCAATCGGGATGCGATGACTTCTATAATATTCGACGTCAGCAAAGAAGGCACCACGGGCACGATCCAAGTTGAATTGCAGATCACTATGCTGTGTCCAATATCTGTCCAACCTGTAACCCAGGATGTCCAAAGTGTTAACGCAATCAAGTTTATACGTGTGGGTCTGTGTGGGTAACTGAATATCAAGAACTACATCATTCGAGCCATTGACGCCAAAGGGGATGAGCTTGAGAGAGGATGGTTTCCAATTGAGGCCAGCCTGGAGCAGAGGAAGAGTGAGCTCAGTAATCATGGTCCTGAGCTGCCGTTCATCTCTGGCGTACAGCAACAAATTGTCTGCCCAAAGGGCATGTGAAATCGTCAATCTAGAGGGCATGGGGACGGGGGACTCAATTACGTATCCCAGATCACGCCCTGGCCAGGTCCCGACGATATCGTTCCACAAGGCCACACTCACCACTTTGAATATGAATGGTCCGTCCACCCCGCCCGTCCTGATACTCCGATCCCAACCAATCCAGTCCAAATTCTGGGCCCCTTCGAAGGTGGCTTTACATGTGTTTTCGGTCATAGGGCAGAGAAGGGCATAGATCAAAGCGGGGTCAAAACCAAGCTTCTCCATACTTTGTAACGCTAGCTTGATAGTAACGTGGTCAAACGCCTGTAGTACATCGAGGCTGGCCAGATAGAGCTTCTCCCCTTTTCCCCATTGTGCAGCATGTTGGCAAAGATGTTTCGTAAACGACGTAACCTCTGAAACATTCCTGAACTGCACAAACCCATACATGTTAAGAGAGTGTTTGATATTCACCAGGAGTTGTTCCCCTTTAATGACTAGGACATGGTTGTACCACTTCTGGACCAGGCTCAGGAGGCAGATCGCCCTAGTCTCTGAAAGCTCCTGGATGGACGGCGCCTTCGGGATGAGAGTCACCAGAAACCTCTTCCAATCCGACGGGACCTGTTGACGACGATTGGCGATCTGGCTGAAATGATGTCGGATTGTCTTGAGGCTGGCAAAGAGGATGAGCTGCAGCATCTCCCGTGTCACTTGGTCGGGTCCAGCCGCCCCACTCTTGAGGCGAGCCCTCGCTCGCAAGATGTCATGCATGGTGATGCTCACGCACTGGGACTGGTTGAGCTTCGATGCCAGACCTTCCAGAATAGACTGCACCTCCCTCCTCGCCCCGTAGTCCTCCACCCTGTCTTTCAAGTACCTCCCAATTTCCACCTGTTTGGCCTCGACATCGTAAGTAAGTTCCCACTCCCCCGTCATCTTTTTGACTTTAAGTGCCTGTGCTTGTGTACGTAATTTGCGCTGTTCAGTTTTGTGTTTGTATTCGAGCATGTCGGCATCATATTGTTTTCGTAGTGGTTTGATCAATCTCCGAAGACTCCTGACTTCATTCTGGCATCGAAGTTCTCTGGGCCAAAGAGCGCGCCGTAACAGCCGTTCGAGCGTCCATAGACGTTCCGGCCTCACAGGTGCACGAAGTGCGGCCACCTGGCGGCTAGGGATACTTGCCGCCGTATCTGCGATGATCTGGCTGAGTGTGCCCCTGCCCTGCCTCCTCTGCTCGCCCTCCTCCTCCTTCACGGGTTTCACGTCCCTTTTGATGTCCTCCTCCTCCCTCTTCAACCAAAGACTGTAATGGGCGATACCGAGAGCCTGCATATTGAAACTGCCGTGACAGGGCACGGTCGAAGCTGGCAGCAGCCGCAACAGGGTCAACGGGTTCCCATTGATGCAGGGCAGCTCGCTTCCTATTCTTGCAGCGTCGCCGTCTGCCCACAGCAACCGCAAGATGTACTAGTTTGTGGTCGCTGATCTCCTGGATTGTAGCCGATCTCCCTGGGGCCCGAATCCACTCAGCAGTAGTCCCCGAGTCGAATTGATCAGAAGCACTGATGCCTATATAGTCGAGCACCGCCTCCCCTCGGGGTGCTGCCCTACCTCGCCAAGTCGCACAGCGAGGGCCAAACGTATTTGCCAGCCGTATACGATGCACACTGCAAAACTCAGTAAACAAGAACCTCATCTCCTCCAATTGTTTCTTCATCACACCCTCCCTTCCTCCTCTGAATAGAACCTCCACCTCTTCCTTCACTCCCATACCAGTGATAGCACGGCCGTTGGCGATAATATTGGGAGCCATCTCAACGTTGGCATCCGTAAACAAGTTAAGCATGTCTGGCTGCTCTGGGTGACGTCTGCGATACTCTCTGATCCTCCTCTTCACCTCCTCCAAAACTTGACTGAATTCCCTCACCTCCTCATCCTTATCATCTGCATATGGCGAACACAAGCAAACAATAGCGGCTGGCCTGAACCATGCAATGACGAACCTTGGTCCGCGCTCAATGTCACGTAGCAGAGCCTTCCATGGGCCCTTCCACAAAATAGCTGCTTTCTTACACGAAGAGCGTTCCATATGCCACCCATCCCCAGCAAGAATCTTTCGACTGTCCGTGAAAAACTGTGCCTCCTGGAGCCCCAGCAGGAAAATGCCTCTGTCGTTGGCAGCATCTAGGATAACTTTGGAAAACTGTGGACCTCTTTTATCGATATTCCATGTGCCCACTCTGGCAATCCACTCATGTCATTCAGCTCTCAGATCAGCTTGGAGCTGTGCCGTGTTGATGGCTGGATCCAAGACGGCCAGAGCGGGCAGGATCTCATAGTTCGTTGCTGGGTTAAAAACTGCAATGGCCTTACCATTTGTGGTGTCGTTGGGGAGCTTGCCCCAGAAGTGTGCCGTGGGTGGTCCCAGCTCCGCTCGAACAATGATCCCCAGGGCCGCATTGACATGGCGCCTGAAGATGTTCTGAAACTTACCCGCGCAATTTACATGCGGTTGTTTGTGTGGGGCCGCCTCAACAATGACTTTGATACTCCCCTGTGCCTCTGTAGCCTGTCTGGCCACGTCAGTCAGTGTTTTGCTGGTTCCACTATGCACTGCCGCGAGGAGTCTTTGGCGCATATCCCACAATATTCTGGAATCGGTCCCCATGGTGAAAAAGATTCGAATGCGACTGTATCCGAATGTGCGTCCATCATTTTCTTCTTGAGTACGCGGTGTGTCTATCCTGCCTTCCGCCGAAGTGCTGGCGACGATCGGAGAAAGGACAATCTCATTGAGGATATCATTTACCTGTGATTGTGTCAACATCTGGCGGCCTCGTTGCTCATAGTTTTTCCAGTCCGTCACCCAGCCCTTGATTTCAATGAAAGACGGGTTCCAGGTAGCACGAGTAAAGGCCCCAGACATCCGAGATGACACACCATTGCTGGACCCTGACTCCGATCTAGTTTGAAGTGTGTTGAATTATGCTCTCAGTGCTGACAAAGATGCTGCATTTCTGTAATCTCGCGCCTCATTGAGGCAATTGAAGCCGCGTGCGTCGCCAGTGTCGCCTCCATGGGGGCCAGGCGTGCAGTGAGGGTCTCGTTCAGTTGAATCCTCTGGGCATCAATCATCGCACTCTGAGCGCCAGCCCACCAAGCAGGGGGCTTGTCATCCGTTCTGTCACCACTGCGGCTCCCCTGGTCCCCACCTCTTCGCCTGCTGTCGACCAGGCCCGAGACAGGCGGCTGTGCCCGCTGGGGGCCGAAAGGTCCAGCCGCTGTATTCTCCTCCATCCTGAGATCTGGGAAATCAAAGGAAGATAGCGCACTGTCACCGTCGATACTGTGGAACTCACCTACGGCAGATTATGATAGCACACTGGGGGGTAGCTTTCTACTCTCCCACGAGGGGCTTCTCTGAGTGTTCCACGCCGTCTTTGCAAATGATAGAAAGGATGTGTACTCCGACAATCAAAGAATGATAGTGTCCTCCAGCAATCTCGACCTCCAAAGAGTGTGTACGGTACTCAGGCAAAATATACTCTGCAGCAACGCGCACGGTAATAGGAATCAAACAAAGAATGAGCGTGTACGGTACACAAGCAAAATACACTCTGCAGTAACGCGTACGGTAATGGGAACCAAGAAAGCAGCACGGCACAATGCCGCTCGAGACGAGGTCCCCGGCGGGAGCCCCCAGCCGCCAGACCCCTGAGGAGGGAGGCAACCAGGTTACCGCCGGGGCCCTCGTAGAGCTCTTTTCTCGCACGGCGCCCCTCGATACACATAAAGGAAGCGTCTGGAGCAAGACCCGAAAAAAACTCGAAAAAACACGTTTCTACGTTTTTATCCAAAGACGGTTCCTCCAAGTGTTTTGATAGTAATACTGCACCTACGGACCTGAGAATTTGACTGGCAGACGCGGCATAAGCCACTACAGGTGCGAAAAATCTGGTTTCTCAAAACGAATTGTCAAAGATCTTTCGAATCTTAGGAAAACCGACCCAAAGTTACCACATTGTCTCTTCTCGTCGGGTCGACCAACTAGCTCCACCCCGCGCCGGAATTCCTCTAGCTCATCGATGCCGAAGAGCTCTACGAGGTATGCACCAGGGGAGCTGAGCTGCTCTCAGAATTGGTAGCGTCCAAAACCCGGAGAGCAAAGAGAACACACACCGGAAAGCTTTCCTGGCGAGCCCTCGGACGCTCTCACGAAGCGCTTCTGGAGCTCTGGGGGGCTCCCCTGCAGCGCTTCTGAAGTGCTGCCAGGAACGCTTCCACGCGTGCCTGCGCGCGTGCAGGCACGCGTAGACGCTAGAACTGTTTTTTTTCGCATCTGTAGTGGGTTATGGCGCGTCTGCCAGTTGAGTTCTCAGGTCCGTAGTTGCAAAATTATTATTTAAACACTGGAAACAACCGACTTTCGGTGAAAACTGAAAACAAACTCTCAAGTTTCTCAGCCCTCGCAAAAGAAAGCTGCACCGATGTGTGCCAAGCAGTGCCGTGCGAGGAAAGAGCTCTACGAGGCTCCCGGCGGTAGCCTGGTTATGGTTTACCGCCGGATTGCAGTTGACAGAGCCGACCAAAAGAGACAATGTGTCAACTTGAGGGCGGTAACTCGTAGAGCTTCCCTTAGCTAGTACCTCGTAGAGATCCTCGGCATCGATGAGGTAGAGGAATTCCGGCGCGGGGTACAGCTAGTTGACCCATCGTGCCGGGGCGGACAATGTGTGAACTTTGGGTCGGTTGGGCGAACATTGTGGAAGATTTGAACATTATAAGAACCGGTATTTTTCGCACCTGTAGTGAGTTATGCCGCGCTTGTGAATAAAATTCTCAGGTCTGTAGCTGCAGTATTACTATCAAAACACTTGAAGGAACCGACTTTCGGTGAAAACTGAAAAACCTAATTTTTGAAGTTCTTAGTTCACGCGTGAGATAGCTTCCCCCATGTATTCCGAGCAGCGCCGTGCAGACAAGAGCTCCACGAGGTGCGTGGCGGTAACCTGGTTGACGGTTTACCGCCGGCTCCCAGTTGCTGGAAGGTTCAGAGTAATTCCGGGGCGCTGGAGAGCTAGTTGGCAAAAAAATCTCGACGAACTTGTTTTCTGACTTTTGCTCGGTTGAAAATTATCTTCTCGAAATTCAACAATTCGTTTGAGCTCTAGTACTTTTTTCATCATATTCGATCTTGTTTTCGCTCGCCGTCTTGATATCAGCTCGATCGGGTACCTTTTACTGCCAAAAATCATGTGGGTGGGATCGGCTGTTTCGAGTCATCCAGGTGCTGTCGGTTTTCTGTACTTGACTCAGGCTGTAGGAGAGCTACAGAGCTGGTGCGCACAGAAACGGATTCAGGATCACGATGCGCGTTCGCCTCTCGCATCCTGAGGTCTCACTTCGGTCTGCCACTCGAGCTAGGTCCGTGAAACTATTTGTATTCTTCGAGTCATCTTGACAGGTGCTGTCGGTTTTCTGTACTCAACTCGGGCTAGGCCCAGGAAACTTTGTATTCTTCGAGTTTTCTTAACAGGCACTGTCGGTGTTCTGTATTTCACTCGAGCTGTAGCAAAGCTACAGAGCTTCTACGCACAGATATTCGATCCAGAATCGTCAGGCGCGTTCCGCTGAAGCATCTAGAGCTCTGAACCCAGTCTGCTACTCGAGCTAGGTCGCAAAACTATTCGCATTCGATGATTTGTTCCCTGTAAATATCTCTTCACTTATTAACTCGATCTCCAGATCCAGATCAGCTTGAGAGCTTCCCTGCTCAGAAATCAGAGAACAATCATGAGGCGCGCTAGTCTGAAGTATCTAGACGCTTGGCTTGGGTCTGTTACGCGCGCAGACACCAAGCAACTAATCATAATCTGCTATTATCTGGTGATGGAATCGTTTTCTGGACTGAACTCGAGGTGCAGATGAGCTTGAGAGCTCTTAGGCATTGCAATGTGTAGAGAATCATCAGGCGCGCTATTTGAAAGTATCTAGACACCCGCGCTCAGTCTGCTATTAGCGCTAGGGCTGAACACCGATTCGTATGTTGCTGCTTTCTTGGAAATGGTATTGTTTTTCTTGGTTCTACTTGTGCTGCAGATGAGCTACAGAACTGTTCAGCACATGGGAATTATCAGGGGCAATAGTGAAATGTATCTAGACGCCTGAGATCAGCCTGCTATCAGCGCTCGGCCTGAAAAACTATTCGTTCTCTGCTAATTCCATGCACATAATATATGGCAAGGACTACGAGTATTCAAAATGTGGCCTGGTAATGGTGTTCTGGGAAACAAAGAATACGAAGTGGCCTAGAGTTGGTTCCGGGCATTCAAAATGTGGCCCGGGAGTGGTGTTCTGAAGCACGAAGAACACGAAGTGGCCTACAGTTGGCTCCGACCATTCAAAATGTGGCCTGGGAGCGGCGTTCTGTTGGCTCCGGGCAATCAAAATTTGGCTCTTGGGTGAACATGGGGAGATTCCGGATTCCTGCGGCACCCGTCGAACACCCGTCCGGCATCTGCCCAGACCCCCCTGGAAAGTCATGATGCTGTCTTTTGGGAACATTAGAAAGTTATCAGTGTTCGCTGTTAGGTAAATACACGATCACGCTGCGTTCGTTCGCGGAGGGGGAGCCCCTACCTGGCCCTAAGCCCACCCTAGGCGTACTCCAGCGCCTTTAGTGGGGCCTGCTCTTGGCACCCAAGAGTAGGTCGTAGGGCCCGGGGCACCCTCGGCGCCCGGCGGTCTGTATTGTTATTCACGGTTATTTTTTTCATGTGCTTTTACTGGGATTCCTTGAATTCTTGCGATTCCAAGCCTTGGAAGAAAACGAACCTTGAGATCTCAGGGGGTCGTTGGGCTCAGAATCCCAGGAAGCAAAGTTCAACCGAGGGTTCGCGACGTCGGTGATGCTCGAACCATTAAGTTCACGGGTTCTTTGGATTTCTGGGACGCAAAGCCACGAAGACGTATGACGTCATTGGGATTCTAAGGATCCTCGGATTCCATGCCTTGGAGCAGAACCAATCTTGGGATTCCCACGAGGGCCAGGGCTCAAAGTCCGAGGAATCTGAATGCAATCGCAGGATTCGCAACGTCGACGATGCGCAAACCTTGTGATATGATTTGGAAATTCTGGGATTTCTGGGGTGCAGACGTATGGGACCCTATGCTTTCATTGTATTATTGATGTTCCTGGGACTTCGGGCCAAAATGTTGGGATTCCCAGGAGGTCCAGGGCTCAGACTCCCAGGGATTCCTATAGACTCACGAGGTTCGCGAAGTCGGTGATGCGTAAGCCTTGGGATTGTATTCGAATTGCTCGGAATTCTGGGATACAAATCAACAAAACCGTGCAATGTCGTTTGGATTTTCGCCATGTGGCGCCAACTCGGGAATAATGGGGTAAAATGAAGGATGAGACGGTAAAGGGAAATGAATGATGAACACCCTCTGTCCTCCCAAACTCAATGTTGGCGCGCAGGGGTGGCGCTGCGGTCGCATCTCAACTTTGAGAATGGGGAAGGTGGAGGCGTTGACGGTTGACGGATAAATGTGGCATCAGTATTCGCTATTTGTCCCGAGGCCTGTATCGCAGGTTTCTGTGGATTTGTATGCCAGACTTGGTTGCGTCCAAAACCCGGAAAGCAAAGGGCAAACACACCAGAAAGCTTTCCTGGCGAGCCCTCCAACGCTCTTGTTAAGCTCTTCTGGCGGTCTGGGAAGCCCCCCTGCAGCGCTGCTGGGGCCCTGCAAGAAAAGCGTCCATGCATGCCTGCACGCGTTCAGGCTCGCGTGGAAGCTTGCCCCGGACCCGTCGCCGGGCCGCCGGAGCTTCTGCGGGGAACGTGGACCGCCGCGGAGGAGCTCCTGGCGGGAACCACCGCCGTCCACCTTCTAACTGGCGCCGGCGGTGAACCGTCAACCTGGTCTGCGGTCTGCGGGGCCCGATTCGAGCCCCCTTAGGGGGCAGGGCCAGCGGTAGGATTACCTACAGGCAACCTAAGCACTAACAGCGGAGCTGTGCGATATACAAGTCAGCGTAGCTGTGCATATATGATACAACAGCGTAGCTGCACAGGAATATACACACATCAAGAAACAGTGGGGCTAAGCATGTATCTTACAACAGCGGAGCTGTGCAGATATTATACACAAACAATCACCTGCCAAGTTGTACGTGTATACACATCTCGGCAATGCCATTGAGAAGAGAATGTGCAGCTGCCAACTCAGCCTGCGTGATCGTGCAGTGGCTAGGGATCATGAAACCTCTGCGGCCAACTCCAGGGTGCCATCCACCCTGCACAAGTCCAGGGGGAAGCTGGTGAGGAGGAAGAGAGGGAACAAGATAAACATCAATAACCCAGCCACACGAGGTGCCACGCTCACACCGCCCACCGTCAAAAGCTCCTCTAAGTGCACGAACAATATAATGACCCGATCTAATATGATAAAGAGTGTTATGATTCCAACGAACATCAGAAGTTACTTTACCCTCACGTGCAAGATGTGTCTCATAGTCCGCCTCATCGTTGCCCTCCCTATACACCCATTTCCACATATCCCTTCCCACTTCAGCCGTGACAAGATGATGGTCCTCACTCATTCTGTGGAGGCGGTTCTGCATACCCTTGATCGTGCGGCGGTATACTTCATTATGACAGCGATATCTTCCATTAAGCCAGCGCACAACACACTGGCTATCCCCACGGAGCTCCAAGCCATATCCACCCCCTTCCCCACGCCAAGTGGTTTCATCATCATTTATCGCGGCCAGTCGTTTCGCCACCCGTTCATTTTCCCGTCGTTGCTGCTCCTCAGACTTCTCCTCCCCCTCCTCCTCCTGCTTGAACTCACCCGTGAAGGGATCCCGAAGAAGGCAGAACTCGAGAAGATCATCCAAGTCCAGGGCGGCCAGGGTACCCACCAGGAAAGAACGCCAGCCAGTTTCATTCCAGACCATCGTGCGATCCCGATGAACCCGTGCGTGTGCTCGAAGACCTCGAACCAAGGCCTGAGTCCCGTCAAGACTCGATGACGACAGGCTCTAGTAAACCTTCGGCCCCCAGGGAGAGCTCTAACATGTACGTCACGCTGCTCAGTCCACTCCCCCGACGCGTGCATCATCGTCAAGGCGCTCTGCATACTGGCAGTGGGCAATCCTCCTTCCTCCTCCCGTGCATAAGTATGGCGTACCCGCTTACGAACAGGCTCATGTACATGTTGTGAATCATGATGCTCATGTGCCGTGTTCTCCGATATACGTCTGCGAACTGATCTACTTTCCAAGGAAGATGCGCTCTGTGCCTTTCTCCTACACGAACTGTTGAGCTGTCTGGCATTCGGGGTAGGCGAGGGAAACGATAACTCCAAGGAACGCTGCGAACCACCAAAAATATCAGGATCTCGTGGCTCATGATAAAGAATGCCCTGACTGAGTGCGTCCTCATCCACCCGACTATGTTCCTCATGGATCGTGCTCACAACATGTTTAGCGAAGAGCCACTGGCGATGAAGGGCGAGCTGGACCATCGAAGGCTTACGGGCCCACTTCAGTAAGCGACGACCACCTTTAATCCTCCTGCCCCAGTACTCTCCCCAGGACTCCGTGATCTTCTTTTTGAGACGTCTCATGGTGGTCAAGAAGTTGCCTTCAGCTGCATGTATCTGTTGGAGACTACTCGAATCCAGAGTCGTACCCTCCAAACAGTACAGAAAGCAACTTCTGACCCTGCTATCATAACGCTGAAACTTACAACGAAGCGGAACCACGGGCGACGAGTAAAAAGAAATCTCACTCATGAATACCCGCCGTGCCTTCTCCAGTCGGTGCTTAATGTCGTCATGATCCTGAAATCGTACGTCCAATAGCGTGCCAAGAACCTCCATCCTCTCCACCTGCCTCACTATCATCTCCTCCGAAGGGCCTGCGGCGCTCTGGGAAGCCACACGAGAACGCTTCCTACCCATCTCAGCAGGCAGGAGCCCTGGCACAGGCAGGCGGATATCCTGCAATGGACCTTGGACGCCACAAGCCAAGAACTCCATCGAAGATGCTTTCCAGTTGAAACCGAAGCGGTGGAGGACCCCAGTCAAGTCCTCGAGCATATGAGTCAATTCTCGCCTGGAAGCTGCTGCCAGCAAAATATTGTCTGCCCACAACCAGTGGTTGACCAAGAGATTGGATGCCTCATCAGTGAGCCTGACGCCGTATCCAGACTGCCTCCAACCTGCCGTCACTGGTGCAAGCATACGAAGTGTCTGGGCAACAAATAGCAAAGGCGCCTCCAAGGAACCTGTACGTATGCAAGTATCCCACGAGATGGTCGTAGAACACTATTGGAAGCTGATCTCTGCCGTATTACAAGCATAACTCTCAAAGACAGCATACACAAGGGCAGGATGGACATGATGGAATAAAAGCGCCTCTGCTGCACATCTCACCGTGAAATTATCAAACGCCTTTTCAATATCAGCACTTGCAAGATAAAGACTCTCCTCCTTCCCCCACACAAAGCCGTGTTGAGCAAGACGTTTGAGGGGGGGCGTGACCTCATAACATTTGTGCCCCGCAATAAAGCCATATAAGTTGCAACCTGGCGGTGCAGCCTGCCGAACGCGGTGCTCTAGAAGTACACATAGACAACTGCTATACCACTTACCAAAATGAGAAAGAAGTGAAAGGGCCCGCGTTTCTTCAAAATCACGAGCCTTGGGATTCTTAGGCATCAAGCATACCAAGATCTCTCTCCAGGACTTCGGTGAAACATGTTTCTGATCATACAGCAAACGGAATAAGGTAAGTATGTGTCGGAGGGCTTCCCATGGCAATGCTTTGAGCACCGATGACGTCACCCCGTCTGCACCTGTTGCCCGTCCTTCCTTGATGCTAGACCGTGCCTCCAGCAAGAGACCCATGTTGATCGGGTTGCGGTGGGGCTCTCCAGAGTCTCGCAGGGCCTTACACTGGTTCTTAAGCTCATCCAAGCACGCGTTGGTGTCCTGTCGGTGGGGATCGCTAGAGTACCCCAGGAGCCCATGACGCCGAAGACCCTCAATCCACTTCTCCTGGTCACGCGTGAGGACCCCGTCCACATACATGTGCGTAATAACAGGCCTACGACGGACACCGTCACGAATACGGTAAAGCTCACATGCACGATCATGACGCTTACGTACTCGACGCCACCTCCTGGCTGTCCCCTTGTACTCCTCCTGGACTCTCTCGTACTCATCCTGTCCCACGTTAGCCCCGCCATATCGTGCCACCCTCCACCTCTTCCTGACCTTAAAGAACTCCTCCTTTATCAGTAAATCCTCCTCCGAATATCTGGGATAGTCTGAAACAGGCTGACCACGGGAACGGGAGATATCCAAAGTCTCACTGGCACCCTCAAGTATACTCTGTGTCATGACCTCAAAACCTACATCCGTGTGGATCTGATTCACGAGCTCGGGCTGGCAATCGCTCTCTCCAAGCCGGCTGTCTGCTGGAGCTCGAACCCTGGCTGAAGCTTCCAGGTCTTGAGCTGAGGCCGACGTCGATACCTCAACTGAGCATGCTGGGCGGGCATCTCGGCACACAATAGCTTGTGATCGCTAAACGTCCTTTCCGTCGCCTCAGACCGTGGGACCTGGGACGGCACAACCCAAGAACAAGTCACCTCTGGAGTCATCCAAGAAGCTGGGACCGCAAGATAATCATAGACGTGATCGTATGTGCTCGAATTGTGTCTCCTAGTAGGCTGACGATTCCCAAAAGTGTTGGCTAGCTGCAACTTGAGGGCCCCCATGGTCTTCAGAAAAGCCCCCGAGTACATCTCCCTCATCCTGTTGGCTCTACTTTCGTCACCTCCACTAGACCTCCCCCTCTTACGTATAGGCCCATTCACCGCCTCCCCCGTAACCTCCACCCCATTGATCCTGTGGTGCGGGAAAACCTCCACGTTGGCGTCAGCCGAGATAACAACCTCCTCAATGTGAAATCGTTTTTTGGCCGCAGAGACATGTGCAACAAGATCCGATAACACGTCCGTATAGAGCTTGAAACTAGCAAGAAACCCTTCAGGAGAACGGCGTGCTTCACCCTGTGCACCCCGCTCCGACTCCTTATGAGGGAGATAGACAGAAACGAAGATGAGTTTGCGAAAGATCGCGATGACCCAGCGACGACCACACACACAACATCGATAAGCAGATGTCTCCATACACCTCGGCACAAGATGGCAGCCCGTCTCCCCACGTTCTCCCCTTCATCTGCCGAGCGATGTATATCCCAACCCGCATCTGCAAGATCCAAGTCGTGTAAGAACTGGCTCTCTTGGACCCCGACGATGGAAATCTTTAATTCGGCAATGTGATTCATGCACTCGGAGGTGTATCTTCCCAACCTCCGAACGTTCCAACCTCCAACAGAAGCTGGGCACCGTCACGAGCTGCTATTCACCTGCCTCTCCCAAGTCTTGCAGTCCAGATCTGAATCGATGTGCTGGACCCGCTCGGACACGAACTTCCATCCCACGGTATCCGTCCACGCACCTACACACACTTTATCACTCTGACTATCCTTCTGCAGGTATGCCCAAGCCTTTGCAGGCCCTTCAGGCTCAAAAGTGATGAGAGCGGTGGCAACAGTCTTGAGCTTATGAAAGATCGCAGTCGCCTTGCGAGTCTCCCCCACTCGACGTCGGTCCTGTGGTGCAGGTTGGACAAACCAACCGAGGTGTCGATCTTTGTAAGGTCCAAAACTGTTCTGACAACCGACCAGATCAGGGCACGAATTGGACCAGACTGAGGCCCACTCGTTGCGTACTTCCCAGACCGTCTCTTTCGAAGTCCCTGGCATGAAGTATATGCGAAACTTGGTCACACCAAATCGATTGGAAGCGATATCCCCGTCCGTCCTACCCCTGTCGAAAATCTTAGTAACGTCACTCTCCCGTGCTTGCGATAGTGTGTACAACTTACCTATCATGTTCCTAACCGTGGTGACCTGGATCTTGGCCTTATCTCGAGTTTCAACCTTTCGGGGGTCCTCTTGCGCGAAGCCGCTCACCTGGATCCAAGTCGGAACATGTGGTACAAAGGGCCTCTGGAAGTCAGCAGTACGAGAATCACGAGTAGACGCACCGCCCAGAGATGATGAATCTGCCCAGGGATCCCTAGAGTTCATCTGAGACTGAAGTGCTTTGATCTCTTTCGCCTGGGCCTCCTGAGCTGAACGAATCTCCTGCACCGACGAAGCAATAGGGGCAACCTGCTCTGATACCCTCGTTTGAATCTGCTCTTTGATGTCAACAGAGTTCTGCATAAGCATCCTCTGCATATCTTCACGCATGGCATCGAACTGTGCACGGAGCATAGTGGCCAGATCTCCAGCTTCACCTCCTCCTCCTCCACTACTACCACTTCCATTCCCACTACCTGCCCCACCTCCACCACCCTCGGCATCACCAAGAAGACGTCTATCTTCCAGGAGCTTCCTCTGTCGCTTCTCTCCGTTGCCCTCAGTTCCCATATCATCATCAGAAGTCGGAACCATCTTTCTCTTAAGATCACACTGCCCACAACTGGAAGTAGAATACCGATAAGCTCGACAAGTAGGGCACCTACTAGCCTCCAGATCACGATAGTGTTCGTCCTCGAGTTCTTCAAGAAACTTATCCCAACCCCGTGAAGGTGAATGTCGGTACGTGATGAAATCTGCTGCAACAAAAACGGTCAAAGTGTCCTTCTCAACTGCCAGAGCAAAACTGGTAAGTGCTGGGCTCCCAAGAGTATCACAAGCAAACAGCAAAGATACAAGTGCAACAGGTAGCGGCCTTGCGCCTCCAGCGGCACGTGTGGGCTCACCCACTAACACAAGCAGAGAACAAATGCAGCGACCTATGCGCAGCACGTCCAGGAGGTTGCAGCCGACGAAGTACACGAACTTATGGGCCAGCGCGCACCCACGCGCGCCCACGGCCGCCCAGGGGGCAGCCTGAGGAGACAGGCTTGAGGAGGCCCCCGACGGGCCAGGCCACCGCTGAGATCCCCGAGGAGGGACAGCAGCAACCTGGTCACCGCCGGGAACCTCGTAGAGCTCTTTGCACGCGTAAGAGTGCTTAGATTTAAATCAGAGAGCTCATTGGAGCATTTCTAGAAAAACTGGGAACCGGCGGTAAACCGTCAACCAGGTTTTTTGAGTTTGAGTCAGGGCGCGGACAGCTGTGACTTTCTTCTCTAACCTGTTCCTACACCTTTGCAATTTCACATGTCGTGCTGCATCCTTTTCCTTGTTCCTGCATCCTATTCCGATGCCTATGCCTCAGTGGCTCGGCAGTGTGATGATAAGAGATGCCTTCTCTAGCTACCCTGTGCTCCGTTTGGGAGTCTTAGGGCTCAACCAGGTTACCGCCAGGCACCTCGTAGAGCCCTTTCCTCGCACAGAGCTTCTCCGAACACATGAAGGAAGCTTTTGGAGCGAGAGCCCAAAGACTCGAAAAAAACACAATTTTTCGGTTTTTATCTAAAGTCGGTTCCTCAAAGTGTTTTGATAGTAATAATGAGCCTACAGACCTGAGAATTTAACTGGCAGACGCGGCATAACCCACTAGAGGTGCGAAAAATCTGCTTTCTTAAAATAAATGGTCAAATATCTCTCATTTTTTTTGCAAAACCGACCAAAAGTTAACACTTTGTCCGCCTGGGCCGGGTGCTCCAACTAGCTCGACCCTGCGCCGGAATTCCTCTAGCTCATCGATGCCGAAGAGCTCTACGAGGTATGTAGAATTTTCATTTTCGGTTGTCAACTTCATGTCGGTTCCTCCTACTTCTCCGAAAGTAAAACTGGCCCTAGAGAGCTGAGCTGCTCTGGGAACAAATTTCATATTCCAATGCTCGGCGTAATGCTTTCTCAAAATTAATGATCAAATATCTTTCAATTTTTTGGAAACCGACCAAAGTTGACTGGGCGCCGGCGGTAAACCGTCAACCTTCCTTACCGCCGGGGGACTCGTAGAGCTCCCTGACAATATATAATATTGAGAAAAATTCAGAGAACTAAAAGTTTTTCAGCCCAAGCGATTTCAGACCTCTCGATGCAACAGCGGAACCCCAGATGCTTCTGAATTCTCTTCTGCACGAGCTCTGTAGCTCTTCTACAGCCCGAGTTGCGTGCGAAAACCGACAGCACCTCTTAAGATGACTCGAACAATACGAACAGCTTGGCAAACTAGCTCGAGTATCAGACCGAGTTCACAGCTCTGGATTCGACAGGCGGACGCGACTGATGTCTTCGAATCAAGTTCCTGTAATTATCAGCCCTGCAGCCCCACTACAGCCCGAGTGAAGTGCAGAAAACCGACAGCATCTCTCAGGATGACTCGAACAATACGAAAACTTGCGCGGACCTAGTTCGGGCAGCAGACCGAGTTTCGAGCATTCGACAGACGGACGCGTCTGGTGTCTCGAAATCAATTTATGTGACTACCAGCACTGTAGCCCCCCTACAGCCCGAGTTAAGTACAGAAAACCGACAGCACCTCTCAAGATGACTCGAAGAATACGAATAGTTTCGCGATTCTAGATCGGGCAGCAGACAAAGTTCAGAGCTCTCGATTCAACAGACGAACGCGACTGTTGATTCTGAATCGGTTTCTGTAAATATCAGCTCTGTAGCTGTCATATAGCTCGCGTTAAGTACAGAAAATCGAGAGCGTCTGTCAAGATGACTCGAATAATACGAATAGGTTTGCGGATCTAGCTCCGCTAGCAGACCCAATTCAGTTCTCTGGATGCAACAGACGAACGCGCCTGATCATTCTGAATCGATAAGGTGTGCTCACCAGCTCTGTAGCTGTCCTCTATCTCGAATTAAGTCCAATATACCGAGCGCGTATCAAGATGACTCGAAATTGCCGATCCCGCCTGCCTGCTTTTTGGCAGTAAAAGGTACCCGATCGGGCTGAGATCAAGATGGCGAGCGGGAATAAGATCGAATATCACGGGACAAAATACTAGAGCTCAAACGACTTGTTGAATTTCCAGAACAAAATTTTCAACCGACCAAAAGTCACCAAAAGGTCCGTCGAGATTTTTCTTGCCAACTAGCTCCCCGGCGCCCCGGAATTACTCTTAAGCTTCCAGCAATAACTTGCTAAGGGAAGCTCTACGAGTTACTGGGCGCCGGCGGTAAACCGTCAACCTTCCTTACCGCCGGGGGACTCGTAGAGCTTCCTGACCATATATAATGGCGAAAAAAATTGCAGAGAACGAATAATTTTTCAGCCTAAGCGATTTCAGACCTCTCGATGCAACAGCCGAACGCCCCTCATGCTTCTGGATCGTTTTCTGTGCGCACGAGCTCCGTAGCTCTCCTACAGCCCGAGGTACGTGCGAAAATCGACAGCACCTCTCAAGATCACTCGAACAATAGAAATAGTTTCGCGAATCTAGCTCGGGTATCAGACCGAGTTCAGACCTCTGAATGCAAGAGGCGGACGCCTGATGTCTCCAAATCGTTTCCTGTGATTAACAGCCCTGCAGCCCCCTTACACCCCGAGTGAAGTGCAGAACACCGACTGCCCCTCTGAAGATGACTCGAACAATACCAATAGTTTCGCGGATCTAGCTCGGGCAGCAGACCGAGTTCAGAGCTCTGAATGCGACAGGCGGACGCGACTGATGTCTCCGAATCGATTCCAGTGATTACCAGCCCTGCAAACCCCTTACAGCTCGAGTTAAGTGCAGAAAACGGACAGCACCTCTCAAGATGACTCGAAGAATACAAATAGTTTTGCGGTCCCAGCTCGTGCAGCACACCGAGTTCTGAGCTCTGGACGTGGCAGGCCGACACGCCTGATGTCTCTGAATCGATTCCTGTGAGCACGAGCCCTGTAGCCCCCCTACAGCCCGAGCTAAGTGCAGAAAACTGACAGCACCTCTCAAGATGACTCGAACAATACGAATAGTTTCGCGAACCTAGCTCGGGCAGCAGACCGAGTTCAGACTTCTAGATAGAGCAGACGAACGCGCCTGATGATCCCCAATCGATTACTGTGAGAATGAGCTTCGTAGCTGCCCTACAGCTCGAGTTAAGCGCAAAATACCGACAACGCGTATCAAGATGACTCGAAACAGCCGATCCCGCCGCGACGCTTCTTTGCAGAAATATTTACCCGATCGACCTGAGATTAAGAAGGCGAGCGGGAATAGGATCGAATATGGTCAGAAAAAATACTAGACCTCAAATGAATTGTTGAATTTCGAGAACAAAATTTTCAAACGACCAAAAGTCAGCAAAAGGTCCGTCGAGATTTTTCTTGCCAACTAGCTCTCCAGCGCACCGGAATTACTCTTAAGCTTCCAGCAACTAGCTAAGGGAAGCTCTACGAGTTACTTGGCAGCGTCCAAAACCCGGAGAGCAACTGGCGCCGGCAATAAACCGTCAACCTAGTCACCGCCGAGAACCTCGTAGAGCTCCGTACACTGATAAGAGTGCTGAGAATCAAAGTAGAGGCATGAAATAAAGATTTTTCGAAAATCTTAATTTTCGATTTTTTCGATGTTCATATTCGCTCAGTTCCCGGAAATCAACTCTCAAGAAAATACATCGGGAGAGCTGAGCTGCTGTCAGAGAGGAGTTGATATGCCAATGCGACGCGCAAAAATCTGCTTCCTCAAAATAAACGGTTAAATATCTTTCAAATCTTCGCAAAACCGACCATAAGTCATACATTTGCACGCCCGGGTCGGGTCGACCAACTAGCTCCACCCCGCGCCGGAATTCCTCTAGCTCATCGCTGCCGAAGAGCTCTACGAGGTAAGAGGGCACAAACCAGGAAGCCTGCCTGGCAAGCCCACTGAGCGCCGGCGGTAAACCATCAACCTTTCTTACCGCCGGGAGACTCGTAGAGCTTCCTGACAATATATAATGTCGAAAAAATTGCAGAGAACTATAGTTTTTCAGCCCAAACGCCCCCGATGCTTCTGGATTGTCTTCTGAACGAGCTCTGTAGCTCTCCTACAGCCCGAGTTACGTGCGTAAATCGACAGCACCTCTCAAGATGACTCGAAGAATAGGAATAGTTGTCAAACCTAGCTCGAGTATGAGACCAGAGTTCAGACCTCTCAATGCGACAGGCGGACGCGTCTGATGTCTCCGAATCGATTCCTGTGATTACCAGCCCTGCAGCCCCCCTACAGCCAGAGTCAAGTGCAGAAAACCGACAGCACCTCTCAGGATGACTCGAACAATACGAAATCTGGATTCGACAGGCGGACGTCCCTGATGTCTCCAGATCGATGCCTGTGACTACCAGCACTGTAGCCCCCATACAGCCCGAGTGAAGTACAGAAAACCGACACCACATCTCAAGATGACTCGAACAATACAAATAGTTTCGCGATTCTAGATCGGGCAGCAGACCGAGTTCAGAGCTCTGGATCCAACAGACGAACGCAACTGATGACTCGGAATCGGTTTCTGTAAGTATCAGCTCTGTAGCTGTCATATAGCTCGAGTTAAGTACAGAAAACCGAGAGCGCCTGTCAAGATGATTCAAATAATACGAACAGGTTTGCGGACCTAGCTCAGCTAGCAGACCGAGTTCAGACCTCTGGATGCAACAGACGAACGCGCCTGATCATTCTGAATCGATTAGGTGTGCTTGCCAGCTACGTAGCTGTCCTCTATCTCGAGTTAAGTACAAAATACCGACAACCCGTATCAAGATGACTCGAAACGGTCGATCCCGCCAGTGTGCTTTTTGGCAGTGAAAGGTACCCGACCGAGCTGAGATCAAGATGGCGAGCGGGAATGAGATCGAATATCACGGGAAATAATACTAGAGCTCAAACGAATTGAGGAATTTCGAGAAGAAAATTTTCAACCGACCAAAAGTCACAAAAAGATCCATCGAGATTTTTCTTGCCAACTAGCTCTCTAGCGCGCCGGAACTAGGCGCCGGCGGTAAACCGTCAACCTTTCTTACCGCCGGGGGACTCGTAGAGCTTCCTGACAACATATAATGTCAAAAAAAATTGCAGAGAACGAATAATCTTTCAGCCCAAGCGATTTCAGACCTCTCGATGCAACAGCCGAACGCCCCCCGATGCTTCTGGATTGTCTTCTGCACGAGCTCTGTAGCTCTCCTACAGCCCGAGTTACGTGCGTTAATCGACAACACCTCTCAAGATGACTCGAACAAAACGAATAGTTTGGCAAACCCAGCTCGAGTATCAGGCCGAGTTCAGACCTCTCAATGCGACAGGCGGACGTGTCTGATGTCTCCAAATCGATTCCTGTGATTACCAGCCCTGCAGCCCCCCTACAGCCCGAGTTAAGTGCAGAAAGCCGACAGCATCTTTCAGGATGACTCGAACAATACGAACAGTTTCGCGGACCTAGATCGGGCAGCAGACCGAGTTCCGAGCTCTGAATTCCACCGGCGGACGCGCCTGATGTCTCCAAATCGATTGCTGTCACCACCAGCACTGTAGCCCCCCCTACAGCCCGAGTTAAGTGCAGAAAACCGACAGCACCTCTCAAGATGACTCGAACAATACGAACAGTTTCGCGATTCTGGATCGGGCAGCAGACCGAGTTCAGAGCTCTGGATTCAACAGACAAACACGACTGATGATTCTGAATCGAATTCTGTACGTATCAGCTCTGTAGCTGTCCTATAGCTCGAGTTAAGTACAGAAAACCGAGAGCGCCTGTCAAGATGACTTCAATAATACGAATAAGTTTGCGGACCTAGCTCGGCTAGCAGACCGAGATGAGACTTCTGGATGCGATCGACGAACGCGCCTGATCATTCTGAATCGATGAGGTGTGCTTACCAGCTCTGTAGCTGTCCTATATCTCGAGTTAAGTCCAATATACCGACAGCGCGTATCAAGATGACTCGAAACGGCCGATCCCGCCGCAGTGCTTTTTGACAGTAAAAGCTACCCGATCGAGCTGAGATCAAGATGGCGAGCGGAAATAAGATCGAAAATCACGGGAAAAAATACTAGAGCTCTAACGAATGGTTGAATCTCGAGAACAAAATTTTCAACCGACCAAAAGTCACCAAAAGGTCCGTCGAGATTTTTCTTGCCAACTAGCTCTCCAGCGCCCCGGAATTACTCTTAAGCTTCCAGCAACTGGGCGCCGGCGGTAAACCGTCAACCTTTGTTACCGCCGGGGAGACTCGTAGAGCTTCCTGACAACATATAATGTCGAAAAAAATGCAGAAAAAATAGTTTTTCAGCCCAAGCGATTTCAGACCTCTCGATGCAACAGCCGAACGCCCCCGATGCTTCTGGATTGTCTTCTGTACGAGCTCTGTAGCTCTCCTACAGCCCGAGTTACGTGCGTAAATCGACAGCAACCCTGAAGATACTCGAACAATACGAATAGTTTGGCAAACCTAGCTCGAGTATCAGACCAAGTTCAGGCCTCTGAATGCGACAGGCGGACGCGTCTGATGTCTCCGAATCGATTCCTGTGATTCCCAGCCCTGCAGCCCTACAGCCCGAGTTAAGTGCAGAAAACCGACAGAATCTCAGGATGACTCGAACAATACGAACAGCTTCGCGGACCTAGTTCGGGCAGCAGACCGAGTTCCGAGCTCTGGATTCGACAGGCCGACGCGCCTGATGTCTCCGAATCGACTCCTATGACTACCAGCACTGTAGCCCCCAGACAGCCCGAGTTAAGTACAGAAAACCGACAGCACCTCTCAAGATGACTCGAACAATACGAATAGTCTCGCGATTCTAGAGCGGGCAGCAGATCGAGTTCAGAGCTCTGGATTCAACAGACAAACGCGACTGATGATTCTGAATCGATTTCTGTACTTATCAGCTCTGTAGCTGTCCTATAGCTCGAGTTTAAGTACAGAAAACCGAGAGCGCCTGTCAAGATGACTCGAATAATACGAATAGGTTTGCGGTCCTAGCTCGGCTAGCAGACCGAGTTCAGACCTCTAGATGCAACGGACGAACGCGCCTGATAATTCTGAATCGATAAGGTGTGCTTACCAGCTCTGTAGCTGTCCTGTATCTCGAGTTAAGTCCAATATACCGACAGCGCGTATCAAGATGACTCGAAACGGCCGATCCCGCCACAGTGCTTTTCGATTATAATATTCACCCGATCGAGCTGAGATCAAGATGGCGAGCGGGAATAAGATCGAATATCACGGGAAAAAATACTAGAGCTCTAACGAATGTTCAAATTTTGAGAACATAATTTTCAACTGAGCAAAAGACAGCAAAAGTTCCGTCGAGATTTTTCGAGCCAACTAGCCCGCCAGTGCGTCCGAACTGGGCGCCGGCGGTAAACCGTCAACCTTTCTTACCGCCGGGGGACTCGTAGAGCTTCCTGACAATATATGATATCAAAAAAATTGTAGAGAACGAATAGTTTTTCAGCCCAAGCGATTTCAGACCTTTCGATGTAACAGCCGAACGCCCCTGATGTTGGATTGTCTTCTATACGAGCTCTGTAGCTCTCCTACAGCCCGAGTTACGTGCGTAAATCGACAGCACCTTTCAAGATGACTCGAACAATACGAATAGTTCGGCAAACCTAGCTCGAGTATCAGACCGAGTTCAGACCTCTGAATGCAATAGTGGGACGCGTCTGATGTCCCCGAATCGATTCCTGTGATTACCAGCCCTGCAGCCACCCTACAGCCCGAGTTAAGTGCAGAAAACCGACAGCGACTCTCAAGATGACTCGAACAATACGAATAGTTTCGCGGACCTAGCTCGGGCAGCAGACCGAGTTGCGAGCTCTGGATTCGACAGAAGGACGCGCCTGATGTCTCCGAATCGATCCCTGAGATTACCAGCCCTATAGTTTCCCTACAGCGTGAGTTAAGTACAGAAAACCGACAGCACCTCTCAAGATGACTCGAACAATACAAATAGTTTCGCAATTCTAGATCGGGCAGCAGACCGAGTTCAGAGCTCTGGATTCAACAAACACCGCGACTGATGATTATGAATCAGTTTCTGTAAGCATCAGCTCTGTAGCTGTCGTATAGCTCGAGTTAAGTACAAAAAACCGAGAGCGTCTATCAAGATGACTCGAATAATACGAATAGGTTTGCGCACCTAGCTCGGCTAGCAGACCGAGTTCAGACCTCTGGATGGAACAGGCGAACGCGCCTGATCATTCTGCATCGACGAGGTGTGCTCACCAGCTCTGTGGCTCTTCTATAGCTCGAGTTATGTTCAGAAAACCGCCACCGCGTGTCAAGATGACCCGAAACAGCCGATCCCGCCGCAGTGCCTTTTGGCAGTAATATCTACCCGATCGATCTGAGATCAAGACGGCGAGCGGGAATAAGATCGAATATCACGGGAAAAAATACTAGAGCTCTAACGAATGGTTGAATTTCGAGAACAAAATGTTCAACCGACCAAAAGTCACCAAAAGGTCCGTCGAGATTTTTCTTGCCAACTAGCTCTCCAGCGCCCCGGAACTGGGCGAGGGCGGTAAACCGTCAACCTTTCTTACCGCCGGGGGACTCGTAGAGCTTCCTGATAATATATAATGTCGAAAAAAAAATGCAGAGAACGAATAGTTTTTCAGCCCAAGCGATTTCAGACCTCTCGATGCAGCAGCCGAACGCCCCCGATGCTTCTGGATTGTCTTCTGTACGAGCTCTGTAGCTCTCCTACAGCCCGAGTTACGTGCGTTAATCGACAGCACCTCTCAAGATGACTCGAACAAAACGAATAGTTGGGCAAACCCAGCTCGAGTATCAGGCCGAGTGCAGACCTCTGAATGCGACAGGCGGACGCGTCTGACGTCTCCGAATCGATTCCTCTGATTACCAGCCCTGGAGCCCCCCTACAGCCCGAGTTAGTGCAGAAAGCCGACAGCATCTTTCAGCACGACTCGAACAATACGAACAGCTTCGCGGACCTAGTTCGGGCAGCAGACCGAGTTCCGAGCTCTGGATTCCACAGGCGGACGCGCCTGATGTCTTCAAATCGATTGCTGTCACCACCAGCACTGTAGCCCCCCTACAGCCCGAGTTAAGTGCAGAAAACCGACAGCACCTCTCAACATGACTCGAACAATACGAATTGTTTCGCGATTCTGGATCGGGCAGCAGACCGAGTTCAGAGCACTGAATTCAACAGACAAACGCGACTGATGATTCTGAATTGATTTCTGTACGCATCAGCTCTGTAGCTGTCCTGTAGCTCGAGTTAAGTACAGAAAACCGAGAGCGCCTGTCAAGATGACTCGAATAATACGAGTAGGTTTGCGGACCTAGCTCGGCTAGCAGACCGAGTTCAGACCTCTGGATGCAACAGACGAACGCGCCTGATCATTCTGAATCGATAAGGTGTGCTTACCAGCTCTGTAGCTGTCCTATATCTCGAGTTAAGTCCAATATACCGACAGCGCGTATCAAGATGACTCGAAACGGCCGATCCCGCCGCAGTTGGCAGTAAAAGGTACCCGATCGAGCTGACATCAAGATGGCGAGCGGGAATAAGATCGAATATCACGGGAAAAAATACTAGAGCTCTAACGAACGTTCGAATTTCGAGAACAAAATTCTCAACCGACCAAAAGTCAGCAAAAGGTCCGTCGAGATTTTTCTTGCCAACTGGGCGCCGGCGGTAAACCGTCAACCTTCCTTACCGCCGGGGGACTCGTAGAGCTTCCTGAGCATATATAATGTCGGAAAAATTGCAGAGAACGAATAGTTTTTCATCCTAAACGATTTCAGACCTCTCGATGCAACAGCCAAACGCCCCTCATGTTTCTGGATCGTTTTCTGTGCGCACGAGCTCCGTAGCTCTCTTACAGTTCGAGTTACGTGCGAAAATCGACAGCACCTCTCAAGATCACTCGAACAATACAAATAGTTTCGCGAATCTAGCTCGAGTATCAGACCGAGCTCAGACATCTGAATGCAACAGGCGGACGCGCCTGATGTCTCCGAATCGATTCCTGTGATTACCAGCCCTGCAGCCCCCTTCGAGTTAAGTGCAGAAAATCGACAGCACCTCTGAAGATGACTCGAACAATACGAATAGTTTCGCGGACCTACCTCGGGCAGCAGGCCGAGTTCAGGGCTCTGAATGCGACAGGTGGACGCGACTGATGTCTCCGAATCGATTCCAGTGATGACCAACCCTGCAGCCCCCTTACAGCTCGAGTTAAGTGCAGAAAACGGACAGCACCTCTCAAGATGACTCGACGAATACGAATAGTTTTGCGAACCTGACTCGGGCAGCACACCGAGTTCCGAGCTCTGGATTCGGCAGGCGGACGCGCCTGATGTCTCCGAATCGATTCCTGTGAGCACGAGCCATGTAGCCCCCCTACAGCCCGAGTTAAGTGCAGAAAACTGTCAGCACCTCTCAAGATGACTCCAACAACACAAATAGTTTCGCGGACCTAGCTCGGGCAGCAGACCGAGTTCAGACCTCTAGATGGAACAGACGAACGCGCCTGATGATTCGCAATCGATTTCTGTGAGAATGAGCTCTGTAGCTGCCATACAGCTCGAGTTAAGTACAAAATACCGACAACGCGTATCAAGATGACTCGAAACAGCCGATCCCGCCGCGATGCTTTTTTGCAGAAATATTTACCCGATCGAGCTGAGTATAAGATGGCGAGCGGGAATAAGATCGAATATGGTCAAAAAAATACTAGAGCTCAAACGAATTGTTGAATTTCGAGAACAAAATGTTCAACCGACCAAGAGTCACCAAAAGGTCTGTCGAGATTTTTCTTGCCAACTAGCTCTCCAGCGCGCCAGAACTGGGCGCCGGCGGTAAACCGTCAACCTTTCTTACCGCCTGAGGACTCGTAGAGCTTCCTGACAATATATAAAATTGCACAGAACGAATAGTTTTTCAGCCCAAGCGATTTCAGACCTCTCGATGCAACAGCCGAACGCCCCCGATGCTTTCGGAATTGTCTTCTGCGCGAGCTCTGTAGCTATCCAACAGCCCGAGTTTCGTGCGTAAATCGACAGCACCTCTGAAGATGACTCGAACAAAACGAATAGTTTGGCAAACCTAGCTCGAGTATCAGACCGAGTTCAGACCTCTGAATGCGACAGGCAGACGGGTCTGATCTCTCCGAATCGACTCCTGTGATTACCAGCCCTGAAGCCCCCCTACAGCCCGAGTTAAGTGCAGAAAACCGACAGCACCTCTCAGGATGACTCGAACAATACGAATACTTTCGCGGACCTAGTTCGCGCAGCAGACCAAGTTCCGAGCTCTGGATTCGAGAGGCGGACGCGCCTGATTTCTTCACCTCGATTCCTGTGACCACCAGCACTGTAGCCCCCCCTACAGCCCTAGTTCAGTGCAGAAAACCGACAGCACCTCTCAAGATGACTCGAACAATACGAATAGTTTCGCGATTCTAGATCGGGCAGCAGACCGAGTTCAGAGCTCTGGATTCGACAGAAAAACGCAACTGATGATTCTGCATCGGTTTCTGTAAGTATCAGCTCTAAAGCTGTCCTGTAGCTCGAGTTAAATACAGAAAACCGAGAGCGCCTGTCAAGATGACTCGAATAATACGAACAGGTTTGCGGACCTAGCTCGGCTAGCAGACCGAGTTCAGACCTCTGGATGCAACAGACGAACGCGCCTGATGATTCTGGATCGATAAGGTGTGCTTACCAGCTCTGTAGCTGTCCTGTATCTCGAGTTAAGTCCAATATACCGACAGCGCGTATCAAGATGACTCGAAACGGCCGATCCCGCCTGTGCTTTTTGGCAGTAAAAGGTACCCGATCGAGCTGAGATCAAGATGGCGAGCGGGAATAAGATCGAATATCACGGGAAAAAATACTAGAGCTCTAACGAATGTTCAAATTTCGAGAACAAAATTTTCAACCGACCAAAAGTCACCAAAAGGTCCGTCGAGATTTTTCTTGCCAACTAGCTCTCCAGCGCCCCGGAACTGGCGCCGGCGGTAAACCGTCAACCTTTCTTACCGCCGGGGGACTCGTAGAGCTTCCTGACAATATATAATGTCGAAAAAAAATTGCAGAGAACGAATAGTTTTTCAGCCCAAGCGATTTCAGACCTCTCGATGCAACACCCGAACGCCCCCCGATGCTTCTGGATTGCCTTCTGTACGAGCTCTGTAGCTCTCCTACAGCCCGAGTTACGTGCGTTAATCGACAACACCTCGCAAGATGACTCGAACAAAACGAATAGTTGGGCAAACCCAGCTCGAGTATCAGACCGAGTTCAGACCTCCCAATGCGACAGGCGGACGTGTCTGATGTCTCCGAATCGATTCCTGTGATTACCTGCCCTGCAGACCCCCTACAGCCCGAGTTAAGTGCAGAAAGCCGACAGCATCTTTCAGGATGACTGGGACAATACAAACAGTTTCGCGGACGGAGTTCGGGCAGCAGACCGAGTTCCGAGCTCTGGATTTCACAGGCGGACGCGCGTGATGTCTCCACATCGATTGCTGTCACCACCAGCACTGTAGCCCCCCTACAGCCCGAGTTAAGTGCAGAAAACCGACAGCACCTCTCAAGATGACTCGAACAATACGAATAGTTTCGCGATTCTAGAGCGGGCAGCAGACCGAGTTCAGAGCTCTGGATTCAACAGGCAAACGCGACTGATGCCTCTGAATCGGTTTCTATAAGTATCAGCTCTGTAGCTGTCATATAGCTCGAGTTAAGTACAGAAAACCGAGAGCGCCTGTCAAGATGACTCGAATAATACGAATAGGTTTGCGGACCTAGCTCGGCTAGCAGACCGCTTCTGGGGCGAGGCCCGAAAACATCGAAAAAAAACGTTTTCGGTTTTTATCTAACGTCGGTTGCTCCAAGTGTTTTGGTAGTAATACTGTACCTACGGGCCTGGAAATTTTACAGGCGCACGCGTCATAGCCCGTTACAGGTGCGAAAAATCTGGTTTCTCAAAATGAATTGTCAAATATCTCTCAAATCTTAGCAAAACTGGGCGCCGGCGGTAAACCGTCAACCTTCCTCACCGCCAGGGGACTCGTAAAGCTTCCTGACAACATATAATGTCGAAAAAAATTGCACGGAAAAAATAATTTTTCAGCCCAAGCGATTTCAGACCTCTCGGATGCCACAGCCGAACGCCCCCGATGCTTCTGGATTGTCTTCTGTACGAGCTCTGTAGCTCTCCTACAGTCTGAGTTACGTGCGTAAATCGACAGCATCTCTCAAGATGACTCGAACAATACGAATAGTTTGGCAAACCTAGCTCGAGTATCAAACCGAGTTCAGACCTCTGCATGCGACAGTCGCGGACGCGTCTGATGTCTCTGAATCGATTCCTGTGATTACCAGCCCTGCAGCCCCCCCTACAGCCCGAGTTAAGTGCAGGAAACCGACAGCACCTCTCAGGATGACTCGAACAATACAAACAGCTTCGCGGACCTAGTTCGGGCAGCAGACAGAGTTCCGAGCTCTGGATTTCACAGGCGGACGCGCCTGATGTCTCCGAATCGATTCCAGTGATTACCAGCCATGCAGCCCCCCTACAGCCCGAGTTAAGTGCAGAGAACCGACAGCATCTCTCAAGATGACTCGAACAATACGAATAGTTTCGCGATTCTAGATCGAGGAGCAGACCGAGTTCAGAGCTCTGGATTTAACCGACAACGGCCACTGATGATCCTGAATCAGATTCTGTACGTATCAGCTCTGTAGCTGTCCTGTAGCTCGAGTTAAGTACAGAAAACCGAGAGCGTCTGTCAAGATGACTCGAATAATACGAATAGGTTTGCGGACCTAGCTCGGCTAGCAGACCGAGTTCAGACCTCTCGGCTCAACAGGCGAACGCGCCTGATCATTCTGAATCGATTAGCTGTGCTTACCAGCTCTGCAGCTGGTCCTAAAGCTCGAGTTATCTTGAGAAAACCGTCACCGCGTGACAAGATGACCCGAAACGGGCGATCCCGCCTGGACACTTTTTGGCAGTAAAAGGTACCCGATCGAGCTGAGATCAAGACGGCGAGCGGAAATAAGATCGAATATGACGGGAAAAAATACTAGAGCTCTAACGAATGTTCAAATTTCGAGAACAAAATTCTCAACCGACCAAAATTCCTCAAAATGTCTGTCGAAATTTTTCTTGCCAACTAGCTCTCCAGCGCCCCGGAATTACTCTTAAGATTCCAGCAATAACTTGCTAAGGGACTGGGCGCCGGCGGTAAACCGTCAACCTTTCTTACCGCCGGGGGACTCGTAGAGCTTCCTGACAATATAGAATGTCGAAACAAAAAATGCAGAGAACGAGTAGTTTTTTCAGCCCAAGCAATTTCAGACCTCTCGATGCAACAGCCGAACGCCCCCGATGCTTCTGGATTGTCTTCTGTACGAGCTCTGTAGCTCTCCTACAGCCCCAGTTACGTGCGTAAATCGACAGCAACCCTGAAGATGACTCGAACAATACGAATAGTTTGGCAAACCTAGCTCGAGTATCAGACCAAGTTCAGGCCTCTGAATGCGACAGGCGGACGCGTCTGATTCTCCGAATCGATTCCTGTCATTACCAGCCCTGCAGCCCCCCTACAGCCCGAGTTAAGTTCAGAAAACCGACAGCATCTCAGGATGACTCGAACAATACGAATGGTTTCGCGGACCTGGTTCGGGCAGCAGGCCGAGTTCCAGGCTCTGGATTCGAAAGGTGGACTCGCCTGATGTCTCCGAATCGATTCCTGTGACTACCAGCACTGTAGCCCCCCACAACCCGAGTTAAGTACAGAAAACCGGCAGCACCTTTCAAGATCACTCGAACAGTACGAATAGCTTCGCAATTCTACAGCGGGCAGCAGACCGAGTTCAGAGCTCTCGAGTCAACAGACAAACGCGACTGATGACTCTGAATTGGTTTCTAGGGGTATCAGCTCTGTAGCTGTCATATAGCTCGAGTTAAGTACAGAAAACCGAGAGCGCCTGTCGAGATGACTCGAATACTACGAATAGCTTTGCGGACCTAGCTCGGCTAGCAGACCGAGTTCAGACCTCTGGGTTCAACAGGCGAACGCGCCTGATCATTCTGAATCGATAAGGTGTGCTTACCAGCTCTGTAGCTGTCCTCTGTCTCGAACTAAGTCGAATATACCGACAGCGCGTATCAAGATGACTCGAAACGGCCGATCCCGCCTGGACGCTTTTTGGCAGTAAAAGGTACCCGATCGAGCTGAGATCAAGATGGCGAGCGGGAATAAGATCGAATATCACGGGAAAAAAAACTAGAGCTCAAACGAATGTTCAAATTTCGAGAACAAAATTCTCAACCGACCAAAAGTCCTCAAAATGTCCGTCGATATTTTCCTTGCCAACTAGCTCTCCAGCGCCCCGGAATTACTCTTAAGCTTCCAGCAATAACTTGCTACGGGAAGCTCTACGAGTTAAGCTCTACGAGTTACCGACCCAAAGTCACCACTTTGTCTCTTCAGGCCGGGTCGACCAACTAGCTCCAGCCCGCGCCGGAATTCCTCTAGCTCGTCGATGCCGAAGAGCTCCACGAGGTACTCTTAAGCTTCCAGCAACAACATGCCGAGGGAAGCTCCACGAGTTATTACTCTTAAGCTTCCAGCAATAAGTTGCTGAGGGAAGCTCTACGAGTTACTAGCTCTCCAGCGCCCCGGAATTACTCTTAAGCTTCCAGCAACAACTGGCTAAGGGAAGCTCTACGAGTTATTACTCTTAAGGCTTCCGGCAACAACTTGCTAAGGGAAGCTCTACGAGGTATTACTCTCAAGCTTCCAGTTGCTAGCTTAGGGGAGCTCTACGAGTCACAACTTGCTAGGGAAGCTCTACGAGTTATTACTCTTAAGCTTCCAGCAATAACTTGCTAAGGGAAGCTCTACAAGTTACTTGGTAGCGTCCAAAACCCGGAGAACAAAGAGAACACACGCAGGAAAGCTTTCCTGACGACCCGTCCGAAGCTCCCGTGGGGCTCTCCTGGGGCTCTGGGTGGCCCGTGCAGCGTCTCTGAAGCGCTGCCAGGAACCACGCGTGCCTGCGCGCGTGCTGGCACGCGTTCATGCTTGCCAGAAGCTCCCGGACCCGCTGCGACGTTTTAAAAGTCGCTGCGGGGATCGTGGACCGGCGGAGATGGGCTGCTAGCGGGCACCACCATCGCCCGGCTTCTAATACCTCGTGGAGCTCTTCGTCACCGATGAGCTAGAGGAATTCCGGCGCGGGGTGGAGCTAGTTGGTCGACCCGGCCAGAAAGGACGAAGTGGTAACTTTTGGGTGATTCTGCAAATATTTGAAGATATTTGACAATTCATTTTGAGAAAGCAGATTTTACGCACCTGTAGTGGGATAAGACGCGTCTGCCACTAAAATTTTCAGGTCTCCAAAACACTTGGAGGAATCGACGTTGGATAAAAACAGAAAAACGTGACTGGCGCCAGCGGTGAACCGTCAACCTGGTCACCGCCGGGAACCTCGTAGAGCTCCTAACAGGCACCAAAGTGCTCAGAATCGAAGCAGAAAGCTTCTCGCGGTTATTCTCGAAAAACATCAACTTTTCATTTTTCGATGTCACTCCGATGTCGGTTCCCGCTCATTTTCGGATATTAAAACTCTCGAGAGAGAGCTGAGCTGCTCTGGGAATGAAGTTTAGATACAAATGCTACACGTAAAAATCTGCTTTCTCGAAATCAAATATCTTTCAAATTTTCGCAAAACCACCCAAAAGTTATCAGTTTGTCCGTTCTGGTCGGACGACCAACTAGCTCCACCCCGCGCCGGAATTCCTCTAATTCATCGATGCCGCAGAGCTCTACGAGGTACTGGCGCCGGCGGTGAACCGTCAACCTGGTCGCACGCGTAAGAATGCTCAGGTTCAAAGCAGACCACTTCTCAGAGCATTTCTAGGAAAACATGACATGTGCATTTCTCGGTGTAAACGTGACGTCGGTTCCTCCAAATGTTTGGATAGTAAAACTGTCTCGAAAGAGCTGAGCTGCTCGCAGAATAAAGTTAAGATACTAATGCTCGGAGTAAAAATCTGCTCTCTCAAAATGAATTGTCAAATATCTTTCAAATATTCGCAAAACCACCCAGAAGTTACCACTTTGTCCTTTCTCGCCGGGTCGACCAACTAGTTCCACCCCGCGCCGCGAGGTATTTTTCGAGTTTATCAGGTCTTGCTCTAGATGCTTTCTCCATGCTTACCGAGGAGCGCCGTGTGACCGAGGGCCCCGGCGGTAACCTGGTTGACGGTTCACCGCCGGTTCCGATCTAAAACCCTCTAGCTCTCAGAGAGCTCTCCGGGAACAGACGCTCTAGGGAAACTCCCCTTCAGCGCTTCTGAAGCCCTGCCAGGAACGCGTCCACGCATGCCTGCACGCGTGCAGGCACGCGTTCTCGCTTACCGGAAGCTCTCCCGGACCCGCTGCCGGGACGGGCGAGTTGCTGCGAGGATCGTGGACCGGCGAAAATGGGCTGCTGGCGGGCACCACCACCGTCCGGCTTCTAATCTAAAACCCTCTAGCTCTCAGAGAGCTCTCCGGGATTAATCGTTTTAAGGTGCGAAAAATCTGCTTTCTCAAAATAAATAGTCAAATATCTTTCGAATATTTGCGAAATCACAAAAAAGTTATCACTTTGTCCTTTCTGGCCGGGTGGTCTGGGCGCCGGCGGTAAACCGTCAACCTTTCTTACCGCCCGGGGACTCGTAGAGCTTCCTGACAATATATAATGTCGAAAAAATTGCAGAGAACGTATAGCTTTTCAGCTCAAGCGATTTCAGACCTGTCGATGCAACAGCCGAGCGCCCCCGATGCTCTAGATTGTCTTCTGTACGAGCTCTGTAGCTCTCCTACAGCCCGAGTTACGCGCGTAAATCGACAGCACCTCTGAAGATGACTTGAAGAATAGGAATACGTTGGCAAACCTAGCATGAGTATATCAGACCAAGTTCAGGCATCTGAATGCGACAGGCGGACGCTTCTCATGTCTCCGAACCGATTCCCGTGATTACCAGCCCTGCAGCTCCCCTACAGCCATAGTTAAGTGCAGAAAACCAGCATCTCAGGATGACTCGAACAATACGAATGGTTTCGAACAATACGAATGGTTTCGCGGACCTAGTTCGGGCAGCAGACCGAGTTCCGAGCTCTGGATTCGACAGGCGGACGCGCCTGATGTCTCCAAATCTACCAGCACTATAGCCCCCCCCCCCCACAGCCCGAGTTAAGTACA
>CAUYUJ010021032.1:101285-145959 GCA_963575745.1 Prorocentrum cordatum | reverse complement strand
CACTTTCGTGGGCTCCTGGGAAGCCCAGCGGAGGTGGGTCCCACGCGGATCACCTCGGTAGCTCGCCGCCCCCTGGGGGGCTTGCGATCTGCGCAACTGTCGCCACTTTCGTGGGCTCCTGGGAGGCCCATCGGAGGTGGGTCCCACGCGGATCACCTCGGTAGCTCGCAGCGCCCTGGGGGGCTTGCGATCTGTGCAACTGTTGCCACTGTCGTGGGTTCCTGGGAGGCCCAGCGGAGGTGGGTCCCACGCGGATCACCTCGGTAGCTCGCAGCGCCCTGGGGGGCTTGCGATTTTCGCAACTGTTGCCACTGTCGTGGGCTCCTGGGAGGCCCAGCCCAGGTGGGTCTCATTTGGATCACCTCGGGACCTCGCCGCCCCCATGGGGGGCTTGCGATCTGCGCAGCTGTCGCCACTGTCGTGGGCTCCTGGGAGGCCCAGCGGAGGTGGGTCCCACGCGAATCACCTCGGGACCTCGCCGCCCCTGGGGGGCTTGCGATTTTCGCAACTGTTGCCGCTTTCGTGGGCTCCTGGGAGGCCCAGCCCAGGTGGGTCTCATTCGGATCACCTCGGGACCTCGCCGCCCCCTGGGGGGCTTGTGATCTGCGCAACTGTCTCCACTTTCGTGGGTTCCTGGGAGGCCCAGCGGAGGTACGTCCCACGTGGATCATTCGGAGGTACGTCATACGCGTTTCTTTCAACGCCCCTGTGCTTCCATTTTGTATAGTTGCCGTTCCTCTTCTCGCTGCAGTCTTCTGAAATCACTGATGGGTGCTCTTCTTGCGCACTGCGGGTCCTTCAGAATGCAAGTCAGCACTGCGTGGTCCTGAGTAGAATCGCCACTTGTATAGAAAGGGTCGGGTACGTCACAGGGTAATTGAATGTGTGCGGCGCTAAAGCGAGAGCCACATTTTGAAAACCACCCGCCCTCAATCCGTGAAGTTTTTGCAATGCTTTGCAACAGATGTGCGCGGCGCTAAGGCGAGAGCCACATGTTGGAAAACACCCGCCTGCAACATGTGAGGCTCCTGCTAGTGCGTGAAAACGAATACGCTAGAGCGAAAGCCACATTTTGAAAACGACCCGCACTAAACCAGCGAAGCTCCTTCAACTTCTTAACACGAATGTGCACGGCGCCAAGGCGACAGCCACATGTTTAAAGCCTCTCGCCGTTCATCTGTGGAATTGTGAACTTTACAGCTTCAAGGCTATACATGGTGAGGCAGTCTCAAGCGAAATGCCTGGCCCACCATTTCGACCGGTCTCGGGGTGCGACAGGGAGGAGTCAATGTGGCTCTCGCCTCAGCGCCGCGCACATTCGTGTTTTTTATGGGGAAAGTTGTAAGAGCTTCGCGAATTGAGGGCGGCACCTTTTCAAAATGTGGCTCTCGCCTGAGCGATGCGCGCACTTGTTGTGCAAATGTGCAAGAGTTTCACTGATTTCCAGGGGCAACGTGCCAGAAACTATGTTTTGGGGAAACTCCGGACTCTGAGGGCGCAACAATTACGTTGATTCGCGGTGCTGAAATTCCAGGAGTGCTGTCCCGCCGTGGTTCCGCATCGTCAAGGCGAAACAATCATGTTGATTCGTGGCGTCGGGGTCCCGAACATGTTCTACTGCCACGCTTCAGGGTCTTCAAACGCTCGTCTCCCAACGAGGCAGTTCCCAGTTGTGGGAAAAGGGAGGGCCCGTGTGCCAGCAAGCCGGGTAAAGAGGGGTGTGGGATCGCTGGCGATCAGAGGGACGGGGTGCACATTTGGAGGCGGGGATGTTGCGGGGGGGTGGGGGTATAGGGGCAGCACTGACATTCGCAGCGGACGCACCAGCAAGCAGCAAGGGGACGACGGGGCCTCGGCAGGCCGCGGGCAGCCGACT
Organism: Prorocentrum cordatum; assembly: GCA_963575745.1. Lineage (NCBI taxonomy): Eukaryota > Dinophyceae > Prorocentrales > Prorocentraceae > Prorocentrum > Prorocentrum cordatum. The sequence goes on along the minus strand of CAUYUJ010021032.1, from coordinate 144,083 downwards.
CCCAAGCCTCCTCCCGCGTCCGACGCCGCGTCAGCACCAATGCATGCTCCCCTCCCCTCCCTTCCTCCCTCCTCCGTCCTCTCCTCGTCCTCGTCCTCTCCCCTCTGATTCCTGCTCCTCCTCCTCCTCCTCCTCCTCCTCCTCCTCCTCCTCCTCCTCCTCCTCCTCCTCCTCCTCCTCCTCCTCCCTCCTCCTCTCCCCAACGCCCACCCATCATCGCCGTTTTCTTTCCCTTGTTCTTATTATTCCCCCTCGCCCTTGCCATCCATCACCCCGAATCGTACTCGTCGTCATCAGAACAAAGGGAGAGGGACGGCGAGGAGGAAGATGGGGACGGAGGGTCAGCATGGGAGGGAGAAGGAGAAAAGGCTCGAAGGAACAGGAGGAGGACTTTTGACGAACGTCCTGCCCCGCCAGCGTCACTCTCTGATGGGGGCCGTTTCCACCCGAAGTTTCTCTTTCGGGTGCCAGCCCCGCTTGGCCCTGGACCAACAGTCCGCCGCTTTGGCGAATGGGCGTGTGCACTCATTGCGGAGCTGCTTGAATTGGCCGAGGGTCGAACACGCTTTGCAGCGGGCGCAAACAATCAGAATGTGATCGTTCGCGCACTCCAGAGCAAGACAGGAGTGGCCTCGATCTACGACAGAACGGGCAATTGGGGGCAAATCACCAGCACAGCCCTCGTCCGCGGGGCGTGCTGCTTGCCGACGAAATCTAAGACACCGATTGCACCTCCAAAACGTTTTGACCCACACCCAAATGTGCACGGGGGGGGGCGGGGAGGTGCAATACATGGAACATCTGAAAGGTCCATACGCGGCCATGAAGCGAGCACTTTGGCGGCCAGGCGTGAGACCATGCGGGAGACCTTCAGCTGCCACAGCAGCTTGTCGGCTTGTGAAAGGAGAAGGCTAGGGGTGCGCCGCGGCCCCAAGCTTGGCTGAGCGATCAGCCTCGTCGTTGCCAATCTTAAAGGATCGCCCTTCGGGGGAAAGGCCCTCCGAGTCGGCCACATGGGCCTTAACCTTCAACACGTCAGAAAAACGGGACCCCAGGGCATTTATCATGAGGCCCGCGTAAGGCCTTTCGTACGACAGCTTCTTAAAACGGTCGAGCTTAAAGGCCTTACAAACATTTAGACAATCCGAGAACCCTAAGGCAGGGTCCGTGAGGCAGAAGCACGAGTACGCTAAAGCCCCGAATTCACCCACCTGTGGGGTCCGGGGGAAACGATCCCATAGGGGAGACCACATTCGGAGCTTCAAAACCTGCCGAGAATCATCAACCGCTAAGCCCCATCCTGCCCTGCTTAATTCCTTAACTTCGTGCTTCTCACAGGACCCATCCATGAATACCGAACCTCCAGAAAACAGCTGCTCGTCGGGGTGCTCCGGGTCGCCCTCCCAGGCGAAGACCGTGGGGGGCGACCTCCTGGACGGGGCGTGGGTGGACATCGCCTGGGTGGGGGAAGAAGGCCCTTGGCGAAGAGAAGCCGGTCCTCCATGGAGCACGACGCGGGGTCAAGCTGTTGGGCAGCCTCCAACACAGTCCTGTCTACAATCTCCTGTCTGAGCTCCGCGACCTCTGGATCAGGACAAACCCAAAACCGATGACATATCGAATCCGACGGCCCCTGGCACAAAGCACAACACGTGTCCTGGAGTTGGTACCCACACTGGACGGCTCTCTCCTTGGTCCAGCAGGCCCCGCATACATTAGCTCTTACCGAGCCCTTCTCAAACGGCGTAAACTTGGAGCTGCTGAGGTCGAGGATCACAGAATCATAACACAATCTGGCGCCGAGCCCGAGCTTCTCGCCCGAAAGACGGCACAGTTGTCGGACCACGCCCTCACGCAACAGATTCTTGATCAGCTTGGGGGACGAGGTAGTGAGGGAGTAGGGCACACCTAGATCGCTCACCACCTGCGCGTAGTTGGGCATGGTCCAACCTATGCAGCCGAGAGAAAAATACATGGCGCCGATCGGCCCACGAACTTGCCGCCATGAAAACGGTGGTCTGGACCATGTCTGCTGCCAGGCGTCTCTAAGTACTGCGAAACCTAATGCGAATGGAGTCTGCTGAACCTGGGCGCCCCACAGCTCCTTGGAGTATCTGGCAATCGGCGAAATTTCAGCATGGTAAACAAGGCCCGCTTCCAGGATACAAAGGGACGTAAGAGACCTGGATCCCGCGGACGGTTTGACAGATTTCCCGAACCCAGCTCGAAGCGGACCCAATTCATAATCAGATACACCATATACTTCGGAGCCGTAGCTCACAGATGCCAGCGGTCCTGAAACAAAAATCTTGCGGGTATGACGGCCGAGAGCTTGACGAGTTTTACGAACGCGCTTACACCGAATCCGAAAATGTTGCATTATGCTCTTGGCCTTCTTACCTCGACCTCCTGTGCGACGAGCCTGTCCAGCACCGTCGTCTACTCCGAGGTTGACTGAGGTCCTCGTGTCGGTTGAGGGGCCGCCGTGCTGCCCAAGGAACTGCTTGATGGCCTGCCCAACATCCGCATGACACGAAACAACCGCAGCCCACACTTCCTCCCCTGGATCTAGATTCAAATCCTCCTCCCCCCGTGTTGGGTCTTCTCCCATGGCAGGTCCCTTCTCGACCCCATCCTGCACTGTCTAGGGTAAAGGGTTGCGAGCATGACGTGAAACGGACAACTCGTGAACCAACAACGAAAGCAATGCAGAATGTAGGTGAGGAGCAAGCCGCGTCTCAAATGGAACCTCCGATTCTCGCAAATGTTTAAGAGAAAACCCGCTCAGGCGAAAAACGACTGGTTCCCGAAGAGGGATGGTTGCCGCCATCTGTTCCGTAGCCTCTGATGTTCCAGGCTCATGCGTGTACACGGGTGCTCTAACACCTCTGACAAAACACCTCATCGGGCGAGGCTAACGAGCAAAACGCCTTTCTTACCTCATGGTGTCGCAATGATTCCTCCCCCCTCCCCCTCCCCCAGCAGGCGTCTAAACTGGCGCCTCCCGGCCTGCCTGAAGGACAACGGCACCCTTCGGCAGCCGCAGCTCTCGGCGGAGGCCCCGAGACGGCGGGCATTGGCACTGGTAGCCGGGGCACTGGCGCCCGTGCCCGCCGTGGTGCCCATGACTGGTGCCCACGCCCGCCACGGGCGCAAATGTCCATGCCCGACAGTGTACAAGAACGCTGCAAGATGACCAAGATGACTGGAGCGCTCCTGGGCCGTCTGGGGGCCCCGGCGGATCCTCTAGGAAGACTCGTGGAACCCTCTTGGCCTGCTCCTGGGGGAGGAGGAGGCGAACGAGGAGGAGAAGAAGGAGAAGGGGCAATCCGCGAGAGGCCGCGCCACGCCACGCCCCAGAAAACCTGTGCACTTGGGGCTGGGGGCCCTACATCCTCAACCCTCAGGACCCGGGGCGGAGAACTCAATGGACCTAAGGACACTCCAACCCGTGCCTCGCTGAACGGTGGCTGATGCATGCAAACTTATGTTCATGTGTGTACATCATGTATCCGTGCACACACGGAGATGTTTGAGCGCACGCAGGCTGGAACCTATACTGGACACTATGAGGAAATGTCTAAAATAACAGTATAACTGTTAGCCAACGTGGACCCCGCACAGCGCGCTTCGAACAATAGGTGTGGTACAACCGATGCATGTAATCTATGTGGTGCGGTAGGCATGGTGCAATATGGTATGTACAGTAAACGCATCTATATACATACACATGTGTGCACAAACATGTATACACATGGTTCAACATACGTATATCGTACACACACTTACATACATGTAGTGGGCTACGCGTGGTGCAATCCACGTGGTGCAAAATATGGTGCGCAATATATGTTCGGCAACTTATGGGGAGCAATATAGGTCTTGCGATATGAGTGCGGCGATCTAGATGGTGCAAGGCATGTAGTGCAGCATGTGTGGTGCAATCTGGGCCAGGTTGTGCAGTAGATGTGGTGCAAAGTCTGTGTTGCAACACATGTGCCACGATCTAGGCGGTTTCATATATGGTGTACAGTCTATGTGTTGCTATGTACGTGGTGCAAAATATGTAATGCACTCTGTGTGGTGCAATGTATCTGGTGCGATCCATGTGACGCGAACCATATGGTGTGCAATTAATGTGGGGCCACATGCCTGGTGCAACCGGCGTCGTACAATATATGTTATGCATTCCATGTGCTGTGCAAATATGTGGTGCGTTCTATATGGTGCAAGTGATTTTAACAAACGGGCTGACACATCCCACGCTCTTGCAATCATCCCACCCACCCACCCGCAACTTGGCTTGCAAAACCCATGTGGTGACGATTGCGATGAATGTTTGGAGTTCGCTAGCCCATCTCTGCAGCCGCGCCAGCCCAAGCGCGCGCGCAGCGGGAAGCTAGTTTGGCGCGACCGACGCGGCCTCGGTGGCGCTGACTGCTGGGCACATCCCAGCTGGCACTTCACTGCGAGTCGGCGACTTGGGCGGAGCGGTATCATGGCAACGTCGACAACGGTAGACACGATGATGATCGCAGCGATGTTGTTGACGATGTTGGCAACGACGACGGCGCGGCCAGTGCGCGCGCAGATGTTGATCACGCCGCCGACGACACCGACGACGACACACCGACGACGTCTCCAACGACTTCGACGACGCCGACAACGACGACGACGACGACGACACCGACGACGACGACGACGACGCCGACGCCGACGACGACGATGACAACGACGACGACGATGAGGACGCCGACGACGACGACGACGACAACGACGACACCGACGACGACGACGACGACGGCGGCGACGACGACGACGCCGACGTCGACGACGACGAAGACGACGACGATGCCAACGTCAACGACGACGACGAAGACGACGACGACGTCGCCAACGAAGACGACGACGAGGGAGGAGGGAGGACGACGACGGCGACAATGACGACAACGACGACAACGACGACAACGACGAGAGAGGAGGGAGGACGGCGACGACGCGAACGACGAAGAAGGAGGAAGGACGGCGACGCCGACGACGACAACGACGAGGGAGGAGGGAAGACGACGACGACGACGACGACGACGACGACGACAACGGCAACGAAATAGGAGGGACGACGACGAGACGCCGACGACGGACGACGACGACGACGAGGGAGGAGGAAGGACGACCACGGCGACAATGACGATGGAAACGACCACGACGCCGAAGAGGACGACGACGACGAACACGAGGAAAGACAGAGGACGACGTAGGCGACGACGACGACGACGCGGGAGGAGGGAGGACGGCGACGACGACGACGACGACGCAAGAGAGCGCGCGCACGCTTGTGGTGAAAATCCGTGTTGCGAAACCTTGTGTTGTTGTAGGTTTTTTGGACACACGATGTTGAAATCCTTCCGAAACCGATGGGTTTTGAAGGATTTCGGCATACGCGCGCGACGACGCGCGCGTCTGCACTTCGTCCCATTTTTTTCCAATGAATTCTCGCGACGGCACACGCGTAAGGGCGTTCGACAGATTTCGACATGCGCGCGCGCGAAGCCCTTTTGGTAGCATTTTGTGAAAATCTTGAAACACCGATGGTTTTCGTAAGATTTCGCTAGAGCTCGCGCGTAAGCTTTTTTAGCAAGTCAGTGTTGCGAAACCCTGTGTTTTGCATGTTTTCTGGAAGCTCGATTGCGAAGTCCTTCCGACACCGAAGGTTTTTGGAGGATTTCGGCATGCGCGCGCGACGACGCGCGTTTGTGCACTTCGTCCCACTTTGTGCAAGGGACTCATTAAAAAGTGCTATGTTCGAGCAAAAGATGTCCCCGCGTATTGCGCTTCACAACGGAACCTCAGAGGGACCGATACCGGTTCCCCGGGGATCATGCAAATTCATATTCAGGATGGACATGTGGCCAGAACCATGTATGATTCACATACCCGAAAGGGGGGCGGCGAACGCTGGGGTGGGGGGTAGAGTCTATTCTCTTTTAGAAAGGAGAATCCATGCGATGAGCAGTATTTATTGTGCAATGTATGTGGGACAGTCTCTGTGGTGCAACCTATGTTGTGCAACCTATGTTGTGCAGTCTATGTTGTGCCATCTGCGTGATGCAATCTATGCGGCGCAATCTAACGGAGGCGACGAGCGGCCACATAACCGCCAGACCGAAGACACGGCCCAGACGACGGGCGGCGACGAGGCGGCGACGGGGCGGCGACGGCGGCCACAGACAGAGACAGAGACAGACAGTCGGGCCGGGTGAAAGATGGGGTTAGCAAAAGGGGGGGTTGAGAATCAGCTAATTTAGCTGATTCTCCCGGCGCCTCCCGGAGCCGGAGGCGGCTATGTATCGAGGAATGGGCCTCTCGGTGGGGCCGAAACCAGCTGCACGCAGCAAATTTTGTAACCCACCCTTTCCCAACCCCCTTTGTCTCGTCCGGCCCGAGACAGACAGACAGACAGACGGCGCGCGCGAAACAACAGAAAAAGACAAGTCCTCGCACGCGCCGCCGGCGAGCAGCCACCCGATGGCCGTGGGGTCCTCGCCCGCCAGCTCAAGCGCCCGCAGCGCGCCCAGGTCCTCGCGCACGGGGCGGCGCGGCGCGCGCCCGCCGCGCGACGCTCCTCCTCCTCCTCCTCCTCCTCCTCCTCCTCCTCCTCCTTCTCCTCCCCCTGCCCCTCCTCTCCTCCTCCTATCCTCCTCCTTCCTCCTATCCTCCTCCCGCCTCCCTCCTGCCTCCTCCCTCCTCGATCTTCGGCTCTCATGCCAGGGCAGTGGATCTCGCGAGATCCCCCCCTCCTCCAGGATCCGAGGACGGGCTTGCCAAACTGAAGGACCAATCCCCCCTCCCTGCTTTCCCAGGGCGGCGTTCTTGATTCCCCGGGAAAATGCTGGCCTCGGCACGTCTTGCCTGCAGCCCCTTTTGGCACTGTTACTGCGCACCCCGTCGCGGTCAACGGGGGGCGGCAACCACCAACTCCCCCACCCTTCGGCCCTTTTCTGGGGTGCAGGGGTGGGTGTGAGAAATCGACGTTCGCACCGACTCTTGGTCCCGCTCTCAGGACTCCCATTGCACTGCTTGAGGTCGGTTGCACATACCCGAGCCGGTAGAACAGCTCAGGTGGCAGGAAAACGGTTCCCCGTTTTCCCGCGTCGACTTTTCTGTGTAACGGTCTGGTCGGGCCTTGGTTTTTCAGCCGGGTGCGCAGCACGTTCTGGCAGAGCCCTGCCGGAACATGCTGGCTTCGGCCCGTGCCGTGCTGTGTGGTGCGAGAGGCACCGCATAGTATGTACGAGCACTTGTTTCGGGGGGTGCCTGCCCCTCTTTCGGTTTTGCTCTCGGCGGGGCGCGGCTGTCCCTGGGGCTGGGCGAGCAACAAACCAGTGGCTGAGCGTCGCGTGCGCACTCGTTATCCCCCCTGTGGGATACCCAGCGCGCAAGGCCTACTTAGTTTCGGTGTCGAAACTGGGTATGCCGGTTTTGTGTTTCACCCCTCCCTTTTCAGGAATTCTCGCCTCAGGGCCACCTGCCCCCTCGAGCAGATTTGCTTCTCAGACATCCACATCCGCGTCGACCTTCGGGCCCTCTTCCCCACCCCACCTCGGTGAGGACCATCATCGGCCTCACCAGTGAGGAACATCATAGGCCTCACACTCCTTGCGGCTGCCATCCTCGGGGCCGCTTGGGTCGCTCTCTCCCACTAATGCACCAATCCATTACGGCGTCAGTTGCCACTGGAGGGGGCCGAGGCTCTCTCTACGGCCCCTCGGCCAACGAAGTCGGCCGTAGGGAGGGGTGCCAACGTACCTCTACGACTCAGACCTGCAAGACCATACGGCGCCAATTGCCACCATTCATTGCTTCCCTCCTCACTCCTCCCCTAATCATTCCATCCTCCCTCTTTGTTGGACGCCTGAAATGGATACGGAAAAATGGGTACAATGCTCAACAACAAATGTTGTCCCAAACCAACAGCGGCCGCTGTTGGGCAGGCGGACTTCTGTCTCAAATGGACACTGGCCGCGGCGGCGCGGACAGCGAATCCTGTTCAGAATGAACAGGAACTGCTGTTGGGCATCGTACCCATTCTTCCCGTACCCACTTCTTTCGTGCCGATCTTCCCCCCCTCCCTCCCTCCCTCTGTGCTGTAGTGCTAGTTCATGCGGCACCCCCCCCCCGCGGATGGCCCCGTGGAGGCCCCTCCGCGGACCGCCGATCCGATCCCATCCCTCCTCCCTCCTCCCTCCTCCACAAGTCCTCGTTCCTCCCTCCTCCTCCTCCTCCTCCTCCTCCTCCTCCTCCTTCCCTTCCTTCTCTCTCCTCCCTCCTCCCTCCTCTTTCCTCCCTTCTCCTCTTCCTCCTTCCTCCTTCCCTCCTCCCTCCTCCCCCCTCCCTCCTCCACAGTCCTCGCTCCTCCCTCCTCCTCCTGCCCTCCCCTTCCGTTCCACTCCTCCCTCCCTCCCCTGACACGGCGCCAAGGCCAGGGGCATCTGGGCGTGCGCACCGTCCTTCTCCTCCTCCTCCTCCTCCTCCTCCTCCTCCTCCATCTTCTCCAAGGGGGTCTGGCTCCGGACCTCGACTCAGTGCGACTGTTTGCAGCAGTGCGTCCATCATGGGGGAGCCTCCACCTGCGTGAAACAGGTGCCAGAAAACAGCAGAGGTCTACTGTACTCCATGGGGGCGGGGAGGGGTGGGGTGCGAGGGCCCGCGCCGATCGGCAAAACAAGGAGTAACAAAAACGATCACGTTCCCCGTGGTTGCTTCGCTGGCGCGTTCAGACGCGGCGATCCCTAGGGTCAACGGCGGCGATTCCTACCCGGTGGCGCAAGGCCTCGCTGGACCTCGCGAAGACTGGAGAAAGGCCTCGCGAAGATCCGCGGCGGAAGGGCTCCCCGGGCAGGCACGGGCACCGGCGTGGCTCCCGCAGGAGACGACGGCGGAGCTCCCCTCCCTCCTCTCTCACGCTCGCTCCGCGCTCGCTCTCGCTGCCGATCTGTCTCGTGTCCTCGCTTTCTTGACTTCTTCTTGCTGTTGCTGCTCTCTCCGTCGCCCCAGAGATCCGATGCCGCGATTTTTTCCATGCGGGGTCCCCGGGAGTCTCGACCCATTCCCCAGGACTAGCTTCTCATCCTGAGTCGTTTTTTGACGGTCCCGAGGCCCGGCGAGGGAAAACCTGCGTCTTGATGTTTGTCAATGCGTTGGATCTCTGGGCCTCTCTTTCTCCCTCTCTCTCTCTGCCTGCCTGTCTGCCTGCCTGTCTGCCCTCGGCGACGGGCGCGCGCGCGCCCGGCGCCCGGAGTCCTCGTGCACCTCGGGCCTCGAGAACAGCTCCGCGAGACCGCACGCGGAGGCGCCCAGCGACATGCCGCCTTGCGCCCCCTGCTGCTGCTCGATCCTCGGCCCTCGATCCTCGATCCTCGATTGCTCGATTGCTCGATGCTCGAATCTCGAACCCAGATCCTCGATCCTCGATCCTCGATGCTCGACCCTCGATCCTCGAACCTCGAACCTCGAACCTCGATGCTCGATTCTCGACCCTCGATCCTCGATCCTGGGATCCTCGTTCGTGGGATCCTCGATCCTGGGGTCCTCGATCCTGGCTCCTCTCTCCTCGCCGCCGGCACCGCTGCTGCCGCACTCGCGCCGGGGCGCGCGGCGCGAGGGGCGGCGGGGAACGGGGCCGCAGGGCTGCTAAAAGGAGGAAGAGGGCACCGATACCACTGCGCGTCCCCGAGGGCCCTCGCCACCACGGCCGGCATCTCTTCGAGATGCTGGGCGCGAGTTCATGGGGGGCGAGAAATCGGGAGGGGAGAGAGCTGCCGACTTCGGGCCCTGAAGGGCCCCTTTACGGCAGCCCTCGCTGCCGCCCCAATTATCGCCCCCCATTACCTGGTCTACAAAGGTGCTGCTCGGGACGAGCCCCAGGAGAGGTACGGGGAGTAGCGGTGCCGGTACAGTCAACCTGCACAACAAGGACGCACCATCAGGATGCACGGGCATTGGAAGGCCATGTCTACACGTTGCGAGCATAGCGCGGCCAGCGAAAGCGGCCAAGGATGGGCCGAAGGGGAAGGATGCAAGGGTAAGCTTGGAAAACTGCTCATCCTTACTATGCGGGCTTAGCTGCCCCGATACGCAACACGCAACACGTAGCGTGTTAGCACCGAGCTCAACACGTAGACTGAACACGCAGGTCTGGCGCGATACGTTCGCCAGCACATGGACCAACACGTGCCGAGCCAACACGCAGCGTGTTCACACGTACGTTTTGAACACCGCACGTGTTGCGTTTCAACATGGGCGTATCAGGGCAGCTAAGTATGCGGGTTGACTGTAATTACCCTTGTCCTCCCCGCTGCAGCCAGAGCGGTGGTGAGATGATGGCCGGCTGCGCAAGCGGCCAGACGTAGGAGTGGCCCTGGGCCCGATTGACCTCTGGTGCGCGGCCCGCCGGGTGACCGCATGGGGCGCGGCAGCAGGGGGCCTCGCCACCACGGCCGGACTCTCCTCGAGATGCTGATCGGAAAGGAACCCTCGGAGAGGTCCCGGGGAGCAGCGGTGTCGGCGCCTCTGTCCGCACCCGCTGCAGCCAGAGCGGTGAGGAGGGGATGGCCAGCCGAAGAAGCGGCCAGGCGCAAGAGTGGCCCTGGGCCCGACGTGGCCTTTGGTGCGCGGCCTGCTCGGTGGCTGCGTGGGGGTCCCGCGCGAGTTCGGGCCTGGACCCCTCGCGCCGCCCGAAAGCCACGCACCGGAGGCAACGCCGGCGAGCAGGGTCACTCCTGCGCGTGGCTGGACGAGGCCTGCGCGAGCCAGCCTTTCCCCGCCGAGCCTTACGCGTGCGCTGGGGGCCCGAACAACTGGCAAGAATGGATGGGCCCCGACTAGGATCGACTTTGAGCGGAGATTGGTCCGACGTGATCATCGTCCTGCTCCTCCTCCTCCCCCCTCCTCCTCCTCCTCCTGCTCCTCCTCCCCCTCCTCCACCTCTTCCCCCTCCACCTCCAGCCTCCTCCTCCTGCTCCTCCTCCACCCTCCTTTTCCATCCTTTTCCTGATAATTGATTTCCCCCTGTCGCATTCCGAAGCCAATTTTTAGGGCGGGCCGGGCGCTTCGCCTGAGACTTCCTCACCACTGATGACCCTGAAGATGAAACATCAGCAACAGCTTCACAAATGGAGGGCGGGTGGTTTTCAAAATGTGGCTCTCGCTTTAGCGCCGCGCACATTCGTTTAAACAAATGCAAGAGCTTCACATATTGAGGGCGGTTCCTTTTCAAAATGTGGCCCTCGCCTTCGCGCCGCGCACATCCGTCTTTCAACGATGGCAAGAGCTTCACGGATTGAGGGCGGGTGGTTTTCAAAATGTGGCTCTCGCCTGAGCGCCGCGAACATTCGTTGTACAAATTTGGAAGAGCTTCATGGGTTGAGGGCGGTTCCTTTTCAAAATGCGGTTGTCGCCTAAGCGCCGCGCGCATTCGTCGAATTTTGCAATTTACAAGAGCTTCACGGATTTCCATGATCAGCGTACCAGAAAAGGTGTTTTGGAAAGATTCAGGATCATGCGGGTGCTACGATTACGTTGATTCGCGGTGTTTGAGTTCCAGGTATGGCGTTTTGGCACGGCTCCTGCTCGCCAGAACGCAACAGTCAGGTTGATCCGTGACGTTGGAATCCCGGAAACAACTTGTTGACAAGTTTCAGAATCTTCAAACGGTTATCTTCCGACGAGGCAGTTCCCTCAGTGGGGATGAGCCGTTGTAGGAGCCTATGAAGAGGGAGCTTGGAAGGTGGTTATTCCAACATGGTTGATGACTCTTGGGTTTACACTGGTCCTCCTCCTCCTCCTCGTGATCCTCCCCTCCTCCTCCTGCTCCTCCTGCTCCTCCTTCTCCTCCTGCGCCTCCTCCTCCTCTTCCTCCTCCTCCTCTTCCTCATCCTCCTTCCCCTCCAGCCTCTTCCACCTCCACCCCTCCTCTTCCTGCTGCTCCTCCTCCTCCTCTCTCCCTCTCTCTCTCTCTCTCTCGCAGCGCTGCGGCCAGTCTGGCGAGCGGTTCGGGAAGGAGCCCGACCGCGCACGATGGCGGGCGCTGCGAGCCGCGGAGGGCCTACCCTGCGAAGGGCCCACCCTCGCGCGGCAGCGCCCACGTCTGCGCGCGGGAGGGGCCGACGGCCAGCTGCAAGGCCAGCGGCGGTGGCGGCGGCAAGCAGCAGCCGCAGCAGGCATTCGCTCGGCACTCGGACGGAAGGGGAGGAACGCAATGGAATCGCGATTCGACGTCGGGAAACATGGTCGAGGATCAGGAGCGGGAAAAGGGCCCCCCCGAGGCAGGGGGTGCGCCATGGCACTGGGGTCGGCGGTGTGACCAGTCCAACGCCGACCCCGCCTCGAGCAGCTCTCGCCGTAGCGGAAAACTACACCCTCCTCACGGAGGCAGCCTTCAGCTCTGGTGGGGGTAGGGGTCCAGCGGCCAGAAATGGGCCCAGTAGTGGCCCGAAGATGTGGCGGGCTCCCAGGGCCACCTACACGTTCCGCCCCAGAGCTGAACTAAAGAAATTGCTGTTCCTATCCCGGGCCTGGTCCGACAGCCTTCGCCTACTCCTGGCAGATTAGCTGTCAAGAGTGAGCAGGCCGTCCTTGCCCTAAACGCACTCAGAATGTTCCTGAGCTCCAGCATCTGGCACGACGCCAGATTCCGAAGCTCCGTCACCTCGGGCATGCGTGCAAAATCCGCCCTAATCTGCATCACCGTGGGAGTCTCCTGGAGCGCCGCGTGGGCCGCCAGCAGCACCCCAGCACGCAGCGCCTCGTTCTCGACGAGCTGCTTCTGGCGCTGCTTCCTCGCGGTCGTCAAGCTGCCCCAGATGTTGCTCTGCCTCAGGTCCTGGGTCTCGTGGCAGTCTGGGGTCTCCACGATGACCGCCGCGATTAGTCCGTCGTCGATCTGCTTGCGCCAGTGCTGCAGGGCATCGATCTTCAGCTCCACGAAGGCCAAGGCAATGCCTCTGCAGTCGTACTCGGTGTTCGCCACCCTCGCCGTCTCGAGCTCCATCACGTCGGCGTAGTCCCCTGTCTTGCGCTTCGCCGTCGTCGCATGCAGTACGATCTTGGCTGAGTCGAGGTTCGGCTTCGGGATGGCCCTCTCTCTCCACTCCCCCCGCATTGGCATCTTCGGGATCTCAATGTTCTCGCTGCCCTGCTCAGAGTCCTCGTTTCCGCCTGCAGTCTCTGGCTCAACTAAGTCGTCATGTCTGTTCTCTTCTGCTCGTTGGTCCGCTGCATCTTCTCCTTCATCACTCTGCTTCTGGTCCTCCTTCTTTGGTTGCAGCCGCTCATTTTTGCTACATGGAACAAGCGCTGTTTCTACTCGGTGTCCTTTTTGCTTCAGCTTCGCCGTGTGGTCTATGTCTTGCTGGTATAACCTCCAAGCCTCAACGTGTTCCATCGGTTGTTCAGTTCTCTTGTGCCACTTGAGACATTGTCGGCAACGATGTCGAATATGTATGATGAGCCTCGGTCGTGTCTGAAAGTCTTTTCCACATGAAATGCATAAAGATCCTTTTGCGTACAGTTGCGCTGTGTCGATTGGCATATGCTTCGTTCGGCGTCTCTTCCATGCTCCTCTCTCCGCCGTCGTAAATCCGCATTCGTAACAAAAAATATTGCGCGTCCTGGTCTTTTTTTGCCTCCATGGTATTGCTGCCGTTTGTTTCTGTATGTTGTCTAGCTCCCTTTTCCATAGATCATCCATCGCGCCGTCGATGTTGCTGTCCATTTGTCTTTGCCATGCTTGCCTGCATCGTCTATCACTCCTTCCCGTCATGCCGTATCAGATTGATCAATTGTTTCTTACATCTGGCAGGCTCCATGTCTTTGTCAGTAAGATCCGATAGCCATTGGAGATCACCGTCGATCATGTCTGACCACGTCTCAGTCCTCTTAATGGTGTCTAACTCGTCCAATGCCCTGCGTAAAGTCGGTGGCCCACTTTCCACTATCGACTTCAGGAACCGTAGTCTTCTGCATCTCAGAAGCGTTGGCAGGTCCCCGATCTTGGCCTTGGCATGCAGCTCCTTGTCCGTCGTGGGCTCCAGCGTTCTGGCCTCCGTCGGCTTTGTGATGAGCCCCAGTGCCTGGCGAATGCCCTTGCCATATGCCGTCTCCACGATCTTATGGGCTGTCTTCGGTATCGGCGGCCAAGTCTCGCTCCGCCAAAGCAGCTTGCTGTTGGCGTAGCTCTTAGTGTACTTTAGCGTATCTTTGTCCGCCAGCCGCGGGTTCCTGCATATCGTCGCCAGGTTCCTCGCCTCCTGCTTATGGCTTGTGGCTCTTTTCTGCATCTCTGGCCTCCACGTGTTGTCTGCCATTTGCTGTGCTCCAAGATGTTTGTAGGCCGCCGCCACTGTAACTGTCTGCCCGATCTCGTCAATATTGACCTGCACGCCCTCCTCTTTTTTGAAGAGCTTCTTCGCCTCAGAAGTATGTGGCCCAGCCAAGTGTAGTGTGGCAGCCGTCTTGCCTGGGTCGTAATTCGGTTCGAAGCCGTACTTCAGCATCGTGACGTGCACCGGTGTGAAGACCGCCTTGATGTGCTGCTCGATCCTCTTGTTGTCCTCCACCACGGTTGGGATTGCCGTGTCATCGACATAGGTGGCGTCCGATATTTCCGCCGCTTTGTCTGCTTCCACGGTGTATATGTGCTCGACTTGCCGTAGCCACTTTTGGTAGTGCTTACCCACCACGCTGTTGAGGCTGATGTTGCGATAGTACTGCCACTGCATCTTGGACTCGCTCGTCTTCGGTATCCCACACAGTGTGGCCTCCTTGAATGCCAAAGGCTCCTGGAGGTACAGCGCCGTCTTGAGGTGTACAGAGTGCCACCACCTAGCCGAAGATTTCGCAGTAGCTTTCAGGACATCATCTAATATGCCGTCAGGTCCTCCTTAACGTCGCCGCTTTGCCATCGCGTAGCTCCGCTGCATCTCATAGCACGTCGGTGCTGTGCTGATGTCCTGAACGAAGATCGCCGCGTAGTCGTTTGTTCTTCTATTATAGATTTGCTCGACTTCGCTCTTTGGAATGATGTCTGCGTCCTCCACCATAGCGATGTGCCGTGGCATCGCCTCGTCCGCCTCCTCCTGTGTCTGCGCATGTTCACCGTCAACATGTTCACGCACTGGTAGCCGACCTCCTCCGGCGAATTTCTTATTCTTTTTTCCACTCATTCCTTACCTAGGCTCTGCCTAGAAGGGTTCTTACTCTCTTTGCTTGAAGGGCCGGGCAATGCTAACCGCCCCGGGCGGTTCCCCCAGTCCCCGCCGCGCGGTTCCCCCAGTCCCCTGGGAGCTTTAGCCTTAGCTTTAGCTTTAGCTTTAGCTTTAGCTTAGCTTTAGCTTAGCTTAAGCTTAGCTTCAGCTTAGCTTCAGCTTAGTGTTAGCTTAGCTTTAGCTTAGCTTTAGCTTAGCTTCAGCTTAGTGTTAGCTTAGCTTTAGCTTAGTGTTAGCTTAGCTTTAGCTTAGCTTTAGCTTAGCTTTAGCTTAGTGTTCGCTGAGCCTTAGCTTAGCTGTAGCTTAGCTTTAGCTTAGTTTTAGCTTAGCTTCAGCTTAGTGTTAGCTTAGCTTTAGCTTAGCTTCAGCTAAGCTTTAGCTTAGTTTTAGCTTAGCTGTAGCGTAGTTTTAGCTTAGCTTCAGCTTAGTGTTAGCTTAGCTTTAGCTTAGCTTTAGCTTGGCTTCAGCTTAGCTTTAGCTTAGCTTCAGCTTAGCTTTAGCCTAGCTTTAGCTTAGCTTTGGCTTATCGTTAGCTTTAGCTTCAGCTTAGCTTTAGCTTAGCTTTACCTTAGCATCAGCTCAGCTTTAGCTTACCTTTAGCTTAGCGTTAGCTTATTGCTAGCTTAGCCTTAGCTTAGCTTTAGCTTAGCTTCAGCTTAGCTTTAGCTTAGCTTTAGCTTAGCTTTACTGTTACTACTAATGCTGCTTTCCTAGGGGCTCCAACTCCTAGGTGGGGTCGCACTGGGATATTTTTTAATATGATATCCACTTTGTTCCATTCCCGCTCATGTTGATGCTGTAGTATGTGGTCCGCAATCTCAGCTGCCGTGTCACCAAGTAGCTTAGCTTTGTCTTCCCTCAGCGCCCTTCGTATGTGTATCTTGGTTATCTTCAGGAACTGCTCGGCCCCCCATGCCAGCCTATCCAGCTCGATCACCCCCGCGTCGTATGTGTCCAGCGTGAGCTGCAACATGTTGGCGGTCTGCCTCCATTCTGCACCTTCTGGCGCGAGTTCGTCAAGCTGCGCTGGTAGATGGCGTGCTAATAGCGTGAATGGCCCAGTCTGCTTAGTGACGTATCGTTTACTCGCCTTTTGCACGCGTCTCCTGAGCCTGACCAGCCCCATCGTCTTCCTTGATATGTATGGCTTAATCGCGGTCGTCTTATCTTCAGCGACATATTTTTCCGACAACATCCTGTACTGCTCAGTCGCAAAGTCACAGTGCTCGTTTACTCCAACATTCCAGTGCGGTAGCATCGTGGCGTCCAGCTCCATCTGAAAGTTTCTGATAAGATCTCCTTGCTGTAGCTTTCTGGGGCTCAATCGTTTGGCATGGTTTGTCTTGTCGCTCTTTGTCCCCTCGGCGCAGATGCCCGCACTCAGTGGAATATGATCTGGATGGTTTGCTCCATTATCCCAATCCGTTAAAGCTGTGGTAGAGTTTGCCGCTGAAAACAGGTGAGGTGCCAACGTCACGTGGTCAATCTGCTTGAGCGTCGTCTTCCATTGCTTCGATTTGTTTTTCTTGTCAGGCCTGTATCTATATACGTATATATACTTGTCTTCTCTGTCGAATTGCGTGTCCGTGGCAATCAGGTCGCACTCATGGCCAAAGTCCATCAGCTCCTTGCCGATGTCATCTATCGTGTTCGCGGCGTGTTCACACACTATGGGTTCAAATCCTTCGCTCCTGTGAATCTCGCCGTTCGCGCCCAAGAGGACTATGGTGCACTTGTAGTTGTCCTGCGATCTTTTTGTTTCCGTCCACCATCCCGATCTGACCTGGTGTTTGTGGTCATGATGCGGTGGGGTGGGTACGCCAATCACGTCTTCCACGAGCGGCGCCTTTACCGTCGCGGTGTACCGCCGCGGGTCTGCATGCAGTTGGCGAAAATGAGAAACCGACACAAACTTGGGCCCTGATCCCGTGGTCGCGTAGGGCTCCGTGGAGTTGAATACCAGACCACAGCCCAAGTTCCCATTGTCGTCGCCACCTGATAAGAGCACACATCCATCCATCCTAGTCGCGCCTGGTGGCTGCCGTGTTTCTTGTACTCCAAAGATGTGGATCCCATTCTGCACCATCTGTATTCTCGGAAGACGTCCTCGAAAAGGTTGCTTCCGTTCCTGGCCCTCATTGCGCTTCATCTCCTGGCCGCCCCCCCCCCCCCCCCCCCCCCTCGTCATCGCGTTGTAGGTGCCGATCCTGAGGTTGAACTTCGTTTGCTTCCTCTCCGTCGCCTCTTTGTTTGCATATGTGTATTCGTCCACGTCCTCTGTCCCCGAGGGTCGGCACTCTCTCCCTGCCCGAATGCCAAGCCGCGGTGAGACGAGGTGTGGGTGAGGTGCGCAGCGCGTGCCCCCTGGGGTCGGCGCCCGCTGCCCCCCCCCCCCCTCCCAATTCCCCATTGTCTGCAGCCAACGACTGCTGGCGAGGGTCAGGTGAGCGGCGCGCGCCCTGGGGACATGTAATAATACTCACTCCATTCAGCGAACAACTTTTCGTCTCTTCCTCGCCGTCGCCATCGTGTCTCTTTGGTGTTGCGTTTGCCCAGTGATGTGCTGCTCTTGACGTGTCCGTTCGCTGCTGCTCGTAGTCAAATTCCCATCCGTGTTTGCCCATTGCTGTTGCTTCTGATGGTTGGATATGCGGGTATGCGTGCTTATCCGAACCGTTGCCTTCCAATAAAATACTCCATTCATTGCCCCGTTTGTAAGTGAGCTTATCTACCACATCTGAAAATCGTTGTGCGAAGTCTGATCCGTGTGCTGCCGTCTGATTTGCTATCGAGTCCGCCAGCTCGTTCCACGGGTGCCCGTCGCGCGCTTTGACGTAGAAGCTGGCCATCTTCATACGTCTACGTATGTCTGCCGCCGTCGACGCCGTCAGTCTTGAGAGCTCGTAGTCCGATGCTAAGGCTAGCGTTCCATCTCCAGCTACTCGCACCGCTCTGCAATCCGCATGGATGTGCACTTCGCAGTCGCTGAAAATGGTGAAGACCGTCAGGTATGCCCAAAGCAGCGCCGTCATTTCGCCCGCGTTGTGGTCTGGGGTGTCGTTGCCTGTCACCTTTGTCGCTTCCTTGGCCCTGCCCGTTAGGTATCCCACGTAGCTGAACCCGTCGGCCGTCTGCTTCGTGATGGCTATCGCCCACGACGTGACCTCTGGCTTTGTTTGGTAATGGCTTCCATCTGCGTGGATGTGGGTGATCTTTGCCTTCCTGTTGCTCGGCTGGCACATTCGCGCGGCTAGTTCCGCAAAATCGTGCAAGTCCATCTGGCTTGTGTCCGCTTGTATCTCAAAAGGCTGCCTCCGACGAAGGAATTCTGTGAGCTGCTCGTCTGGCTGGATCTCGCACTGAACCTGCGGGGTCGGCTCTGGTTCATGGTGCGCTTGGTCTCGGAGCCGCTCATCTCGAACTTGCCTCTGAGCTTCCACACGATGAGCTTCGTGTGCTAATTTCACGCTTTGGCCCAGCACATCCCCCTCACGGTCGTCATGGTGTCGCGGTGGTCCTTCATCCTCTCCGTCACTCTGGCTGCGCAACTTGCGCATGACATTCGCGGCGTTCCTGTTATCCCTTCCTTCTCCGTCGGAGTCTGATCTAGCTACGTCGGGGCCCAGCGCCCTCGGGCCCCTGTCTGTTGCCAGGCGTCGCGGAGTCCCTCCCTCATCTGCTTGGCGCCCGCGTCCGTGTTGTAGGTTGC
The DNA here is from genome assembly GCA_963575745.1 of Prorocentrum cordatum. Lineage (NCBI taxonomy): Eukaryota > Dinophyceae > Prorocentrales > Prorocentraceae > Prorocentrum > Prorocentrum cordatum. The sequence goes on along the minus strand of CAUYUJ010021032.1, from coordinate 125,111 downwards.
CCGCGTCGGTCGCGTCGGCGGTGATCAGATGTGGCGGCCGAGACGTCGCCTCCTCATGAGTGTCGTCGGTGCTGGTGTTGTGCCCCTGGCTCCCAACATCGCTGCAATCGGTCCCATGAAATAAATTCTGACCAAAATGGCTTGTCTGGTGCGAATTCCGCGGTGGTACTTTCTTGCGTGACTTACTAGAGGGTCGTCGAGTCCCTGCTTCCTCGCGATGGGCAACCCGCTGCCGACGAAGTGACTGTCGGCGTCGAGCTCGAGCACGTCGCCGCTCTATCCCGTCGCCATTCTCGGTGCCAGCCTGAAATTGCCCATCTGGTGGCCCCCTATTGGGGGCTGTCTCCTGGATCCGCAGCCCCCGACACCCCCCCTTGCGCGGCGGGGTCGGGGGCGGGCCCTAGAGGCCCACCTTTTGTGGACGTCCTCCGTGTCGGTCGGGTTGCTTGCCGTCTTCTGCCTCGCTGCCCCCCTTGCCGCGCTCGCTGCACTGTCCGCTTGCCTGGGCGGGGTCATTGCGAAGAACTGTGGCCTCCCCCTTTCTCCTGCTCTTCTTTTCCTCCTGCTGCTTCTCCTCTGCCTCGGCGTCCGCAGGCTCGGTGCCCATCTCTTCGTCGCTGCTGTCGGGGACTTGAACGCTTTCTGCCTCCTTTCCCTCCTGCGCCGTTTTCTGCTGCTCGCCCAGCGTGACAGCACTGCTTATATCATCTCCACTCTTGATTCGATCCACCTTTCTTCTGTCTTCCTCCTCTTCTTCTTCCTTCCTTACTGCCTCCCCTGCCCCCTTTTGTTCTGGCAGGTAGATCTGGGAGAGGGGGGGCGCGCCGATCGTGAACCTCGACTCTCTGTCTGCTTGCCCCATGTTTCGGTGCTCAGCCGTCTGCGCTGCTTTCTCCGCCCTAATCCTATGCTCTTCCTCCTCGCCGGCATTCCGCTGCAGTTCTGCTTCCTCCTTTCTTCGCCGCAGCTCTTCTTCTTCCTCCTCAAGCCTCAGCTCCTCCTCTCTTGCTTGGTGCTGTCTCTTAGCTTCTGTCTGTTCTTGCTGCCATTCCCAGTCATGATCGTCCTCCTCTCCCGCTTCCTCGCGCCAGCCCCTGGACTGCTGTGTCTGTGTCGGGCACCACTCGCTTCCTGGCCTCCACCTCTGCTGGCCCCAGTCCCACCAAGCGTCCTCGTCGTCAGTATCTGGGCCGTGGTTCGGCATGAGACGATCGACCCATTGCTCTGTATGTTCCATATATTCAGCTGCTGCTTCCTCGTCCCTTTGCCTTGCCTCTTCAGCGTCCTGCTTTTCCTTTTGCCTAATCATCTCCTCATCTTCAATCTCCCGCTGTCGCTCGACCTCGGCCATTGGGTCGGCGCCAGTTTGCATTGGGGGCCCGAAAGTGTTTTTTCCTCCTCCATTCTTCTTTGTCGGCCTCCCATGTCCTCATTATTTCTCTGTTCTGTCGTTGCTGCCTTTCTGCCCCTTCTTTTCTGCGTGTCATTTCCGCTTGTTGTGCAATTTCCTGTACTTTGGCATCTCTGTGTAGCTGCTCCTGCGCTGCATTCTGTGCTTCTTGCCATTTCTGGTGCCTCCGCCTTTCCTCCTCCCGCAGGTAGTGCGCCACAGCCTCTCTTACCTGCCTAGACTGCTCCTCTGGCCACCTGTGCTGATCGGCCGCTAATTTGATCTTTTCTTGCTGAGTCATGCTGGCATGTTTGGCATAGTCCTCCTGCAAGTGCTGTTGCCAGCGCTGTGCCTGAGCGCGCATTTCCTCAGCTTCCTTCCTGTGCATCTCCTGCATCTCTTGCATCTCCTTTCTGCGTGCTGCGCCTCCTTGCTTAGCCTGTGTTCCATTTCCTCCTTCTCGTTCTGCCTCTCCCATTGCATCTGCTTCATTCTGGTCACTGCCTGCTCTGCTGCGTTCTGCATCTGCTTACTCCGTCCATGGTATCCTTGTTGCTGCTGCTGCAGGGCGCACTTCAAGTCTGTAAGCTGTTTCGTATACTCGTCGCATTGTTATTGTCCTACCGTTTCCGCTGTTTTGGCCCGTCTGGTCGTTTTTTTTTTTACCTGCTCCGCCATATTCTTGTTCAGGTCCACAAGCTGTCTCATTTGTTGCTGCATTTCATTATTGATCCTTCTTTCCTCCTCCGCCTTGCTTGCCTCGAATATTTCCTCTCTGTCTTGCCCCTTCTCCTTTGCCTTTGCTGCCTCATCCTTCGCTTTTCGTGCCCTTCTAGCCTCTCTGTATTATTTCTCTGTTTGCTGCTGTGCTTCCTCCTCCCTCTGTTTCTCCTTTGCTTTAACCTTATCATCCTTCTTCTTTCATTATTCCTCCTCTTCCTCCGTCTTCTTCTGATTCCTTCTCTTGTCTTCTTCTTATTGTGTCTTTTTCTTCTGGCGCTCTCTCTGCCTGCCATCGCTGTCCGAGCTGTTCGGCTCTGAGCTTGAGACATCCGCATCTGCCTCAAGCTCGTCCTTGTTAGCGATCTCCTCCTGCTCCGCCAGGTACTCGATGGCCCTCTTGAGCTCTTTCTCCGTCCTCTGCACCTCTTCGTCAATTTGCTTCTGCTGCTTCTTTAGTCCGAGGAGCTTCCCTTGCAATCTGTCACGGTTGACTCTGAGTTCATGCAGTTTCTTCTTTGCTGGCTGGGTAAGCACCATCATGTGCTTCAGCGCCGCCATGTCCTTCAACTCTAGGTCAACCTCTTGCTTGTCTTGGCGCTTGGCGATGATGATGCCCGCAAGAATGTTCATCTCTTTCTCCGTCTTGCGCTTGAACGCCCTGAGCATCTCGTAGTCCGTTGGTGGGTCCTCGCATCTTCTGCTCTTGCGTGCATCTCGATCTGCCGCAGGGGCCATGGCGCCGATGACGTCCTGAATGGCTTTGTCTTGGCCCTGCTTCTTCTTGTTCCACTTCTTGTTTTCGCCTTCTATCTCCTTCCAACTTCTTGTTTTTCCTTTCTACGGCTGTCCACATTTGCGCCACCATTGGTTGTCTGAGTTCCAGGCTTTGCACTTCGTGTTCCTGCACTGCCAACTCTGCCACGGCGCCCTCGAAGAGGTCCCGGGGAGCAGCGGTGTCGGCGCCTCTATCCGCACCCGCTGCAGCCAGAGCGGTGAGCAGGGGATGGCCGGCCGAAGAAGCGGCCAGGCGCAAGAGTGGCCCTGGGCCCGACGTGGCCTCTGGTGCGCGGCCTGGTGGCTGCGTGGGGGTCCCGCGCGAGTTCGGGCCTGGACCCCTCGCGCCGCCCGAAAGCCACGCACCGGAGGCAACGCCGGCGAGCAGGGTCACTCCTGCGCGTGGCTGGACGAGGCCTGCGCGAGCCAGCCTTTCCCCGCCGAACCTTGCGCGTGCGCTGGGGACCCTCCTCCTGAACCCTCTTTTTCCATCCTTTTCCTGATAATTGATTACCCACTGTCGCATTCCGACGCCAATTTTTAGGGCGGGCCGGGCGCTTCGCCTGAGACTTCCTCACCACAAATGACCCTGAAGCTGAAGCTTCACACATGGAGGGCGGGTGGTTTTCAAAATGTGGCTCTCGCCTTAGCGCCGCGCACATTCGCTGAAACAAATGCAAGAGCTTCACATATTGAGGGCGGTTCCTTTTCAAAATGTGGCCCTCGCCTTCGCGCCGCGCACATTCGTCTTTAAACGGTGGCAAGAGTTTCACGGATTGAGTGCGGGTGGTTTTCAAAATGTGGCTCTCGCCTTAGCGCCGTGAACATTCGTTTTACAAATTTGCAAGAGCTTCATGGGTTGAGGGCGGCTCCTTTTCAAAATGTGGTTGTCGCCTAAACGCCGCGCACATTCGTCGAATTATACCATTTACAAGAGCTTCACGGATTCCCATGATCAACGTACCAAAAAAAGGTGTTTTGGAAAGATTCAGGATTATGCGGGTGCTACGATTAAGTTGATTCGCGGTGTTTGAGTTCCAAATATGGCGTTTTGGCACGGTTCCTGCTCGCCAGAACGCAACAGTCAGGTTGATCCGTGACGTTGGAATCCCGAAAACAACTTGTTGACAAGTTTCAGAATCTTCATACGGTTGTCTTTCGACGAGGTAGTTCCCTCAGTGGGGATGAGCCGTTGTAGGAGCCTATGAAGAGGGAGCTTGGAAGGTGGGTTATTCCAACATGGTTGATGACTCTTGGGTTTACACAGGTCCTCCTCCTCCTCGTGATCCTCCCCTCCTCCTCCTGCTCCTCCTGCTCCTCCTTCTCCTCCTGCGCCTCCTCCTCCTCTTCCTCTTCCTCCTCTTCCTCATCCTCCTTCCCCTCCAGCCTCTTCCACCTCCACCCCTCCTCTTCCTGCTGCTCCTCCTCCTCCTCCTCCTTCTCCTCCTTTACTGGGGGAAAGCTCCATGTCAAAATGGGGCCCTCGCCTTAGCGACGCGCACATTCGTCCTAGAACAATGCAGCAGTTACAAGGACAGCAGTTATAACAACGCTACGGCGAGAGTTGCCCCGACGAGCTTCGGGACCTGGTAAGGTACACGCGTGCTCGCAGCGTTTCGCCGCGTGCTCCAAGCGCAGCAGAACGGACTTCGAGGAGACGAACGAACAAGAGCTAAAAGGTTGGAAGGCGGCTCCTTTGCGAAACGGGGCTCTCGCTTGAGACCCCCTCAGATGTAGCAGCTGCAGCAGCTGCACGGATAGAGGGAAACTTTTTCTTCAAAACAAATCCCGTTCAGGCTTTGCCGTGGGCGTCTGCTTCGTTTGTGAAGGCACTGGTGGGTGCTGATGGTGAGAACATGATAAGCAGACTTGTGGGTAGGATTCAGATGCGGAGCAAGGGCGCAAACGCAGTCTTCCCAAACGGCAGAAATCATAAGCCTAAGCTGTACCTTTTTGATTGAATAGCGTCAGCACGCTCCCATTGCAACATTTCGTCGACGGGGTTCCCCTGGGTTTCAGTTCCAGAACCTGGTCGCGACGGGGTTCCCCGGGCTTGCTTTTCCATGTTTTCTGATGAAGGAAATCCGCGGGGTTGCTTGGACTTGCCTCCTTACACGGCCTTGCCAAAATTCCTTGTCTGCTCGTTTGTGTAGGAACCGGTGGGTGCCAGACGCGGTCGCGCCAGCGTTCAAGGGGCTGCTTGATCGTGCCTACAAATTAACTGTGGTGTTCCCCTGTGTTTCTAACTTGTGTTTCTTCACTCTGGTGTTCCCTGGGGTCTCTTGGTCTTGCTTGCTAGCTGCATGCCCACGACTTCTTGGTCTTGTGATACTGCTTCGCTCCCCGGGATGCCTGGTCTCGCTTTCCCAGCACTGTCGAGCAATGCCGAGCAACACCGAGCAGCGGCAAGCAACGACAGGCAATGCCATGCAATGACACGCAACACCAAGCAACCCAAAGCAACGCGAAGCTATGCCAAACAATGCTATAAGCAATGCCAAGCAGCGCCCAATAATTCCCCGACTGGGCTTTGCTGAAAAGGGTTCCCACTTGTTTGTGACGAGCCGGTAGCTGCCTGGCCTGGCCAGCTGACGTCCCCCCAGGGCTGCTTCGTCTTGATTCCATACCAGCCGCTCCCTGGGGGTGCTTGGCATTGTTTCTTTACTGTGGCGTTCCCCAGGGTTACTCAACCTTGCTTCCTGACTGTGGCGTTCCCTGTGATTGTGTTGTCTAATGTGCTTCCTGCATCCCCCGGGGTTGCGTGGCCTTGCTACCTTACTGCGTTCCCGGGGTGCTTGGCCTTGCCCCCAAGCAATGTCAAGCTTTAGGTCCGGCAATAGCGACTACAGGCGGTCCACCGCCATATCGCGCGAAGAAACTCCGACTCGAAGAAAACGTCAAACAAACTCTAAGCCAAAACCTGCGAAAATCCCGACCCCCCCCCCAAAACTTCGAAAAACTCTAGACCCAAACATGCGAAAATCTCAAACCCAAAAACATCTTCAACTAATATCTAAGCTCAAACCTGGGAGAATATCAAACCCTAAAAACCTTCAAAAAAGCATTAAGCCAAGACCTGGGAAAATCTCAACCTCGAAAAATGCCCTGGACAATCTCTAAATCAAAACCAGGGGAAAACTTAAACCAAACAAAAACTTGAAACCGAAAGTCTAAAACAATATAAGCATATATTTATATATATATATACGTTCTTTTGAAAGAGAAACGTCCCAAACAACTCGAAACGATTATTTTCTAATAGGACAAACTTTTAAACATATACACGCCTGAAAACTCTAAAACAAGTATCAACACAAACTCTGAACAAATCCCTGGTCACCTGACAAACTTCAAACCAATTTGGAAGCAACACCATAAAACAACAACTCTGCATGCAAACCCTGGCGGCCTCGGAAACTAACAACTCAGAGCCATCTCTAAAACAATCTGGCCGTGTTCTGTTAAGTGTTCAAGCGCGCATCTGTTTTTTTTTCGAATTCTCTTCTTCAGATTTTTCTGGAGTTGATTTTTCTTGAGTTTGAGACGTTCCCAGGTGTTGGCTTAGAGATGTTTTGAAGTTTTTCTGGGGTTTGAGATTTTCCCAGGTGTTGGTTTAGAGTTGTTTTCAAGTTTTGCTTGGGCTTGAGTTTCCTCTTGAAGATTTCCCGATGAATGTTGCAGGTTTTCTCGGTGGACCCCTGTAGTAGAACTGCCGAACCTAAGCCAAGCTACGCCACGCAGTCCCAAGCAAAGCCAAGCAATACCAAGCAATGCCAAGCAACGGCAAGCAATGCAAAGCCATGCCAAGTTAATGCAAAGCAACGCCACGTACTACAAAGCGATGCCAGGCAACGTCAATCAATGAGAAACAATGCTATGCGACGTCAATCAACACCAAGCAACACCAAGCAACGCCACGCAACCCCAAGCAACTCCAAGCAACGCCAGTCAATGCCGAGCAAGGCCAAGTAACGCCAGGCAAAGTCACGCTATGCACCCATGCAATCGAAATCGTTCCCCCAATCGGGGTCGCACCGGATTCATAGCGCCTTCGCTTGATACGTCGTCGAATCGTATCACCATTATTGTTCAAACTTGCGCAAAGGTTACACGGATGGGTGGGGGGCGCGTTCTTCTTACAGAGCTGGGATCTCTGGAAACATCCTTAACCTGCAATACCAGAACCATCGGTCGGCAGGAGTAGGTAGGAACACGACGTAGGAAGGCGTTGAAGTAGATTGGGTTTCCGCCCGCCTCCTGTAGGGGATGGAAGAAAGAAAAACACTCGACTCTTGAAGTAGGAAGGCGGCTAAAGTAGATTGAAATCTGGTCAACGATCCATCCTCCTCCTCCTCCTCCTCGCGCAAGCGGGAGAGGGGGGGGGGGGGGAAGACGAGGGCCGAGGGGCAGGACGAGGCGGAGAAGCACGATGACTGTGAGGGCGAGGAGGAGGGAGGAACAAGCCCCTGGAGGCCTCCGCAGGCCTCCGAGACGCCGCCGCAGCCGCCACAGGTGACGACGACCACCACCACCACCACCACCATCGCCACCACGACCACAGCGGCGGCGGCGACGATGGCGACAACGGAGACGACGGCGACGGCGACGGCGACGACGACGGCAACGGAGACTGCGACGACGACGTCGACGACAACGACGACCGCGAGGACAACGACTACGACGACGACGACGGCGACGACAACGACTGCGACGACGACGACAACGACGACGACGACCATGACGACCATGACGACGACGACGACGACGGCGGCGGCGACGGCGACGACAACGACGATGGCGACGACCATGACGACGACGACAACGAGCACGACCACGACAACGACAACGACAACGACGACGACGACGACGGCGGCGGTGGCGTCGACGACGACGATGACGACGGCCGCGCCCGCCACGAAATTTGGCCCCGTGCTCGGTGTTGCCCTGCAGCGGGTCGAAGGCCAGCGGGTTCTTGGCCAGGGCCTGCGTGGGCGGGGGGGGTTGCATCACGAGACAAATGAAACGAATCGTAAATCAGATCCGCAACCCCGATCGCGAGGGGCTAAGTCGGGGGGGGGGGGAGGGGGGGCGAAAGTACAGGATAGCAACGGGCAGGGTAGACAATCAGCTCACGCATAGCTGGTTGTCCTGGTGCCTCTCGGCGCCGGTCGCCGATAAAGGATTCCAGCAGCTCCATGGGCGGCGGGGGCAGGGATCGGAATGCGCCGAGCACGCGGCGAACTCCGAAGATCTAATGACCCTCGCCCCCCATCGATGAGAGCCGATCAGAAGAGGAAGACGTACCTCCTCCTCCTCCTCCTCCTCCTCCTCCTCCTCCTCCACCTCCTCCTCCTCCTCCCCTGGCGCGGCCCGTCGCTCCGTGTCCCACTGTGCCTTCTCCTCTTCCGGGCGTAGTAGGGCGGCGCGGAGCGAGCACGGAGCGAGCGCGGAGCGGCGGCGAGGGGCGGCCGCCGGTCGCGCGCCTGCAGCAGGGACTGCGTCTCGAGCCCGCTGCTGGGGCGGCTGCCAGTGCGGGTGGTCCTCCGCTCGCGGCCCTCGGAGACCTGTGGGCGGCGCGGATCGGATCAGGGCGGCAGCAGAGCGGCGGGGGGGGGAGGGGGCGGATTGGAGGGGGGCAGGGGAGGGAGGGCGAGGATAGGGACGAAGGGCGGAGGGAGGAGGAGGGGGTGGAGGATGGAGGAGGAGCGGGAAGAGGTGGGGGAGGGCGAGGGTGAGGAGGGGGGGGGTCGGTGGAGGATGGAGGGGACGAGGCGTGACGAGGGGGAGGAGAGGGCCGAGGATGGAGGCGGGAAGAGAAGCAAGAGGTAGAGGATGGAGGAGGCAAGGTGCAGAAGGAGGAAGAGCGGGAGGCGAGGGCGCCAGGGCTTGACCCAGGACCGTCTGCGGCCTCGAGCATCAAGGAGAACGAGAACAACTGATGACGAGGTTGGGAGAAGGATGAAGAAAAGGAGGATGACGAGGAGGAGGGGGAAAAGGAAGAGTGACACAGGAGGAGGGCAAGGGATTAGAGGAGCGGAGGGCAGCGGAGGACAGTCTTCCGCCTCATCCTCCTCCTCGTGATCCTCCTCCTCCTCCTCGTGATCCTCCCCCTCCTCCATCCTCCATCCTCGACCTCCTCTTTCTCCTCCTCCTCCTCCTCCTCCTCCTCCTCAGCTTCATCCTGTTCCGTTTCCTTGTCATCATCCTTCTCTTCCTCCATCCTCTACTGCATGTTAATCCTGCACATCCTCCCCCCCTCCTTCTCTTGCTCTTGCTTCTCCTCCTCCTCCTCCTGCTCCTGCTCCTCCTCTATAGATCACCTTCTTCCTGCCTCATTTTCCTCCCACTTCCCGTTCCTCGAAACTCCTCCTTCCTTTTGTTCCTCCTGTCTTGCTGCTCCTCCTCCTCCTCCTCCTCCTCCTCATCCGCCTCCTCCTCCTCCTCCTCCTCCTCATCCTCATCCTCATCCTCATCATCATCCTCATCCTCATCCTCATCCTCATCATCATCATCATCATCATCATCATCATCATCCATCATCATCACATCATCATCATCATCCTGCTCCTCCTCTCCCCCTCCTCCTCCTCCTCCTCCTCCTCCTCCTCCTCCTCCTCCTCCTCCTCCTCCCCCTCCCCCTCTCCTCCTCCTCCTCCTCCTCCTCCTCCTCCTCCTCCTCCTCCTCCTCCTCCTCCTCCTCCTCCTCCTCCTACGTCCTGCCCGCTTCCTGCTAGCAGAGGGGAGGGGGACCGAAGGGCAGCGGAGAGCGGACTGGGGGGGGGGGAGAAGTGGTTGCGGAGGCGACCAGGGGGCCAGAGGGGTTGATGGGTGCCCTGTGGTTGGTGCCCTGTGATTGGTGCCCCATGGCACCACGATCGCCATCGTCGTGGCCGCCGCCGCCGTCCTCCCCTCCTCAACTCGTCCCAGGACCTCTCCAGGATCCATGGGCGATTATCTTCGCGCTTCGCGCTCCGCGAAGCGCGACCATCTTCGCGCTTGCGCGCCGCCCACGTCGCTCAGACCGCGAAGCGCGGCTCACTCCGCACCCTCGTGGTGGCCCTACAGGATCGCGCTCCTGGCCTTCACCTCGGAGCGGATCCAGCCGTGACGGCGGGGGCGCCCCGGGAGGCCCCCCATCGGCGCCGCCGCCGTCGCCGTCGGTGTCGTCGCGGCGCTGGCCGTGGCGCCGTGGCGCCGTGGCCAGCGAGGCGCGCCGCCACCGTCGGCATCGTCGCGGCGGTGGTCATCGGTGGTCGTGGTCGTGGTCGTGGTCGTGGTCGTGTTCATGGTCGCCGTCGTCGTGGTCGTCGTCGCCGTCGTCACGCCGTCATGGTCACAATCCACGTCGTCGCCGTCGTCGTGGTCCTCGTTGCCGGCGTCGTCGCCGTCACCGTCGCCGTCGCCGTCGATGTCGATGTCGTGGCCGGCGTGGGCCGCGCCGCGGCCGCGCCGTGCCCGGTTGGGGCGGCGGGCCTCCTGCATGGAGACCCGGGACAGCTGCGGCAAATCGCGGCAGATGGACGCCTCGCCGCCGCGGCCTTCCGTGGAACGCGCGCGGCCGCGCGGGGGCGGGACCGCCGCCAAGGAGCGCCGTCGCCGCTGGCAGCGGTCGCGATGGGTTCGGAGGGAGAGGGGGAGGAGGAGGGGGAGGAGGAGGAGGAGGAGGAGGAGGAGGAAGAGGCAGAAAAGGAGGAGGGGGGGAAAGAGGAGGAGGAGGAGGAGGAGGAGGAGGAGGAGGAGGAGGAGGAGGGGAAAGAGGAGGACGAGGGGAAATAGAAGGACGAAGAGGAGGTGGTAGGTGGATGGAGGAGGTCCTCCACATCCTTTTCTCTCGTCCTCGTCATTTTCCTACTCCTCCTCCTCCTCCTCCTTCCTCCTCTTCTTCCTCTTCCTCCTCCGCACCCTCCACCACCCGTCCCACCCCCTTCCTCCTCCTCCTCCTCCTCCTGCTTCTTCTCCTCCTCCTCCACCTTCTCCTCTTCATTTGCCCCCTCCTAATCCTCCTGCTGCTCCCCCTCCTTTCCTGCCCCCTCCTCCTCATTGTCTTCCTCCCTCCTCCTCCCTCCTCCTCCTCCTCCTCATCATCATATCATCATCATCATCATCATCATCATCATCATCATCATCATGTTCGTCCCTCCTCCTCCTCGTCTTCCTCGTCCTCCTCCTCCTCCTCCTCTTTCCCTCCATCTCCTCCTCCTCCTCCTCCTCCTCCCCCTCCTCCTCCTCCTCCCCTACCCATTCCTCCTTCACCTCGTCCTCCTCCTCCTCTTCCTGATCTCATCCTCGTCCTCATTACCCTCGTCATGATCATCATTATCCTCATCGTCTCCCTCGTTCTGAAGGAGGGTGGTCAAGATTATGAAATGTTCAGGAGGAGATTCCGTCGTCGTTGTCGCCGCCGCCAACGTCGTCGCCTTCGTCGCCGTCATCGTCGTCGTCGTCGTCAACGTCGTCTTCGTCGTCGTCTTCTCCGCCGTCGATTGTTTGTCGCCGCCGTCAACATGTGAAGAGAAAACGGGAAGGGAGGACCATGACAAACGTAAAGGAGGAGGAGGAGGAAGAGGAGGAAGAGGAGGAGGAGGAGGATAACGAAGTGTCGGAAGCCCTGAAGAGGCGTATTGTCGCCGCGGAACATGGGTCGGCAATGTGGTCCAGCATATCGGCCATCGAAGCGGGCACGCGTGTTCAGAGGGAGTAGCGCGTACAATCTGGGAACGACTTCAGGCCCCCTATGACACAAACTGGGGCTGAGGCGGGTCGTCTCCGTCGTCGCCGCGGCCGCCGCAACCGCCGCCGCCCCCATCGTCGTCGTTTTCGCCGCCGCCGTTTGTGGGTCACGGGGTCGAAGGGGAGTGCGACGAGAAGGAGGAGGAGGAGGACGAGGAGGAGGAGGAGGAAAAAACAACAAAACAAAAACATGTAGGGATATTGAGCTAATTACCTTGGCGCCCCACGCCTTCGCTTCACGACCCATCCTGAATGGGGTTCAACGGCTTGCCGTGGCAAGGGAGGCGAAAACACACGATGGAAACGCACATGGGGAAAAAAGCGTCGTCGCCGACGCCGTCGTAGATTTCGTCGCCTCCAGGGCCGTCGGCGCCTTCGTCGTCATGATCGCCGCGCGCGGGCGAAACTTCTGGCGGCCGCCGCAACGGCCATCATCGTTCCCCCCTTTCCATGTCCTCATCATCTTCTCCTCCTGCTCCTTTTCGCTCCACCTCTTCCACCTCCCCCTCCTTCGCCTCCCCTTCCGCCTCATCCCCATCGTCGTCATCCTCCCCATCTACCCAACGGTGATCCGGCTGATGAGCTACAGCACGACGAAGCATGTGGGACACACTGACGCGTCGAAAAGCCTGGCGGGTGGAACATGAACGATGGCAAACCACTTCGAAGCCCCAAAAATATGCAAACGCGCCACGTAGTGCTTAGATACGCAAGCACAGCGTTGTGACTTTGCGCGCTGCGTTGGCCATTTGGTGTCGTCTACGTTGCTAGGCGTTTGCGCTGTGCGTGTGCGCGGGGGCCCAAAGACGCCTGGCGATCCTCGGCGGCGGAATATGCGTAGAGAGCGCCGAGGAGCATACGGACGTGGACGACGAAGGCAAGGAGGAAGCGAAGGGCGAGGAGACTGGAAGCAGGACGACACACACCGCAACGAGTTTCCACGTGTCAGCGTTGGACATTGCCCCAGGTGCGGACGCCTCTCGCAGTCGCGCGTCGGGCAAACGCTCCAGCATGCGATGTGGCATGCTGTTTTTCTTTTCTTCCACGCTAGCCTTCACCGCGCGGCACGATGAAAACAGGACGTCGTCAAAAGGAGCCATGCTAACCACGCGCGGCGTGAACAGCGGACGTAGAGGGGCGACCGAGAGGCCGCTGCAGCCAGCGGCAGAAGCGAGCGAAGGTGACGGACAGCACCAAGGACAAACATGCCCGACCCCGGGGCAACCGATCACACGGCGGACGTCATCGCCCCCAGCGCAGATGACACACTCGCCAAAGACCGCGAGATGCATGACCAAGGCTGGCGACGAGGGCCCACGCGACGACCCGTTCCGTTTTGGTTCTTCGCCCAGCAGGAAGCACTGATGCACGGCGGAGGGGCGCGCGAGCACCGCCGCCCGCAGCGGCGCGGCGGCCGCCGGGCCAGGGGGCGGGCCCCACCGCCCGACCTGGGCAGCTCTACGGGCCACGCGGCGTCAAGCGTGGGCGTCATGAACTGGGCGCCCCGGGCGCCCTGCCAAACATTTCTTCACCTCTCCGCCCAAAACGACCCTTCCCCCTTCCCCCCCCCCCCTCGCGCCGCCCCCCGCCACGCCCGCCCGCCCCGCCCCCGAAGACGGACGGAAGTGGTCAGCGCGGGGCAGAATATGGAAACACATTGCACTAGGGCTTAGCTCGGCCGCCATGGGCCCCGGCCCGCGCCAACGCGCCCGAAATGCGCGCCCGGGCGATGGGCGTGGGTTCGCGCGACCGCGGCGCCCCCGCCGCGCCGCCAGCCGCTGCCCCCCGCCAGGGGCAGGTTGAGCGCGCGGCGCGCGCCGGCCGCCGCGAGGGCAAACGCGGGTGGCAAAGCGCGCGAACATATCAAAATAGAAAGCGCCAACCGACTGGGCGGGCCACAGCCGGAACCCAACCCGACGCCCCGATCGCCGCCGCAGAGGGCGCCGAGGCGCGCCGGGCCGACCGAGCCGGACCGAGCGAAGGCATCCGACAGCGAAGCAGCCGAATGGCACTTCAAGGCGACGAAGCATCGGCGCCCGCTGCGCGTTTGCAGCAACGAGCCGACCGTCGCCGCGCGCGTCGCCCCAGCGGCCCGCCGCCGCGCGACGCCCCTGCAGCGGCCCCCGCGCTCTGGCGCGCCACGCAAAGACGCGCGACAAAAAAAAATCGCCCCGCGCGCGCAGCCGCTTTGAGACAAAAGCGCGACGGGCGCCCGCGCGACGGCAATCGAGGCAGCCGGCGCGCGATCTTCGCCGCCAGCGGGCCGCCGCGCAGCCGCGGGGGCAGGTGCTCGAAGGAGGCGACCTTCGCGCCCCGTGGCGGCGGAGTCGCCACCGCTGCCGCGCCGCCAGGCAATGGGCGACATCTCGCGGGCGCGCATCGCGCCGGCAGGCCTGGCACGCGATGGCATTCGGCGACGAGGCTCGCGATGGAGCGCGCGGGGGCGAACGCTGGGGGCGCGCGCGAAAAGCCAAGGACATCTCGCAGACATGGCGCCTCGTCCTTCTACGTGAGCAGCGCGCGCCCTTTGCCGTGGCGCGCGCGGCTCATGGGACGTCGCGTAGCGATTGGTCAGGGGACGCGAAATGGCGCGGCGTGCGCAGCGCCGACGAGCGGCGCCGTAGGCGCGACCTGGCGAGCTGGTTCGGGCTCGCGGCGCAAGCGCGCGCGAGCTCCTGCGCCCCGCGCTCGAGGCTGCGCACGGGCGCAGTCGGCGCCTCTGGGAAATTTGCAAGACAAAACGAAAGTAACGGGGAAATGGAACCAAGCGCGCGCGGACGGTCCCACTGGGGATTTCGGTGGGCCTCCCTGAGGGCCCGCGCAACGCTGTACTGGGTTGAAGGAAAATGCCAAAATTAGGCTTCCGGGTTGCATGCGGACCGCCCCACTGGGGCCGTCGGTGGGGCTCCCTATGGGGCCACGAAGCGCTGTAATGGGTGAAGGAAAATGCCAAATTGGGCTCTCGGGGCGCATGTGGACGGTCCCACTGGGGGCTTCGGTGGAGCTCCCTATGGGGCCACGAAACGTTGTACTGGGTGGGAGAATGCCTAATTTCCTGGCTCTAGATATCCCGAGATGCCTCAAGATGGCTCCCACGATGCCCCAAGAAGCCCCAATACCGCTCCAAGACGGCTCCAACTGGCCAACAAGCTCTCCCAGGAGGCCCCGAAGAGGCCAACATCCTCCCAAAACCTTGGGTAAATTCATGTCTTTGACTTTCTCGCCTTTGCGCTCCCGATGGCCATCCGAGGCCTCAAGATGGTTCCAAGATGGCCCAAGAGGGCTCCAAGAGCGCCCCCAAGGTTCCCGAGAGCGCTTCAAGAGGGCCCAAGAGGTGCCCAGGAGGCCCCAACAGGCGCCCAAAAGGCCTCCAAGAGGCTCCTAAGAGACCCCCAGGGGGCCCCAAGAAGCTCTCAGAGACGCCCGAGACGCTCTGCGAGGCGCCCGGGACCGCCAAGATGTCCCCAAGAAGCTCCAAGAGGCCTCCACTGAGGGACCCTTCCTCTGCGTGCTGCCCAACTCCCTGATCGAAGCAATGCCTCTGGGCATCGTTTCTGGATGGGCTGGTGGGGTTTTTAATCGCAGCTGCAGGCTAACGAGCCGACAGCGCCAGTGGAGTAGCACGAGCCGCGGGCACCCTAATTGACGGCGCGCGCGCCGCACAGGCAGACTAAACCTACCGCCGAGGGAAGCTGCGCCGGGGTTGAGCTGCGCCGATTGGTGGAAGCTGCCAGCTGCGGAAGCGTCGGGGAGTTGCAACGCGCGAGTACCATGGGAACGAGATCGCCGGGCACGGGAATGAGTCCCCGTCGCGACCTGGCGCCCGAGGACAGAGAGGCAGACCGCCAGGGGGCGCGCCGGGCTGGACAAGAAGGCTGAACCACTCCTGCGAGACGCGGCGGCCAGGCTGGCGGGGTCACTTTTTTGCTTGCGAGCGACGCGGGCAGCCGCGCGGCGTCAAACAGGTCGGAAAGCGAAGGTCAGGCACAGCGCTATTGCCGCCGGCGACGCGCAGGAGAAGAAAGCCACAAGAGAAAGGAGCGAAAGAGCAGCGAGAAGAGACAAGGGAAGACAACTCGGCGGGGGCGAAAGAGCGAAAGACACACGAGGAGGGCAAGGACGGCGAAGCGACAGGGGGGCGACGCGAAAATAACCACGGCGGAGAGGGACAAAATCGCCGCAGCTTAGGCTCAGGCAACGCCGAGGACGAAGCTCCGCGCCGAGCAGCTAGAACTTGAGGTATAGCGCCATGTCTGCAGAGTCGCACTTGGGGGGGGGGGGGGGGGGGGTAGCGAAGTGGCCGCTGACGCGGGCCGCAAGCGCAAGCGCCGTCACATCCAACAGGCCATCTCCAGGGCCGCGCGTTCAATGCGCACGGCTGAATCCAGGGGCCACCGGGGGCAGGGGCGCACCCCAATGGCGACGAGGTGACAGGGCCGAAAGGGTAGCTCAGGCTGGTGTGTGTGGGTGGGGGGTACTTTTTCGCTCGCGAGCGACGCAGGCAGCTGCGCGCCGCCCAAACAGGTCGCAAAGCAAAAGTCAGGCACGGCGCAATTGACGCCAGCGACGCGCGGGAAAATATACAGGCGAAGCACAGAGGCAACGCGGCAGAGGCAGGAGCGAGCGAAGACAACAGATGAAGAGGGCAAAAGAGCAACGAAAAGAGACAAGAGAAGACAACACGAAAGAGCAACGAGAAGAGACAGGAGAAGCGGGGGGCGAGGCGAAAAAAGCACGGCGGAGAGGGACAAACGCGCCGCAGTTCAGGCGCAGGCACCGCCGAAGACGAAGCTCCTTGCCGAGGACCCGGAACTTGAAGTAGAGCGACGTGTCGACCGAGTCGCACTTGGGGGGGGGGGGGGTGCGCGTGGCCGCTGGCGCGGACCGTTAGCGCGCGCCGTCCAATCCAACAGGCCATGTCCAGGGCCATGCGCTCAATCCGCATAGCTCGCGCCGCCCAGGAGCCACAGGGGGCAGGGGCGCACCCCAATGGCGACGAGGTGACAGGGCCGGAAGGGTAGCCCAGTGACGACAGTGACGTGCCAGACCAGCGGGGGGGGGGGGGGCGGTCGTCTGCCTGCCGCGCATGCGACTCAGGGCAGGGGGAACGCCGCCTGAAGCCAACGGCGCGCTGGGGATCAGCGTGGGCACGTCAGGAACAAGTTCCTGTGTGGGGGGTGGTGGGGGGGGGCACGACGCCTGGGGCCGGCGCGTGCTCTGGGAGGGCGCAGCTGACAGCCGCAGAAAGATTGGGAAAAAGGTTCGCCTGAGATATACTGTTGCGCTGGCATCAGGCAGCCTGGGTCGCCCCGCTGCTCAGTGCGAATCCAAGCGTCAGCCGCAGGATGGAGGGGGGTCACTCCGCCTGCAGTGTGCCTGTTCTCTGGCAGGGTGCAGCTGACGCCCGCAGCAAGATTGGAATTGATCTGGCAGGGCGCAGCTAACAGCCGCAGAAAGATTTAGAAGGGTACGCCTGAGACCTTTTGCTGCGCTGGCGTTGGGCGCAGTCACCACGCTGCCCAGTTCGGATCTAACCGGCAACCTGCAGGGCGGAGGGGGGGTCACTCCGCCCGCGTTGTGCCGATTATCTGGCAGGGTGCAGCTGACGACCGCAAAAAGATGGGAATCGCTCTGGTAGGGTGCAGCTGACAGCCGCAGGAAGATTGAGTAATATTCGCCTGAGACATTTAGCTGCGCTGGCATTGGGCACAATCACCACGCCGGTCAATTCGAATCCAGACATTGGCCGCGGGCCGGAAGGGGGCGACTCCGCGCGCAGCGCGCCGAGTCTCTGGTGGGGTGCAACAGACCGACGGAGAGGCAGGCGGGGGGCAGCTGCTGGCTGTCCGCAACCAGGGGTTGGGAGGGTGGGGATCACACCTCTATATTAGCAGACCGATGTATGTTGACTACTTCTCTCCAAGGGGCGCGCCTGCCGCCGCAGTCCACGCTCAGGCCTGCGAGCTGTGAAGCGATGTCCACGGAGAACCATCTTGCCTGGTAGTGCAGCCCCCCGCGGAAGCTTGACCGTCACCGTGACCATATCTGGAACTTCAATGAGAGAGCACCCATTCTGTTGCATTGCAACGTCGAAGTGTGTTCAAGGGAAACTAAATCGTCCCGCGTGAGAAAGAGCTCCTGGCGCTCTGCAACCTCCTGTTTAGCCTTCTTGACCGTGATCGGACAGCGACCGTTCATCTTGTGCCGCGCGGGCGCTTAGGATATGGAAAGAAGCAAACTGCTGAACCGCAGAACCTAGACGGAATCGGCCACGCACAACAGGAAGCGGAGGGGGAACGGAGGCAACGCCAGGGGCAGAAGGCGGGCGCGGAAGCCCGGAGACGGCCAGGAACGAAGGTGTCTGGTGCCCGATGTAGGGCGCAGCTAACAGACGCAGGAAAGTGGAACAAAGGTTTCGCCTGAGACAAGGCAGGGCCGGGTCTGTGGTTGGGCGCAGCTGACAGCCGCAGTGAGAATGGCATTGCTCTGGTAGGGTGCAGCTACCAACCGCAGCAAGATGAGCGGGGCCCACCTGAGACAATTGCAGCGCTGACGTTGGGGACAGTCGACACGTTGCTCAGCTCGAATCTGAACGTCAGCCGCAGGACGGCGGGGGGTCACTCCTCCTGCAGCACCTGGCCTCTGGTAGGGTGCAGCTGACAACCGCAAAAAGGTTGGGGTGGAATCCGTCTGAGACATGTTGCTGCACTGGCCTGGGGCAGCAGAATTCAGCGACGCCCCCGCTGTGTTCAGGATCGGGGGATGGGCCCCCGATGTGCCCAGACCAGTGCGACACCT
The DNA here is from genome assembly GCA_963575745.1 of Prorocentrum cordatum. Taxonomy (NCBI): domain Eukaryota; class Dinophyceae; order Prorocentrales; family Prorocentraceae; genus Prorocentrum; species Prorocentrum cordatum. The sequence continues at coordinate 106,696 of CAUYUJ010021032.1, read as the reverse complement.
GAGTCTCCAGTAGCATGGACTGAGTGCTCATGCGCGCGGAAAAAAAAGGGGTAGCTTGCCAGTGGTAGGGGTCCGAAACCCGCACAAACGTGCGCAGTGGCGCAGCCTGAGACCGTCCAGTGCGGAGCGGATCCTCCGCGAAGCACTGCGAACCGCGCGGGCCATGCTTGACCTCGTCTCATCGTAACCATCGCAGCGGAACCGGCGCCGCTCAGTGGGACTGACAGGGGGGCACCTAAGTGGGTGTGCGTCGACGACCCTGTCTGACCGCCAGCGGCGATGGAACCGCTAGGGGTATGAGGGTAGGGCGGCGAGGAGCTGCAACGTGATGCCGCAGTGGCGCTAGCAGTACAGAGGGCCGCAGAAGGGCCTGGCCCCTGGACGCCTAAGGCGGCCCTGGGGGCGGCAGCCATCCAAGGGAGATGCGCTGCAAGGGATGCCCCGGGGGGAGACCTAGAGCCTGGGACGGGCACAGCACAATTGCCGCATCGTTTCTGGATGGGCTGGTGGGGCGTTTTATAGTCGCAGCTGCAGGCTAACGAACCGACAGCGTCAGTAGAGTAGCACGGGCCGCGAGCACCCGACTTGCCAGCGCGCGCGCCGCGCACGCAAACTAAACAGACCGCCGAGGGAAGCTGCGCCGGGGCTGAGCTGCGCCGAACGGTTGACGCTGCGAGCTGCGGAGGCGTCGGGGAGTTGCAACGCGCGAGTACCATGGGAACGAGATCGCCGGGCACGGGAATTAGTCCCCGTCGCGACGTGGCGCCCGTGGACACAGAGAGGTAGACCGCCAGGGGACACGCTGGGCTGGACAAGAAGGCTGAATTTTGTTGCTCGCGAGCGACGCGGGAAGCCGCGCGCCGTCAAGCAGGTCGCAAGGAGAGTCTGGCACAGCGCAACTGCCGCCGGCGACGCGCAGGAAAAGAAAGCGACAAGAGAAAGGGGGCGAAAGAGCAGCGAGAAGAGACAAGGGAAGACAACGCGGCGGGAGCGAAGGAGCGGAAGACACACGAGGAGGGCAAGAATGGCGGAGCCACAGGGGGAATGCGAAAAGAACCACGGCGGAGAGGGGCAAACGCGCCGCAGCTCAGGCCCAGGCAATGCCGAGGACGAAACTCCTCGCCGAGGAGCTGGAACTTGAAGTAGAGCGTCATGTCTGCCGAGTCGCACTTGGGGGGGATAGCGAAGTGGCCACTGGCGCGAACCGTCAGCGCAAGCGCTGCCCCATCCAACAGGCCATCTCCAGGGCCGCGCGTTCAATCCGCATGGCTGACGCCGTCCAGGAGCCACCAGGGGCAGGGGCGCACCCCAAAGGCGACGAGGTGACAGGGCCGAAAGGGTAGCCCAGGCTGGTGGGGTTACTTTTTTTGTCGCAGCCGCAAGTGAAAGCGCAGGCGGCGTCAAACGGGACGGGCGGGCTACGCGCGAACCTAATTGCCTAACGCGCCGGCAAACCGGTGGCCTAAGCAGCACCTAAGCGGACCGGAAGCGAGAGGTGGTGCGGGCTGCAGCTGCCAGGAAACAGGTCCAGGAGCGAGCGCATGAATAATTACCCAACCAGGGTTGGGACGCAGCCAAAATGGCGCGGGAACGATACCAGGATGAGGCCAGGAGCACCATCACGAAATACCGCTGACACCAGCTAGGCCAGGAAGAACTCACTGACCAGGAGACTAGTGCATGGAGGTGGCGCCACCACAGTCGCACACAACGCTGACAAGTGGCCGGTGAGGGCGAGGACTAGACGTAGGATAAACCACACGAGACATCCATGCACCCAGCCCCTGAAGGGGGCAGCTCGCTTGCAATACGCTTCAGGAGGTGATACTAACACAGATAGCCAGGAATACATCACTGACAAGGAACCACTACGAGCGGCGCCACCGAAGTCGCACACTCACTCCTGAGAGCAATCCCTTCTCCGAAAACGAGAGGAAGAGCCAGCCAGGAAAACGGAACTTGAATCCGCGTAAGGCGTCACCCCGCTGGATCCCCAGCATACCTCGGAAGTTGCGACAGTTTCGCAGATCGCAATCCCCCAGGGATGGCGAGGTCGAATTTAAGTCCGCGAAAGACGTCGCTCCGCTGCACACTCTAGCAGCCCCCGAAAGTTGCGACAGCTTGAGCCCGTTTCTTTATTGCTTGGGGCATGACGGGCGTCAGGGCTCCCGCTCCTCCCCCCCCCAGTGACGCAACCGTCCCCCCCAGTGCGCTCTGGGCATTGCCGCCGTGCGCATTGGGATTCGCGTAGGTGTCCGCGCAGGAATCCGCATAGGAGTCTGGTCCGCAGTCGTCGTCGTCGTCGTCGTCGTCGTCGTCGTCGTCGTCGTCGTCGTCGTCGTCGTCGTCGTCGCTCGTGGCTTGTCGCTCGTCGCTCATAATCATCGTGCGCGTGGGCCGACGACGGCAATCATCTAGGGGGGGTGGAGGGGGTCGATGACGTCACGTTTCGCGCTGGCGGCGTCTGGGAATGCCCAGGAATAACGGAGGACGGGTAGCGCCAGCATGTAGGCGGCGATTTGCACCACAACGCCTGTGTACACCACAGTGCCTGCGTGCACCACAGCGCCTGTGTACACCACACCGCCTATGTACACCACAGCAGCCGCGTGCAACACAGCGTCAGTTTGTGCCACCGCGCCTGCGGGCACAACTGCTCTTGTGCACACCAGAGCGCTTGCGTACACCACATCAGCCGTCTGCTGCCCAGCACCGGTGTGCACCACAAAGCCTGTGTGCATTGCAGTGTCTGTGCACCACGGCGCCTGTGTGCACCACAGCAACCGTGTGCAACACAACACCACTGTTGCACATAGAAGTTAGAACGAACCCTTCTGACAAAATGGAACGCTTGTGGACTCCACACAAAATAATAGAAAATTAACATTATGGACAACGGAGCGCTGCTGGAATCTACGAGTCCTCCCGAATCCGCCCGCATCACCCTAACTCCTCCCATGCTGCCTTGTACGCGGATGCTGTGGTGTAGACGCGCGCTGTGGCGTGCGCAGGCGCCGCGGTGCACGCAAGCACTGTGGTGTACACAAGCGCTGTGTTGCACATGGTAACTGCGGTGTACACGTGTACATCGGTACTGTAGTGTACGCAAGCACCGTGGTGTACACAGTCGTTGCGTGGCACATTATTGTTGCGGTGTACGCAGGCGCTGTGGCATACACGCGCGCTGCGGTGCATGCGAGCGTTGTGGTGCACACAGGCGCAATGGGGCATATCGCCACCTACATGCTGCTCGCGTCGTCGTCGTCGTCGCCGTCGTCGTCGTCGTCGCTCGTCGCTCGTCGCGTCGCGCGCCGGCGCGGCTGCGGTGCTGGAGCCACACGGCGGGGGGGGCGGGGCGTTACGCCATACCCCCCCTCGCCCCCCCCCCCCCTCCCCATGACGCCCGTCATCGCCGAACGTAAAGAGACGCGTTCCGCAGATCGAGGCCCTCCAGAGATGGCGAGGTCTGGTTTGAATCCGCGGAAAACGTCACTTCACTGGATTCTGGGAGCCCTGGAAAGTGGCGACGGTTTCACAGGTCGCAGCCCCCCAAGGATGGCGAAGTCTCATTTGAGTCCGTGTAAGACGTCACTCAGCTGGACCCCAGCAGCCCTCGAAAGTGGCGGCAGTTTCGCAGGTCGCAACCCGCTGGGGATGGCGAGATCTGATTTGAATCTGCGTAAGACGTCACCCCGCTGGACACCCAGCAGCCTTCGAACGTGGCGGCAGTTTCGCAGATCGCAGCCCCCCAGGGATGGCGAGGTCAAATCTGAGTCCGCGTAGGACGTCACCCCGCTGGGCCCCCCTAGCACACCTCGAACGTGGCGACACTTTCACATATCGCAGCCCCCCAGGGATGACGAGGTCGAATCTGAATGTGCGTCACTCGCTGGACACCCCAACGGCCCTCGAAAGTGGCGACATCTTCGCAGATCGCAGCCCCACCAGGGACGACGAATTCTAATCTGAATCTGCGTGGGACCCTACTCCGCTGGCCCCCCCAGCAGCCTTCGAAGGTGGCGACGGTTTCGCAGATCGGAACCACCCATGGATGCCGAGGTCGAATTTGGATCTGCGTAGCGCGCCACTCTGATGGACCCACCAGCAGGCTTCGAAAGTGGCGACAGCTTCGCAAACCGCAGCTCCCAGGGATGCCGAGGCCTAATATGAATCTGGATGGTGCCTCACCCCGCTGGACCCACCAGTAGCCCTCGAAAGTGGCGACCGTTTCGCAGATCGCAACCACCCAAGGATGGCGAGGTCTGATCTGGATCTGCGTAGCGCGCCACTCCGATGGACCCACCAGCAGCCCTCGAAAGTGGCGACCGTTTCGCAGATCGCAGCCTCCCAGGGATTGCGAGGTATAATCTGAATATGGGTGGTGCCTCACCCCGATGGACCCACAAGCAGCCTTCGAAAGTGGCGGCAGTTTCTCAGATCGCAGCCTCCCAGGGACACCGAGGTCTAATTTGAGTCCGCGTAAGGCGCCACTCCTCTGGACTCCCCAGCAAACCTAGAAAGTGGCGACAGCTTCGCAGATCGCAGTCGAAGTCTAGCCTGAATCTGGGTGGTGCCTTATTCCGCTGGAACCACCAGCAGCCCTCGAAAGTGGCGACCGTTTCGCAGATCGCAACCACCCAAGGATGGCGAGGTCGAATCCGAATCTGGGTGGTGCCTCACCCCGATGGACCCACAAGCAGCCTTCGAAAGTGGCGGCAGTTTCTCAGATCGCAGCCTCCCAGGGATTGCGAGGTCTAATCTGAATCTGGGTGGTGCCTCGCTCTGCTGGACCCCCCAGCAGCCTTCCAACGTGGCGACAATTTCACATATCGCACCCCCCAGGGATGTCGAGGTCTAATATGGATCTGGGTGGTGCCTCACTCCGCTGGACCCACCAGCAGCCCTCGAAAGTGGCAACAGTTTCACAGATCGCTCCCCAGGGATGGCGAGGTGACGTAGGACGGCGAGGCGAGGAGGCAGAAGGCAATAGAGCAGAGGAGGAGGGAGGAGATGAGGAGAGGGCGGGAGAGGACGGAGACCGCAGCGCTCTATTCAAAACGAGAACCCAACGCAGGAGGGCTGGGGAACAAAAGCGTAAGAAGGCTTTGCAAATCTACGGAACAGTACCAGGGCTGCAAATGTTGAGGTACTCGGCGATATCCGTTTTTGCCTGTCTGCACGGGGCCGGAAAGCGCCGCACGACAAGTTCTTGGCCTCGAGCAAAAATCCTGCCGTGCTCGAGACGTTCACACATGCAGCGTTGTAGTGGCCTCCGTCGAGGCCATTGCAGATGCTATGATATTCGCGGCATTTGCGTAGGTAGTCGCCTGGGCACCCAGGAGCGCCCCAGGATCGCCCCAGGTGGTATCGTTGCGTCGTGATTCAGCGCAGTGGCAAATTCACCACGAACG
>CAUYUJ010021032.1:73785-96285 GCA_963575745.1 Prorocentrum cordatum | reverse complement strand
TTCATCCGCGGCCCAAAACGGGCCCGACACCTTCGTGGGCAGCCTCTCCTCCTGGATCAATGTCTGTGGCCCCCCGGGCCCGATCGTGGGCCACGGACGCCGAAACGAAGGAGAAAGACGCCAGGATTGATCAAACCACCCCAGCAAGGCACCCGAACAGCAGCAAGGGTGAGGAGGCGGGTCGAAGCGTGGGAGGTCGGCTTGCGAAAACGTGTTGGGGCAGGGGTGATGTGCACATTGGTGTTTTCTGAAACTGATCGTGGCCGTCGGGACCAAAACGGTCATGGCAGGCATGGAGGCGAGAGCACGGCTCCTGAAGAAGTGGTGAGGAGGTCTCCGACGAAACGGCTGCTGGACAGGGAGGTCCACGGCTCCCCGTCCCCCCTGTGGGACTCTTTATGTGGTCCTTCCTCGGCACCGTGTGCACAGAGACCTGGGAAAGGGTCCCGTCGGATATCGCCGGACATCTGTGCTCGCCCGCGTGCTGCCAGCGGCGCCGACAGCCGGGCGGGCGGGCGGCGCACCACTCGCCCCGGGTTGGAAGCTCTCCGAACTCTGAGATACGACGACGCCAAAAAGTTGCAACGTCGTGGAAAATCACGAACGGAGAGCCCCTCCGTTCTGCGGTATCTCTCGGGCCGGATCGATCTGCGATGGCCCCGGGCCGCAAACCGGGCGAAAGCGCCGGGTGTTGAAACAATCATACGCCAGGCTCTCAGGGATCGCGAAGTGTCGGCGAGGGGGGCCGAGAGCGATGCACCTTACCGTTCCTGCGTCGAGGATCGACGACGCCTCGGGAGGTGCCAGCGCAGCACGGTGCACACAGTGAGAGCCAGCGGGAGCAAGAGTGCGACAGCGGTGCAGGCGCCGGTCGGGCTACGGGCGGGAAGCGCCGGGAACCAATTTGAAGGGAAACTGGGACACACAAATAAATACACACAAATAAAAAGATTCCCCATATTTTCCTATATTTTCTGGTTTTTGTCTTCCCCCCCAATTCCCATATTTTCCCATATTTTCCTGGGGTCGACGATTAATTGTGTCTGTGTGTTTCTTTCCCTCCTGACAATTGAGGCACAGGCCGGGGAAAAGAAGAGGCCAAAGTATTACGATCGCCTGGCGCCTCTGCTCCGGCGGGCAGTGCGGCTCGCCAGGGGCGTGGCGGCGGGCGCGGGCTGCGGGCTGCGCCCAGACCTCCAGCGGACTGACTGACTCGTTTCGGCCCCCGACGGAACGGAACGGATCCCGAAATCCGAGGCTTTGAAGCGTTTCGCCGGCTGGGCCTCGAAGGCTCCCCCTCAAGGCCTCAAGGCGTTCCGCCGGCCCGCCTGTGACCCCAACCGCCGCCCGCGCCCGCCCGCCCGATGTCCGAGATCCGAGGTTCGAAGTTTGCGGACACTGTCGCCAGTTCCCACAGATTGGGCGACCCAAGAGGGGGTCCAGCTGCAAGGGGGTGGCGCAATAGATTTTAGTAAATTGTCTTGCAAATGTATTGCGCCGGAGATCTGTACTGCATTGTATTGCAAGTAATGTGTTGCACGCGGAAATCCAGCAATACATTTGCGCCCTGGAAGGTATTGCACGCCCCAAATGTATTGCAACCCCACAAATCCATTGTACCAAATCTATGGCACCACCTCCTTGTCGCCGGACCCCCTTTCGGGCCAACCCGGCAAAGGTTCTCCAGCCTCGGGGTGGCTTCCAAGAGGCCGCGCCTCGTCGAGAGCGCTCCCGGGGCTGCCCAGAGAGCGCCCCGCACGGCCGCAGAGAGGCCCGAGCTAGGGCCCGAAAGCCGCCAGGGACCCAAACGTCCGAGAGCCTGTTTCTTTCAGTAGCGGCGTTTGCTTTTGCGTTCGCCCTCGGGGGCTGCCCGGAGCTCCCCGCGCGGCCGCAGGGAGGCCCGAGCTAGGGCCCGAAGCCACCAGGGACCCAAACGTCCGAGTCTGTTTCTTCCATTGGCGGCGTTTGCTTCTGCAGTCGCCCTCCGTGTCCCGTGAACGGGCCCCAGGAACATCAAACTTTGTTCTGGAACGAAACAACTGCCCCCGGGGACGGGGTCGGGCCGCGCAGTGAAAGAATCGCCTCGTCGGGCGTCTGGGGCCGCATCTCGGGCTCTGGGGGGGGGGCTGCTTTCGGGCCCCAGGGCGGTCACAGGTATGTTTGGGAAGAACACCCAAAGATCCGACGTCTTGATTTCTTCAATACGGGGTCCACGAAGCCTCGACCCACCATCGGGGACGGGCTTCCCATCCGGAGCCGTTTTGTCCACGGCCCGGGGCCTGGCGCGGGCCTCCAGAGGCCGAAAACGGCGAAAGACTTCCCACTTGTATTTCTGCGACGCATTAGCTATTGGACCTCCGAAATGGGTACGGGAAAGATGGGTACGATGCCCAACAACAAATGTCGTCCAAAACCGACAACGGACACTGTTGGGCAGGCGGCCTTCTACCTCAAATGGACAGGGACCGCAGCGACGCCGACAGCGAACCCTGTCCAGGACGAACAAGAACTGCTGTTGGACTTTGTCCGGCGGCGAGCGAGGGGGGAAGTGAGAAGGATATGGCCTTTTCAGACGGCTCGGGAATCATCTGGGCTTTCAAAAAGTCTTGAAAGCTTTCCCCGAAGAAACAACAAACCTCTCAGGAGGCGCGAGGGCGTCTGAGAAGTCCCGCCACCTTCTGGGAAGGCCTTCTCCTTCGCAGTTCCCCCGCTTCTGGGCAACTCATGGGAGCCTCCTATACCATCTTGTTGGCTCTTGCGAACCGACGCAAATCGACGCTAAATCGACGCTCATCGACGCTAGCCGACGCTAAACCAGCACTATTTCATCGACTCCCAGACGCTAATCGACGAGCGTCGACGCGAAAGACGGAACTAAGAGGGTATACCAGGCTCCCATGATTTGCTACCGAAACCCCTCGATCCCCGCCGACTTGTATACGTTGCTTCCGTCCCAGACCCCCGACGTCATGATTTGTTCATGACGTCGACCCCCAGGTCTCGACACATTCCCCTGGACCGGTTTTTTATTACGAATCGTTTTTTTGACGGTCCCGCGGCCCCGTAGTGGCCCCCAGAGGCCGAAAAAGCAACAGCCAAACAAAAACGACGTGATGTTTTCATGACTCGAGGGGGTCTGGGGTACCCATTTAGATCCTCCCGAGCTTTGGATCGGCGGCTCCAAAGGGTTTGGGTGGTTTGCAACTGGCACCCTGGGGGGCGGGCGGGGACCTCTATATAGAGCTCCCCGCCGCGCCCCGAGGAGGCCCGACGAGGACAGCGTCGTCCCCCCTAGGCCCCAACGGTGCCGATCGCAAACCACACACCCTGGCGTAACCATACCCTGTTGTAGTCGCCGATTGGATCTCTGGGACTTGAGCAGGGACCGACCGTCCCGGCATTTCTATAGGACTACCACGACATGTTCTTAGAACCCAAAAATGTTCTACGTAATAACGACAACAAGGTTCCTAGAACATAAGAGCCAGGTGTTAAAACAAAACAGTCCCAGCCGGAAGTGTTCTGAGGACATCTCGTGGAAAACGCAAAAGGTTCTGAGAACATTCTTTGGTAGGCCTATAGGCACGTCAGAACGCTTCGCCACTGCTTGACCCAGACGGCGGCGTCACCCGAAGCCTTCGCCCCGAGGGGCGGCGGGCGCCGCTAAGAGAGAGCAACCCCGGGGCCGGCCCCGCGATCGCAGGGGGAGACCGCCGCTCGGCAGGCCGCAGCCCGCGGGGGCAAAAAGGGGGCGGAGGAGGAGGAGGAGGAGGAGGAGGAGGAGGAGGAGGAGGAAGAGGAGGAGCAGAAGAAGCAGGAGGAGCAGGAGGAGGAGGAGGAGGAGGAGGAGGAGGAGGAGGAGGAGGGGGGACGACAAAGGGGCACTTGGGGGGGAGGGGCTCGGGCGAGGCGGGAGGGCGAGGGGGGGGGGGCAGGGGACACCGGGGACACCCTGATTTTGTCAGGATCGGAATCTCTCTATCACTCGCTCTTTCTTTCTTTCTCTCTCTCTCTCTCTGTTTTTTTTTTTTTTTTTTTTTCTCTCTCTCTCTCTCTCTCTCTCTTTTTATACATATCCATATATACACATTCTCGACTCCGTAATGCAAGGGGGGGTCCGAAAACCGCGAGGCGGGCCGTCTCAGACGACATGGACCGCGAGAGAGAGAGATGATGTAACAAAGAGAGAGAGGGAGAGAGAGTGTGTGTAGATAATGGATGTATACATGCATGTAGATATGTGCATGCAGGTATGCACACCGCAATATCAAACACATCCACATCTACATGTGTATTATATATATAGGAACATACACGTAGAGACACATAGGAGAGGGTATCATCGAAACAAGATCGGATCAACACGCACAACACACACATTCACACATATTACACAGTTGCATAGATACCTCTCCTTGGGCAAATGGAGTAATGATGGAAATTACCAGTTTCCCACTGCGGGGCAGGGAACTCCACCGCGGGAAGCAGCCTCCATGGAAGAGAGGGAAGAGGAGAGGGAGGAAGCGGGAGAAAAGGCAAACGCATTGTGTGGGCATCCCCGATGGCTCTGTCAGCCTTTCCTCTGTACCAGCACACGACTGACGCGACGGATGAGCGCCAGTACCTCCTGAGTCCACGGGCCTCTCGGCTCTCAGCGCGTTTTGGGCTCCAGCCAACCGTAAGGCTTGGCCAATCCCGGCGGAGGCGCACACATCGAGCAACTGCTGTGCATTTTGACGAATGCTGCTTTGAGGGCGTATAGCTGCTGCGGCGAAGTTAAGGTGCGCCCGTCTTGACGCGAGGCCATTTCCTTATCATCGTGGTGTCCACGCGCATATCTATGTATGAGTAGAAGCTGCGAGCTGTTGCTAAACTTGCATCGTCAAGCGCGGGATAGTGCACAGGGAGCCCACGCCCTAGATGGAGGAAGGGGCACGGCGAGACAACAGCACGGGGACGACAAACGAAGTACGGTGGGGGCATTGGATGAGAAACCCTTGAATAAGGAATGGGGTCTGGAAGCCCGTGGAACGCCAATCGTGGATTGGCCATGAATCTCACCGCCGCCCTCATCAGGTAAAGAACCCTCCAGGGTCTGAAGCCTCCTGGGCACGTTCCTTAACCAACGCCCCCACCGTAAGTGACGCGGGGGCACTTGAAATACTGTGCCATGTTGTCGGGGCGGGAGCACCCAAAAACCCAGTTCCATAGAGTGTCTTTAACGTGCATTCGGTCCGCGGTGGTGGTCCGTTCTCTCCCGAGGTCGTCTCGAGGTACGGCCAGCGGACGCTTGGAAGAGCCAGACACAGGACTTCCCGCGCCAGGTCCCACCTCACTCTCAAGCTCCGGGGGGTAGGACAATCGAACCACGACCGCAAGCGATGCCCAGTTAGGAGCTCAAGCCAATCGGGAAAGGCGAACATCGCAAGAGCACGCGTAGTGTCGAGTCCGTATCGATAGGGCCGAGGACCCTCCCGGGCGGCCTCTCGCACGGCGCTTCGCGCACGGCTCTGGGCGGGGCGAAGCAGCTCAAAGACTAGGAGGGGGTGCGACATCGGCACGGCGGAGCGAAGCTGCTCACAATATTGAACCGTCGCCTGGCGACGCTGCCAACACGGAGCACACCAGCGACCCTGAATGTAGTCGACCACTCGAAGACCCCCCGCATCACTCTGGGCCTCCGCGGCGTCGCTGAGACGGTGGTAGGGGGGGCCCCAGAGGGAGTCGAGCGTGAGCGAAGCGCAGCACCAGGCACGAGCCAGGGCCGTGGGCAAGAGCGAAAAACGGGAGAGGGGGTCCACGAGCCAAGAGGGAAGAGGGCGAAAGAGCTGGGCGGAAGGTGCAAGGCCTTGTGCAGGCCCCGCAGCTCTTTCTTCCTCGTGGCGTCACCGATGGAGCAAAACTGCGCCACCTAAGACGAACAGGACAGAACCGACGAGCTGTACAATCTGGCAGCGACGTCGGCGGACGAGGCAAGGTCACCGAGCTCAATGCACCTGCTGAGCCACTTCTGAAACGGGACAGCCCATTCACTAACGCAACGGAGGACGAGGAGGAGTTGGATAAGAAGGAGGAACAATGACAGCAGGTGGGATGGCATCCCCAGGAATTCGGCGACACAGCCTCGCCAACGAAATGCGCCCTGTAGGCGTCAAAATTGGGAACGCGAGGGGCACGGAAGCAAGGCGCTCCAGGCAACCATCATTACAACAAACCCGAGCGTGCGTAGGCCCGCCTGGGTGGACGGCCCGCGCACAGATACCCTCGCGAGCACGACCGAGGGGGGCGCGGGGAAGGGGAAAGGAGAGACGACGAGAGAAACTGTTTCTTCTCCCCACAGAGAGGACGCCGACCCACACAGCAGACCAATGGCAACCTCACCGTGCCCGTGAGGTGGACCCCAAGATCCAGTCAGAACAACCCAAGGGACAGCCGATCGTGACGGCCACGCTCGATACTGGGTGAAACTTTTTTTCCGCTTCGAGACGACGACAGAAACTACATCTTGGTAGGGTGTGCGCAACAAAAGCGGCCCGGTAATACAATGCACACTTGTGGCATGGGTGGCCCCCAAAAAGATACGGTGGAAACGGGAGGAAGAAGCATCGGGGGAGGCGAAGAGAGCCGGGCCACCCATGAGGCAACAGGCCCGGTCCCAGAGCACATTTACGAGGAAACGACAGGAGGACACACTGACAAGAGGCGGGGGGCGGGGGCGGAGGCAGCCGGGCTCACCCCTGGCACTGAGGCCCTCAGAGCTGAGTGTGCGGTTCCAGCGCAGCGTCGCGCAGCTGGTGTCGAACTGGGAGCCGGCGCGGGCGTCAGATCAGGAGCCGGCGCAGGCCTCAGAGTGGGAGACCGCGCAGGCGTCCGGCTGGGCACCTGCTCATCTGCACAGACATGCGCACATGGCTTGTGAATGCAGACGTGCAGTCTGATGGGGGAGAGAGACAGAGAGAGAGAGAGAGAGCGAGAAAGAGAGGGAGGGAGAAAGAGAGAGGGAGAGAGAGAGAGAGGGAGAAATGAGAGAGGGAGGGGAAAGGGGGACATACGTATACATATGTATATATAGAGAGAGAGAGAAGGAGAGAGAGAGAGAGGGAGGGAGGGAGGCAAGGCGGGAGACCAAGGGGGACAGGGAGCCCAAACGAGCGAGGAGGCGCTCGGCCCGCACGCCCCGGTCGAGGGGGGGCCGAGGGGGGGGCCGGGCCGGCGAGCCGAGAGCAGAGGCCGGGGCCGAAGTCGCCCAGCTCCCGCCCGAGCCAGTGCAGCAGGTTGTCCTCGTCGGCCAAGCAGTCCCCCAGCTTGGCCATGACGAAGTTCTGGCGGCGGGCCCACGCCCTGCTCCTGCTTCCCCTCCCCCTCCTCCGCCTGCGCCTCTTCTCCTCCTCCTGCTCCTGCTCCTCCTCCTCCGCTCCTCCTCCTCCTCCTCCTCCTCCTCCTCCTCCTCCTCCTCCTCATCATCATCATCATCATCATCACATCATCATCATCATCATCATCATCATCATCATCATCATCATCATCATCATCATCATCATCATCATCATCATCCTGTTCCTGTTCCTGTTCCTGTTCCTCCTCCTCCTCCGCTCCTCCTCCTCCTCGTCCTCCTCCTCCTCCTCCTCCTCCTCCTCCTCATGCTTCTTCCTGACGTTGCACAGGCATGGATCGGAGATCGTTGCGTTCAACCTCCTCTCTCATCCTCTTCCTCTTCCTCCTCCTCCTCCTCCTCATCTTCCTCCTCCTCCTTCGATTCCTCCTCCACCTCCTCTCGCAGTGGAAAAATCAACCGGATTTCTGTTGGCCATGTTCGGACTCGGGGGGCCGTCGCCGGGCCCCGCGGGACCGTAAGAGAACAGCTCGGGACAACAAAAAACAGTCCCTGGGTAGGGGTGCAGACCTGCGGTGGTCAACGTTGGGAAAAAATCGTGACTCGCCATCGGTCGGACGTCCCCTCCCCGTGCAGTGCTCGGTCTCGTGCATGTTCCTCGTTGGCCCCCGCCGGGAAAAAATGCACACGTCCGAGCGGTACCAAGATGACGTCGGAGATCTGGGTCGGGGACGCACTGACCGGGGTCGATACAAGCCCGGGTCAGTCAGGCTTTGCAGGATCCTGCCAGGTCCTGCAGGATTATTCGCGCTAGCCCGGGTCAGTGCGCCCCTGGCTCTGCAGGATCCTGCCAGATCCGGCGTTCTGGCCGACCTCCGCTGGCATTTCGAGTAGGGGGTCGACTACAACATTGATTTCTCCCAGAGTTGGTTTGTTCATCGAATCCAAGAAACATGCGTAGAACGTTCGTAGATCTACAAGCAGTCTATGTATGGCTGGACGAGAAATTTTCTCGGGGCAAAGCAACTCAACTCTGCAGTCGATGCCCTACTCGAGCATCGACCCCCGTCTCAAGGCTCCCGAGACGGACCGTTGAGCCCTCTGCCTATGAGGGGCGGACGCCCTGCCCGCCGAGGCGTGAGGGCACGAAGCGCTGCGTGGCAGCAGCTGGGGCGCGGCAGAGCTGACCCGGAGGGTTCAAAAGACGGGTTTGCAAGGGAGGGGATGTTCCAGAGAGCCCCCGCAGGACCGATTCTGGGCCGCCCGCGGCGTTCAGCGTCGAACGCTGGCGGCGGGGTCGCCGCTGGTCGACACGACGCGAACCTACAGTATCTGGGGCCAGAGCAGAAACTGATTTCTTGCGGCGGGCCCTCCTTGAACTTGACAGCAAAAATGCGGCCAAATACGGTATGCAGCAAACCGGACCCCCTGGGCGACCGGGAGGATTCGAATGTTCCCCATAAGCGCGCCCGAAAAAAATCCCCGACACGGGGGTGGCGCGCAGATGAGCCGCGCCTGTCGAGCGATCGCTGGACAGACGGGGCTGGGTCCAACGATATTCAGAGTCGCGCGCGGATAGCTTTGATCGAAAAGGGAAACCAGGGAGAGGGAGAGAAAGATATAGAGAGAGAGAGGGCAACAAAAAGAGGGAAAGGGTGGAGAAAGGGAGAGACATACACATATATATAGAGAGAGAGAGAGAGAAAGAGAGAGAGAGAGAGAAAAGGAGAGAAGTCAAAACAAGAGAGAGAGAGAGAGAGGGAAGGGAGAGAGGGAGGGACAGAGAGAGAGAGAGATAATACACAATAAGAGAGAGAGAGAGAGAGAGAGAGAGAGAGAGAGAGAGAGAAAAAAAAAAAACGACAGAGGGGGGGAATATAGAGAGATATATAGAAAAAGAAAGAGAGATAACAAACAAAAACAACACATAACAACAAATAAGGCGAGAGGGAAGGGACAGAGGGAGTGAGAGAGAGGGAGGGGGAGCGAGCGAGCGAGCGAGCGAGCGAGCGAGCGAGAGAACGCGCGCGCGCAACAGCGCGCTTATCCCCACGCCGGGCGCATCCATCGCAGCGTGGCCACGAGGAGAAGCGGGCGCCGGGAGAGCACGAAAGAGGCGCTTCCCCGAGGGCTCGCGAGGAGGCCCCGCGCGGAGGCGCGCCCTGGGCGGGGCCGAAGCCGACGCCCCCGGGCGGAGCGAGCCCACGCGCGACGCGCGGCGGCAGGACCGCTCCGCGGCTGCTGGGCGGCGCTGGAGTGACTATCCACCAGACCGCCCCCAGCCCAGCCCGAAGACCCAGATTTCGGGTGGGGGGGTGGGGGGGGTGGGGGGGGGGCACGGGTTCCACGCGCGCGTTTTCTCGATGCTCCCCGACGCCCCCCTCCCCCCCCATTGGAGATGGAGGGCCAAGCGGGGCCTTCGGGTTGAGTTGGGTTGGTTTGGGGGGCGGCGATGAAGGGGGGGGGGGGGGGGCAATGAACAGAGGGGAGAAAGTTACACGCGCGAAGAACGGAAGCAGGACGCATCCAGGGCAGACCCACCCAGGGAGAGCAGCCCCGACAGGACCCCAGCCGCGGGGCGATTATGCCAGAAAGCT
The DNA here is from genome assembly GCA_963575745.1 of Prorocentrum cordatum. Taxonomy (NCBI): domain Eukaryota; class Dinophyceae; order Prorocentrales; family Prorocentraceae; genus Prorocentrum; species Prorocentrum cordatum. The sequence continues at coordinate 86,355 of CAUYUJ010021032.1, read as the reverse complement.
GTCCCCTTCTCGGGCGCGATGCTGAATGGGGGCCCGAGTTCGGGGAAGACTCCTCGCGCGAACCGCTCCGCCATGAGGTGGCCGGCCGAGCAGCTGCGCTTGCCTAGCCATGTTTCCGACGCGCCGCCCGACATGTGCTCGCGTCGAAGGGCGCCGCGAGCAGGGGGGCCATACTGGCGGTGCTGCAGGGCCCCAGGGCCGCCCGCGCACAACTGGCACTCCTGGTCGTGGGGTAGGCCGCGCGCGTGCAGCCTAAACTGGCACCAGTGGGCGTTGGGCACGAACCCCCGAAAACATCTCTGGTGACACTTGTCCCAGGAGCTAGACTTATCACAGAAAGCCCCTTGCTCCCATCCCAGAAGATCGGACAACTAGGAGGTGTGTCGCGCCCTCTCCGAAGCCCTCCATGAAGCCCCAGCGCGACGGTTAGAACCTCGAACCGCCCCCTCACGAACTATCCCATTGATCCGCGCAGGAGCGAGACTCAGGAGACTGATTCGAGCGCCACGATCATGAAATATGCAACTGCATCCAGAAAATCCCAGCTGACGCCGCGCAGCGTGAGCTGGGCCACGCCGGCAGGCGAGGAGCAGCTCCTCCACGGACGCCTGGCACCATGACACTTGCTGAACGACTGGGTCACGGTGCTCCTCCCAGACAGCGTTGGCCCGCGCGAAAATCACGCGCCCCGCGTGGACCGCGAGCGGGCCAACCTTGACCCCGTGCCCGTAGGCGCGCAGCCTGAGCCACGCAGAAGCACCTTTAGGGAGCCCCCCAAGACTTCTCGCCGCCGAGGCCCCGAGGCCAGCCATCTTGTCGGGGGGTCGCCCCAGCCGCGCTGGTGCCCCAGAGGGCCGCTGCCGCGGGCCCCGCCCGATGGGCCACGCTGACGTCCGCCCCCGCCGAACAGATGATCTTGAGCCTCCTGGCCCTCGACGTAGCCGCGCATGGCCTCGCGCCGTGCATCGACTCCCCCCCCGAACGCCTCCAAGGGCGGCGGCGCCGCCTAGGTCCCTCGTCGAGTCCGCGCGGCAAGACAAGGTAAGGGTCCAGCTGTCTTTCATGTGCGCGGCCACCCCGTTGCACGCAGGCAGGCGCACTTCGTCGACTCTACAGGCAGCTTCGCGCCCTCGAAGCATCTGAAGAGGCTCGCCACTCTGCTGGGGAGCTGCGCGCCACCTACAACTTCGGGCCGCAACTCTGCAGCGCGATGTCGCCCGCCGCGCTGCGCGGAAGCAGCGGGGGCCTGTGGTCCTTTGTCTCCAGCCGCGGGCCACGCAAGACTAGCATGCCCAACGTTTGGACGCAGACATGGTGAGTCAGGCTTGCAGAATCTTGCGAGATCCCGCAAGGTCCCGAACCAAGCTCGGGTCAATGCGAACGACCCTGCAATGTCCTGCATGATCCTGCGCCCAAGCCCGCGGCAATGCGACTGGCACTGCAGGATCCTGCAGGATCGGGCGCTCTGGCTGACCCCCGTTTGCAACGGCCCCCGCATCTTGAACCCCGGCCCCGAAACGCGGCGGCCGCAGAGCAACCGGCGAGAGCAATGTCATTCGACGCGACAACCTCCGAAGCTGCCCCACATGAGAGGAGCGCGCGGATGCCGGCATGCACTGCGCAGCGGCGTCGTAGCAGCCGCGCGGGAAAGCGAAGTCGCTGGGCAGCTTTGGAGCAGCGAGAAGTGCCCCGCATTCCCGTAAAACTTGGCGAGACCCAGCAGGGCCGATGCCGACGTCAACCCTGTCCGCATACAAAGAGCCCCCAAAAGGTCGCGCGCCCGACCTGCTCGCTCGCGCGCGGCATCTGGCCCCGTGCTCCAGAACGCATCGAGCGCGCGCGACTTTTCCCAGCGGCGGCAGACGGGCTGCCTCATTCGGCCCCATCTCCTCTCGAGGAAGCACATGGGCCTAACAGGCCTAACCCCTAACCCCATCCTGTTGATTGGCAAGGGAAAAAGCACATTCGCGACGAAGAGCAAGATCGCCGCTGGATCGAGCTCGTCCAGGGCAGGGATCTCGGGCAGCCCAAATTGGCGGGGCTCGGGCAACTGCAGGGCCCGGCGCGGGTGGAGCGCGGCCGAGGCCCCGCACTTCCTGCAAGCCCTCTGAAGCTCGGCGCGGGCGAGAGGCGGGAGCTCGGGGCCGTCGGTAAGGGCGCCCCAGGCACTGGGGGGCGGGCCTCGGCCAGGCGCGAACCGCGAGGGCGCCCGCGCCTCCGGCGGGAGAAGGAGCGCGGTCACCCCGCCACAGGTAAGGGATCTCCCCGAGCTCCCCCGCGACACGTCCCAAGCGCCAAGGGCGGCTCCGAGGGCGCACGGGCCGCCTTGCCCCGTCCAGCCACTGACAGATTCGCCCCTTCCATGCGCAGCTTAGCCTGGCCAACTGCGCCCAGCTTTCTGGCGACGAGCCACCTCGAGCGGCGCCCAAGTCAGCGAGGGCCCAGGAACCCCAGGGACACCCCCCCTCCAGCTGTCGGCAAAGTCGAGCTCATCAAGCGCGTCGCTCAGTTGGACGCTCCACTTCGCCAAAAGGAACCTACCTTTCTGGCCAGAGGGCCCCGCAGAAATGGACCTCGATTTCCTGGCCCGCGAAAGCGCAAACTAGCCGCGCAGTGGCCTGCCTGCTGACGCGACGGCGAAGACCGCGCCCCAGGGGCGAAGCCAGCGGGGGGCGATGGGTCTCAGGCCCCCCCCCGCGCGACCGATATGCCTCGACGAATCCTCGACCCCGTGAATCTCAACCAGCCTCTTCTCCGCCTCCGGACACCATCCCTTCGCCAGAACAAACTCCAGCGGGTCCGGCCAGCGGACCTCCTGGGCGCAGCGCGGGGGCCCCGCGCGCGAAACCTCGAACGGCATGTGCCCAAGTTGCAGCTGGACCCAGGCTGTCTCTGACACGTTGGCCAAGCAGAGCAGCGCGGGACTGCGAGGGGGGAGCGGGAAATCTGAAACGACTCGCGCGACGCGCGCGCGCACGTGCTGAGGCGCTCCGAGAGCGCGAAGAAGTCCACGGTTTTCCCTCCACCCGTGTCCTGATGGATGCCCCCCCCACCCTTCCCTGGCCTTGCTCGCGTAGCACATCGCGCAGGTGGCCGAGGTCGGCTCGGCAATCGCGCCACGCGTATGCCCCTGACAACTTGACGTGGAGAGCGCCTCGGGCTCCGAAGTTCGAGTCGCCCTGGACGACCCAAGGCCGCTTAGAACGAAATAAGATCGCGTCGAGCCTGCGACGACAATGCCGCATGCCAGATGAACGCTGCGCTGACCTCGAGGCCCCCTGCGAAACGGACGTCCAGGACCCGACCCGCGACCGCCCCTCGGAACGCGCCAGATCAGGAAGCAGGGGCCCCGAAGATCATTCGCTCTAGATGCCGCAACCGAGACCCCCACCCGAACTCTGAGTCGGACCAGGCCCATTGGAATCTGCCTGCCCAAACGAGGCGGGAAAGCCACTCCGAAGGCCCCACTACGAGCACTGATCGATCTGTCCGGGGTCTTATACAGGGGCCTTACAGGGGCCCTGGGATGCAATGATAAATGCGCACAGCAAATCCAAACATTATCCATACTTTCTAATACTACCCGGATCGTCATCGCCCCCCCAATTGTCCATAGTTTCCGGTGATTTCCTGGGAACCGACGATTGACGGTGTCTGCGTGCGTTTTCTTCCCCCTCCTGGGTCCAAAGCCGAGTCTCCTGGTCGGTCGGGGGCCTGGGAAATGGTCGTCGAGCTGCTGCGCCCCCGCCCAGAACCAGCTCGCCGCCGCGTGCTCCAACGCTATTCACGCTGGCGCAAGGTCGGAAATTCCCCCCCCTCCCCCCCCCCCCGCGGGCAAATGTTTGGCGAAATATGAAAAGTTACCAACACGTGCTCAAACAAATGCAAAAATGATCAGAATTCGCCCAGAAACCATATTTGAACAGTGTGTTGCAATTCTTCCTGTAGGAGGAAAGGCGAGACTTAAGACTAGAACGCCCAAGGCAAACCCGCCAGGGGCCTCGACGCGAACCAACAGCTGGCGGCCACAAGCTCTGAGCAGCTAGAAGATTGCGCCCAGGCGGGTCGTCGCCATGGTGGTCGAGCTGCCGCGCCCCCGCCCGAAACCAGTTCACCGCCGCGCGCTGCAGCCATTGGCGTTGGCGCCAAGAACGCTCGGGGCATACTTTCGGCCGCGCGCAAGAGTGACCCTGGGCAAGGGCGACCTTTGGTGCGAGGCTTTTGGGGGGCCGCGCGGGGGCCAAACGCAAGCGCGCAAGGCGCTGCTAATGCATCGAGTTCGGCGGTCCGAGGACCCATTCGTGCCCGCGCCAAAGGTCGCTCCAGCGAAAGTCACTCGAAGGTCGAGCCGAAACTTGCCGGGCACCTCAACGCGAACAATAGCTGGCGGCCGCGTACTCTTATCAGCTTTAAGATCGCGCTCAGGCGGGTCGTCGCCAAGCGTCGCGCCGCGCCTGTCAGATCCTAGCCGTGACAATTTCGAGCCCATTTCGAGCGCCAGCGGAGCAGAGGGAACGCAGTTCGCGTCTGCTGGGCTCGCAGTATCCGGGCCTCCGGGCCCATGGTGGCATCGGGCGAAGGTCTCGATGTCAGACCAGACGTGGCTGCCAACGACGAAGTAGAGCCAGTCACCGAATCCGAACAGGCCGAACTCGCTGCCCTCCTGGCCCCCGAACCCGACGGCGTCATCGAAGCCCGGGGCAGCGACGATCCACCTGTCGCCATCGAGGAAGGGGGGGGCGCCGACCCCCTCCACGCCATCGGGGAAGACGAGTGAGCAGGCCCAGCCTCCTCCAACGATTCGACGCGCCGAGACGTCGCGCCTCCCTCCCGGTGGGTCCACGCAGACGCGCCGCCTCCGCCTTCTCGGGAGGGCTGGACACAGGCCGCGCAGACTTGGGAAATGTGCCAGCCGTCGCAGTCGGGCCAGTCGACGCGCCAGAAGCCGAGCCACGAGCGCCGAACCCCTGACCGCCAACCGACCACTTAGGCTGCTCCAGCGGCGGCCGCTCCACGTCCATGGCGTAGTGGTCCCCGAACAGCTCCACAGGGTCACGGGCCCTGGAGCTGCTGCCGGGATACCCGGACCCTCTTGGCGCCAAACTTCTGGGCCGCCTCGGAGTACTTCCGCCTGGCCTCAGCGAGCTGCTCGGTGGGCCCGCTGGCTGTCGCTCGCAGCTCCTCGGCAGCCTTGGCAAAGGCCTCGTGGCGCTCAGCGAAGCCCTCGCCGCCCAGCAACTCTATGTCGATGTCGTGGCCGTCGCCGTCGACCGCCTCGACGCTGGCTGCACTGGGTGGCCCTCCGCAAGCACCTGCAGCAACGGCGCCACCAACATCAGGGACAGGAGCACGAGGGGCCTGCAGAGCTGCAAGAGCCTCTTGGTGAAGCCTCAGGAGGACTGCAAGAGCCCCCCGGCCTGCCTCCGACTCCGTGAAGGACAAGTCCAGCGCCGCGGACACGGTGAGCAACGGGTTTTCGAGCTCACTCGCCTGGACCTTGCAGATGAGCTCCTCCGCGGCTGCGGTCCCCGCCTTGGTCGAGCCGATGCTGTACGTAATTGTTCGATCTCCGCGATCCAAACCTCGAGTTCGATCTTCTGAAACCGAAAAACCTCCACACGGGCCCACAACTTGCCGACCTTCGTGTCCGTCCCAAGCCGCATCGTGCGAGCGTTCGGCGGCTTGGTCTCCGCAGCCTTCTTCACGGCGGCTTCGACTGCGACGCTGGCGGCCTGGTCCACCCCTTGGGCCTTGAGGAAGCCCAAGACCTCCTTGTAGGATGGGGCTGCGCCGCCTGAACCCGACGAGCCCACCTTGGGAGGGCGCCCAGCCGCTCTCCATGGGGGATTGGCTGCGGCTGCCGCCCCCGCGGTGCCTGCAGCGCTGGCCGCGTTCTTGATCTGCGCCATCTGCGCCTGCAGATCCTTGATGGCCTTGGTGAGCGCCCCGGTGGAGCCTGAGCCAGCACCCATCGAGCCAGCCCCTGCCACACGCGGCCCTCAACTGCGCAGCTGCGCTGCTGCCCGCTTCGCCGTGACAGCGATCCTGGTCGGCGCCGCTGCGCCGCAGCCCCGGCAGACATCGCGCGACGCCAGGGCGCCGGCGGCCCCGCAGCAGCAGCCCCACAGCGGCGTGCGCGGGCCCGCCGGGACATCGCGAGACTGCGGTGTCATCCTCGGCGGGCGTGGCCCGCGGCGGACAACTGATTTCCCTCGGGCCGAACGAGAAAAGCGATTGGCCCGCAAGCGCGAGCTGCTCTGAAACACGCGGTTGCAAGCTCAGCGTCAGAGCCTGAACCAGAACGGCTCCGAGGAAGAGGAGGAGGAGCAGGAGGAGGAGGAGGAGGAGGAGAAGTCCTATCCTGCCCTTCCTTCTGCCTCCCGCCCTTGAACCTCGAGCAGGAAAATGAGAGGATGAGTGCGAGGCTGATGATGAGGAGGAGGAAGAGGAAGAGGAGGATGCATAGGAGGAGGAGGAGGAGGAGGAGGAGGAGGAGGAGGAGGAGGAGGAGGCAGGCGAAGGGGCTGGGGCGTGCGAGTGGAAGCAGCTCGAATTGAGGCTGAGGGGAGGGAAACCTGCACGGGACGCGGGGGCGGGGGGCGGCGAGGCTTGAGCGAAAGAGCGGCCGCCTGCATCAGGTAGGCGTACCGCGGCTCCCTGGGAACGCTCGCGCTCCTCCTCCTCCTCCTCCTCCTCCTCCTCCTCCTCCCTCCTCCTCCTCCTCCTCCCTCCCCCTTCTCTTCCTCCTCCCCCTTCTCCTCCTCCTCCTCCTCCTCCTCCTCCTCCTCCTCCTCCTCCTCCGCCAACTCGTCCTTCTCCTACTCCTCCTCCTCCTCCTCCTCCTCCTCCTCCTCCTCCTCCTCCTCCTCCTCCTCCCCATCCTCTTTCTGCTTCCCGCTGCGTTGGCGAAGCCACCCAGAGGGAACCTTCACAATCCAGAAAACCTTCGCACTGCCGCCAGGGGCTCCATGGGCTCCATGGAGACCGACATCCACCAAACAAAAACTGGGCACCATATCGAATTCTCCCAGCGAGTACAGGCCCTGGCTCCCAGAGGCTCGACGGAAGTCAAGGGGAGGAGCCACGGGCGTATCCTCCTTCCTCCTCCCCCTCCCCAATTCCTCCTCCGCCAAGGTATCCTTCTCCCTCCTCCTCCTCCTCCTCCTCCTCCTCCTCCTCCTCCTCCGCTTTCTTTTTGACGTTGGCCAAGCATGGAGAATCCCCCTCCTCCTCCTCCTCGCCCTCCTCCTCCTCCTATTCCTCCTCCTCCTCCTCCTCATCCCCCTCCTTCTCCTTCTCCTCCTCCTCCTCCTACTCCTCCTCCGCCTCCTCTGTTTGCACCTCATGTTCTTCCTCCTCCTCCTCCTCCGCCTCCTCCTCCTCCTTCCTCTTCTTTCCTCCTCCTCCTCCTCCACCTCGCTCCTCCTCCTCCCTCCTCCTCCTCCTCCTCCTCCTCCCTCCTCCTCCTCCTCCTCCTCCTCCTCCCTCCATCCCTCCTCCTCCTCCTCCTCCTCCTCCTCCTCCTCCTCCTACGTCTCCTCCCCCTTCTCCTCATCTTCCCCTACTCCTCCTCATCTTCCTCCTCCTCCTCCTCCTCTTCATCCTCCCTCTTCCCTCCTCCTCCTCCGCTGCTCTTTCTGTGCCTCCTCCTCCTCCTTCTTCTGCTCCCGCTCCTGCTCCTGCTCCTGCTCCTCTCCTCCTCCTCCTCCTCCTCCTGCTCCTGCGCCTGCTCCTCCTCCTACTCCTCATCCTGCTCCTCCTCCTTATCCTCCTCATGTTCCTCATCTTTCCCCTCCTCCTCCGCCTCCTCGTCCGCCTCTTCCTCCTTCTACTCCGCCTCCTCCTCCTCCTCCTCCTCCTCCACCCCCGCCTCCGCCTTCTCCTCATTCTCGTAATCCTCCTCTCTTTGCTTTGATTGCCCATCCTCGGCAACCAAGCAGGCAAACCGCCTGAGATTTCACACAAGATTGGCGCGAACGGGCCCGTGCAACCACCCTGGCGGCTCCCCATTGGGAGCGCTCAAACCAGCGCCTCACTCGAGACATCCTCACAATCTAGGCGCGAACGGGCCTGTGCAACCACTTTGGCAGCTCCACCCTTGGGAGTGCTTAACCCAAGCGTCGCTCGAGACATCCTCATAATCTGGGATGAAACCATCACGTAGCGCTAGTGAGTATGAGTGTGAAACTGAGTGCGCGTATGTCTGAGCGCAAGTAAATCGAATTGCGAGTGGGTATAAGTTTGCATGAGTCTGAATGGGAGTGAGCCTGAGCGTAAGCGAGTCTGAGTGCAAATGAGTCGGAGTGCGAGTGTGTCCGCGTCTGAGTTAGTCTCACTGTGAGCGAGCTTGAGCGCGATTGAATCGGAGTGTGAGTGAGTCTGGCGCGATCGAGTCTCAGTGCATGCGAGCCTGGGTGTGGGAAATCTGGATATGGATGGGTCTGAGTGCTGATGAGTACGAGTCTGACTAAGGAAGACGGAAGGAAATAGAGGGAGGAAAGGGAAGAAGAGGTGAGGTGTCGTATGCGTCTGAGTCGCCACAAGAAACCAGCCTAGGACAGTGGGAAGAAACCGCCTCGAGCCCAGCACCCCGAACCTGCCCCCACTGCGCCTGCTGAGCGGAACCAGTGTGGGGCAAGGGGGAGAAACAGGACAAGACACATCCCCTTCAGCATAACCGTTCGAAGATCCGCGAGGGATTCCTGGGATCGGTCCCAGGCGCCCGGGAGCGGCGCGGCGCCGGGGGCGCCGCCAGGGGGGCCTGGCGCCGATCCAGGGAAGCTGCGCGGAACTCCGAGAGGTTATGCAGATCCCGATGTTTCCTTCGCAGCCCAAGGAGGACCCGACCTCCTCCCCCGGGGGTAGCTTTACGTCGGGCATGTCCCCCTACAGGCGGATTTTGGACGGAAAAAAACAACAATGGTCAAACATAGAAATAATAAAAAAGCGTCTGCGTATTTGTTTGTTGGTACTTTTTGAAAATTCCTCCTGTAGAAGAAAGGGCACGCCCGATTTACGGGTAGCTTTTAGTCGGGCGTGTCCCCCTACAGGCGGATTTCGGACGAAAAAAATAAAAGTACTCAACAAAACACCGAAAATGTTCAAACATAGTCGAAAGATCGTCCCCAGGCTAATTTTTGCCTACTTTTGAATCGTCCTCCTGTAGAAGGACACGCCCGACTTACGGGTAGCTCTCAGCCCCAGCCTCCTGCTCGAGGGCCCCGGGGGCCAGGCAGAGGGGCCCCGTGCGCGGGAGCCCAGGAGCAAGCTCCTGCTACTACCCTCATCCGGCAGGAGGGATTCTGAGAGATCCAACGCATTGAAAAAAACACGAGGGATTCCCAGAGATCCGACGTAGTGAAAAATCACGACGTAGGTTTTTCATATTTTTCGGCCTCGAGGGGCTCTCGCCGGGCCCCGGGACGGTCAGAAAGCGACGCAAGATGAAAAACCGGTCCTGGGGAATGGTGTCGAAACTTCTGGGAACCCCACATTGAAAAAATCACGACGTCGGATCTCTGGGTTTGACGGAGCGCACCAGAGGGTAGGGTTAGGTCGGGCGTGTCCTCTACAGGCGAACTGTTGACGAAACATGTAAAATAGCCAAAACACATGCAAAAGAAACCACGAATTGTCAAGACATCGCCCCCACAGTATTTTTCCTAACCAACCTGTGTTGTTGGGTCCTCGTTTTGAAGAGACGGTCCCCGCGTCTCCTCCTCCTCCTCCTCCTCCTCCTCTTCCTCCTTCCTCCCTTCCTCCTCTCACGCTTCGTGGCCCCAAAGGGAGGTCCACCTAAGGCCCCAGTGGTGTGTACCACATGCGTCTCCCCCACCCAGGGCAGCGTTTGGTGGCCCCACAGGGAGGTCCACCCAGTGGTGTGTACCACATGCGTCTCCCGCACCCAGTACAGCGCTTCGTGGCCCCATAGGGAGGTCCACCTAAGGCCCCACTGGTGTGTACCACATGCGTCTCCCCCACCCAGTACAACGCTTCGTGGCCACATAGGGAGGTCCACCTAAAGCCCCAGTGGTGTGTACCACATGCGCCTCCCCCACCCAGTACAACGCTTCGTGGCCACATAGGGAGGTCCACCTAAAGCCCCAGTGGTGTGTACCACATGCGCCTCCCCCACCCATGGCAGCGTTTGGTGGCCCCACAGGGAGGTCCACCCAGTGGTGTGTACCACATGCGTCTCCCGCACCCAGTACAGCGCTTCGTGGCCCCATAGGGAGGTCCACCTAAGGCCCCACTGGTGTGTACCACATGCGTCTCCCCCACCCAGTACAACGCTTCGTGGCCACATAGGGAGGTCCACCTAAAGCCCCAGTGGTGTGTACCACATGCGCCTCCCCCACCCAGTACAGCGCTTCGTGGCCCCATATGGGGCTCCGCCGAAGGTCCCCGTGGCGCAGTCCGCATGCGTCTCCCTCACCCAGTACAGCGCTTCGTGGCCTCATATGGAGCCCCACCGAAGGCCCCCGTGGCGCAGTCCGCATGCGTCTCCCCCGCCCAGTACAACGTTTCGTGGCCCCATATGGAGCCCCACCGAAGGTCCCCGTGGCGCAGTCCGCATGCGTCCCCCCCACCCAGTACAGCGCTTCGTGGCTTCATAGGGGCTCCGCCGAAGGTCCCCGTGGCGCAGTCCGCATGCGTCTCCCTCACCCAGTACAGCGTTTCGTGGCCCCATATGACGCCCCACCGAAGGCTCCCGTGGCGTAGTCCGCATGCGTCCCCCACCCAGTACAGCGTTTCGTGGCCCCATTAAGCGGCTCCGCCGAAGGTCCCCGTGGCGCAGTCGGCATGCGTCTCCCTCACCCAGTACAGCGTTTCGTGGCTGGCCCCATATGGAGCCCCACCGAAGGCTCCCGTGGCGCAGTCCGCATGCGTCTCCCTCACCCAGTACAGCGCTTCGTGGCCCCATATGGAGCCCCCCGAAGGTCCCCGTGGCGCAGTCCCGCATTGCGTCTCCCTCACCCAGTAAACAGCGCTTCGGCCCCATATGGGGCCCCATCCGAAGGTCGCCCCCCCCTTTTTTTTTTGGCGCAGTCAGCATGCGTCCCCCCTACCCAGTACAGCGCTCCGTGGCCCCATAGAGGCTCCGCCGAAGGTCCCCGCGGCGCAGTCCGCATGCGTCTCCCTCACCCAGTACAGCGTTTCGTGGCCCCATATGGTGCCCCACCGAAGGTTCCCGTGGCGCAGTCCGCATGCGTCTCCCCCACCCAGCACAGCGCTTCGTGGCCCCATAGGGACTCCGCCGAGGGTCCCCGTGGCGCAGTCCGTGCGTCTCCCCCCACCCAGTACAGCGCTTCGTGGCTTCTCGAGGGGCTCCGCCGAAGGTCCCCGTGGCGCAGTCCGCATGCGTCTCCCTCACCCAGTACAGCGTTTCGTGGCCCCATATGACGCCCCACCGAAGGCTCCCGTGGCGTAGTCCGCATGCGTCTCCCCCACCCAGTACAGCGCCTCGTGGCCCCATATGGAGCCCCACCGAAGGTCCCCGTGGCGCAGTCCGCATGCGTCTCCCCCACCCAGCACAGCGCTTCGTTGACCCATGGGGGCTCCGCCGAAGGTCCCCGCGGCGCAGTCCGCTTGCGTCTCCCCCACCCAGTACAACGTTTCGTGGCCCCATATGGAGCCCCACCGACGGTCCCCGTGGCGCAGTCCGCATGCGGTTCCCCCGCCCAGCACAGCGGCTCGTGGCCCCATAGGGAGCCCCACCGAAGGCCCCCGTGGCGTAGTCCGCGTGCGTCTCCCCCACCAAGTGCACCTGCACCTCCGTCGGAGGCCGTCGGAGTTCCGCGCCGCGCTCGCCCGTCGTCGCTCTGCCCAGCGGCAAGAACCTTGCCCGCTATCAGCCAGCCAGCTAGCTCTCTTTGCTCCGCGCAGTGGACGACCCGCGCGCGTCGCTGGGACCCCTCCGGGGCGACTTGCGCGCGTCGCGGGGACTCCGCGCTGCGCTGCGCCCGCAGCCTTGGACTTTTTGAGTGCGCGGGCAAAGAGGGAGTAAAAGAAGGGGAGGAAGCGGGCGCGATCCTCGCGGGGGGGCGCGCCGACATTGGCGTCGCGGCGCGCGGGCGATGCCGTCGGGGAGTCCCGGGGAAGCTCCTTGCGGCGGCAACGCCCAGCGTCACGAGTACTCAGAAGCAGTCATTCTCAAACTATTGACATTCATAAACAATCACACCATGTTTTGTCACACTCGCATTCATGCACGTAGACTCGCTCGCACGCAGATTCATTCACAGTCAGATGCACTCGCGCTCAGAATCACCCGCGCTCAGTCTCCCCACGTACTGTACTCAGATCAGTCGTTTTCGTTCGCGTTGTGTACCACGCCACTCATTTCGGCACCCCTTAGCACGGTTCGTTGCCTCATAGGGATCACCACCGAAAAAGTGAATCACAATTGCGGTATTCACGCCTGCATATGGTTGGGTCCTTCGCCCGGCGAATTTTGATATTCCTCCTGTGGAGGAACAGGCCTGACTTAATCAAGGGTGGGGGGAGGGGGAAGGCTTCTCAGAAGCAGGCTGCTTCTTGGAAGGCGCCAGCCCTACATCTACCGATAAG
>CAUYUJ010021032.1:42500-73685 GCA_963575745.1 Prorocentrum cordatum | reverse complement strand
CCCTGCACCTCTCATGAACTGTCTTCCCATCTGTGTCTATCGTGAACTTGTTAATCAGAAAGGACGCATAGCTCACCAACCAGGGTATTATCTGATGACTTTCACCAAACTCAGTCTTATACTTGGCATCCAAGGCGCTCTTTAACGTTCTGACTTGACCCTGCACTGTCCAAACGGCTCTCTCGATTTCACCGTTGGCCTTTGAGTCACCTACTGGGCTAACTTCAACCCCCATGTCAAGGTCGCACGAGGCTTTAATTCTATTGGCCAGTGCCGTGATTGCCGCTTCTCCATCACTTTTGAGTATCACCTTCTTGTATCCGGTAAAGCTGATCATATCACATCCTACCTTAACTGAGTATGAGTGCACTCCCTTTTTCATCAACACTCTGCTCCAAGTTAACTTGGTCCCCCTGCAATGCATGGCTAAAATTGGGTTGCCATTACTGGCGCTTTCACCTTCTTCCTTTCTTCCTTTAAGCCACATGTAGTCCATTGAAATCACTGGTACGTTTGCGTTCCCCTCTCTTTTGCTTCTACGGCGATTGCGCCTGCGTGCTTTTCCCTTAACGCAATGTGGGCACCAGCTTCGGCAAGGTAAATGCGTCGCGTTATGCGCCTCAACTTCCTCCTTTGAGGGCCTCATGTCACAGTAAACTTTCTTTGGTAACTCCGCTTCATCGCTCACAAATACATCTTCCACATCACTCAACTCACTCTCGCTGCCCCCACTTTCACTCCCTTCGTCTGCTTCGGTATTAAAGACGTTTAAGTTTTCGCTTGGTCTTACGGGTGATGGGGGGCCTAGTAGAATAGGTCCGCCTCCAGGGTCCCCGGCCGCGGAAAACCCTCAGCTGCGTTCACTTCACTCCTGGGATTGGCAGTCTCCGCTGGTCCCTTCGGCGCCGCGATGTTAAACTGAAACGTGCCATTCCTCTCGTGGATGGTTGTGGACTTACCTGTGGTCTTGTTCATGATGTGGCTCAGGGATCTCCCGTTAAGATCCTTGTCAAACACAACTCTATTTCCAGCGTTTACCGTCTCTCTGACGGATCCCAGAACCTTGTTGACTTCTGCTACCTGGATCGGCATGCTGACGGCGTTCCCATGCTCATTTTTGCCCGTGATCACTCGTTGACCATAATTCTTTATCGTTGTCCCATTCGCTGCGCTGTAATGTCTTCCCTGCTTTGATGCGCCCGTATATTTAATGGGGAAATGAGTGCCAACTTCGGGGGGGTCCCACTGTATTGTATGCCCCAGAGTCCACGGTAACCACGATCGTCTCATGCGTTGCACTCAGTGGTGGCGCCGCGTTAATTTCTGGATCACAGTCCCGCATCTCAATTAGCCCAATTTCCTTGCACTTCTCCAGCCAACTTTTTTCCTGCTTTATGCTTTTACTTATCCTCCGGTCCCATTGACTCGCATGATTATAATCTCCGTTGCATTGGTGTTCCTGGTAAATTCTTTTCAAACTCATCGCGGTTTTACGTGCCATTTTCTTTCTGGCATAAGAGGGCAGATCCCATTGCCCGTTAACCTCCTCAGTTGCAAGTTGGCCCAGTGGCACGTTCACTGCGTCCTTCATCTCAACACTGAGAACATGTTGCGGTTGGCCGAACGAGGTGGTTTGTTCACTTTCAGCGTTTATTGTAGGTCTCTCCTGCTCAACTTCGTTGGCGGTCTTCTTGGGGCCCGGGCAGTTAATGGCGATATGCCCTTTTGCACCGCACTTGTAACACTCACGCTCGCTATGAGGGGTGAATTTTCCTTGGCCTCCATAACTTCCACCCCACGAGCCACTTCCTTTACCACCTTGTGTGCCTCCGATCTTACCCTTCACATAGGATCCGTAGGTGGCCCGGTAACCCTTGCCTTTTCCACCTTTGCCACCTTTACCTCCTTTGGTGAACTGTCTAGGTCTTGTGCAATTTCTGGCTAAATGACCCATGCCTCCACAATTGTAACACCTGGGGCCCGCTCCTTTGCCTTTGCCTTTGTTTACGGCGTCAATTTCTTCATGGTCCCCACTGTCACTCTCATTGGCCCAGGACCCGTAGCTCCACGATCCATCTTCTGGCCACCAATTTCCGTCTTCGTCGACCCATCCTATTTGGTCCCAAACATTTTCGGACCCTTGGCCCATCTCGTTGATGTTCCCAATGTCCATTGCATCCTTATTTTTCGTGTCTGAGTCGAGTTTCTTTTTACGCGCCCAGTCTTCGCACTTTGAGTATAACTTCTGGAACGAGTCAATGTTAAGCGCGTCGGGCGTTCGCCAGCACGCCTGCTGCCATTCGTCAAACCAATCGTTCGCATGCACCATTATTGCCCTGAGTGCGGTGACTTTAAAAGGAAGAGGCAGCGAGTAATCTTTACCGTATTTTTCAAGGTTTTCTGCCAATGCGCTCCACTCCTCAAGTCGGGTAACGGTGTCCGTAATCTTCTTGGGCGGCTCAGGGTTCATGGCATGTGTCATCTTTGATGATAGGGTCGCTCCGGTTACCGCCGAGTACGATTTGTAGACCTTTTGCCAAGCCATGATTCCATCTCCATCCATAAGTCCCTTTAACTTTCCTCTGGCCTCTGCACCTTCGAGCTTCTCGTTTAGAATGTACCACAAGTCTTCCTCCATCTGAGTTTTGTCTCCCTCGGTAAACTCGTATTCGCCTTTGTTGTCATCCTCTGCCTGTTTAGCTGGATTCGCCTTCAAATATTCGCTTGCTGTTAATCGGCCGTTCATTATGCGTATGATGTCATCATCGTCCTCCTCTGGTGCGACTCCGTCAAGCGTCTCCAACTTCTTGTTTAGCATCTTCAGCGCTGGTCGGTAACTCGGTTTCACTTGGGCCAGCGCGTTCAAGAACTTGTCGCTCCAGTCTCTGAACTTTGCTCTTTCTCCACTGAAGTTCTTTAGCGCCTGTAATGCTTTATATTCGCTTATCGGTTTACCGCTCCCGTGCTTGCTTCCACTTCCTCCTTTAATTGCTTCCGAAAGCTGACCGAATCTCTCAATCAACTTTTCTTGTACCTCACTGTTGGTCTCCAACTCGGTGACTCTTTCCACCAGTCTGCGAGCATCCCTTTCGAGTGCAGCATTTCTTTTTGTGATCGCTAACAACATGCTGTTGGTCTTATGGGCACTCTGAAACATTTGGAATGCTTCGGCGTTCGATACCTCCCTTCGATCCTGTGTCACTCGCTCGTTGATGAACGTTGCGAGTCCGAAATGGTTCGCGAGTAGCGCTGTCTGAACGTAACTGAAGTCTCCGTTCAAGTATGCTTGCTCGCACAGGTCGTTGAAGCGGTTAGGGTCCATGTTGACCCATGCATCTCTGTCCGCCGGCACATTGAGGTTAACCGGCGGGTCGCCCTGCCCAGGCCTGGCTGCAGCTGCCGCCGCCGCCGCCATGGCAACCGCGCTCCGCTACCATGCAAAACCCCGAAGAGGGTTCTGCACGGGAGCCTGGCAACAATGATAATGATCGGTCACCTTTATACTCCCGAACGGCAAAGCAAGTCTCAGTAGCTTCAGCCGTTAAACACTTGAGCCAAAGGCAACAGGGTTACTATTCCTCCCCAGTCACCTGAACGCTTGCATGTTAACACCTCCTCCTCCTCCTCCTCCTCCTCCTCCTCCTCTTCCACCTAATCCTCCTCTTCCAGGCCCAGATCTCGGCTACACGCAAGAGTGACCCTGGGCAAGAGTGACCTCTGGTGCGCGGCTTTGGGGGGGCCGCAGGGGGGGACCAAACACAAGCGCGCAAGACGCTACTGCTGCATCGCGTTCGGTCACTGTGGCGAAAGGTCACTCGAAGGTCTAGTCGACAGATCTCCGACGACTTGATGTTTCTCCATTCCGACGCGTCGTTCCTCGATTTCAGCCTCTGGGGTCCGATGTCAGGTGCCTCGGCGGCGAGCGAGGGAGGGAAGTGAGAAAAAGAAAGCCTTCTCAGAAGGTTCGGAAGTCGCCCGGCCTTCTGAGAAGCTTTCTAAACCTTCGTCGAAGACCAAGTAGCCTGACGAAGAATCCAACCATATGCAGTTTCGAATACCGCATTGTGGGTACCGGTTTCGGTGGAGCTACATATGGGGCCACGAAGCACTGTCCTGTGTGGCGTTGAAGGATGCGGCCTGTGCCACTGGAGCCTTCGGTGGAGCTCCCTACGGGGCCACGAAGCGCTGTCCTGGGTGGCGTGGACGCGTGCGGCCTGTGCCACTGGAGCCTTCGGTTAAGCTCCGCATGGAGCCACGGAACGCTGTCCTGGGTGACGTTGACGCATGCGGCCTGTGCCGCTGGAGCCTTCGGTGGAGTTCCCTATTGGGCCACGAACCGCGGTCCTAGGTGGCGTGGACGCGTGCGGCCTGTGCCACTGGAGCCATCGGTGGAGCTCCCGTTGGGCCCACAAAACGCTGCCTTGGGTGGCGCTGACGCATGCGGCCAATGCCACTGGAGCCTTCGGTGGAGCTCCCTGTGGGGCCACGAAGCGCTGTCCTGGGTGGCGTTGGCACATGCGGCCTGTACCAATGGAGCCTTCGGTAGAGCTCCCTGTGGGGCCACAATACGCTGTCCTGGGTGGCGTGGACGCATGCGGCCTGTGCCTCAGGAGCCTTCGGTGGAGCTCCCCGTGGGGCCACAATACGCTGTCCTGGGTGGCGTGGACGCATGCGGCATGTGCCACTGGAGTCTTCGGTGGAGCTCCCCGTGGGGCCACAATACGCTGTCCTGGGTGGCGTGGACGCATGCGGCCTGTGCCACTGGAAATTCGGTGGAGCTCCCTGTGGGGCCACGGAACGCTGTCCTGGGTGACGTCGACGCATGCGGCCTGTGCCAATGGAGCCTTCGCTGGAGCTCCCTATGCGGCCACGGAACGCTGTCCTGGGTGGCGTTGAAGGATGCGGCCTGTGCCACTGGAGCTTTCGGTGGAGCTCCCTGGGCCACGAAACGCTGTCCTGGGTGGCGTGGACGCATGCGGCCTGTGCCACTGGAGCCAGGGAGGAGAGGAGAGGAGGAGGAGGAGAGGAGGAGGAGGAGACGCGGGGCGCTCTCTTCAATACGAGGACCCAACACCACAGGAAGGTTGGGGGACAACAAATTATGCTAACGGAGTTCCCCACATAAAGAGATGAACGGTCTCGTGGGACCCATTTTCTTGATGCCCTCCTCGCTCAGGCGGGGCCCCCCTGGAGGTGTGGGAGGGGCACGAAACCATGTAAATAGTATGGTTTGCCGATACCCTCCTCGCTCAGGCGGGGCCTCCCTGGAGGTGTGGGAGGGGCACGAAACCATGTAAATAGTATGGTTTGCCGATACCCTCCTCGCTCAGGCGGGGCCTCCCTGGAGGTGTGGGAGGGGCACGAAACCATGTAAATAGTATAATTTGCCGATACCCTCCTCGCTCAGGCGGGGCCTCCCTGGAGGTGTGGGAGGGGCACGAAACCATGTAAATAGTATGGTTTGCCGATACCCTCCTCGCTCAGGCGGGGCCTCCCTGGAGGTGTGGGAGGGGCACGAAACCATGTAAATAGTATGGTTTGCCGATACCCTCCTCGCTCAGGCGGGGCCTCCCTGGAGGTGTGGGAGGGCACGAAACCATGTAAATAGTATGGTGTGCCGATACCCTCCTCGCTCAGGCGGGGCCTCCCTGGAGGTGTGGGAGGGGCACGAAACCATGTAAATAGTATGGTTTGCCGATACCCTCCTCGCTCAGGCGGGGCCTCCCTGGAGGGGTGGGAGGGGCACGAAACCATGTAAAAAGTATGGTTTGCCGATACCCTCCTCGCTCAGGCGGGGCCTCCCTGGAGGCTGTGGGCAGACGGCGAAACCATGTAAAAATAGTATGGCTTGCCGATACCCTCCTCGCCTCAGACGGGGGGCCTCCCGGAAGGTGTGGGAGGGGCACGACACCATGTAAATAGTATGGTTTGCCGATACCCTCCTCGCTCAGGCGGGGCCTCCCTGGAGGGGTGGGAGGGGCACGAAACCATGTAAATAGTATGGTTTGCCGATACACTCCTCGCTCAGGCGGGGCCTCCCTGGAGGGGTGGGAGGGGCACGAAACCATGTAAATAGTATGGTTTGCCGATACCCTCCTCGCTCAGGCGGGGCCTCCCTGGAGGTGTGGGAGGGGCACGAAACCATGTAAATAGTATGGTTTGCCAATACCCTCCTCGCTGAGGCGGGGCCTCCCTGGAGGGGTGGGAGGGGCACGAAACCATGTAAATAGTATGGTTTGCCGATACCCTCCTCGCTCAGGCGGGGCCTCCCTGGAGGGGTGGGAGGGGCACGAAACCATGTAAATAGTATGGTATTCCGATACCCTCATCGCTCAGGCGGGGCCTCCCTGGAGGTGTGGGAGGGGGCACGAACATCAGCATCTGCACGACTGTTGGTTTGCCGAACCTCCTCGCTCAGGCGGGGCCTCCCTGGAGGGGTGGGATGGGCACGAAAACATGTAAATAGTATGGTATTCCGATACCCTCCTCGCTCAGGCGGGGCCTCCCTGGAGGGGTGGGAGGGGCACGAAACCATGTAAATAGTATGGTATTCCGATACCCTCCTCGCTCAGGCGGGGCCTCCCTGGAGGGGTGGGAGGGGCACGAAACCATGTAAATAGTATGGTTTTCCGATACCCTCCTCGCTCAGGCGGGGCCTCCCTGGAGGTGTGGTAGGGGCACGAAACCATGTAAATAGTATGGTTTTCGGATACCCTCCTCGCTCAGGCGGGGCCTCCCTGGAGGGGTGGGAGGGGCACGAAACCATGTAAATAGTATGGTTTTCCGATACCCTCCTCGCTCAGGCGGGGCCTCCCTGGAGGGGTGGGAGGGGCACAAAACCATGTAAATAGTATGGTTTCCGATACCCTCCTCGCTCAGGCGGGGCCTCCCTGGAGGGGTGGGAGGGGCACGAAACCATGTAAATAGTATGGTTTGCCGATACCCTCCTCGCTCAGGCGGGGCCTCCCTGGAGGGGTGGGAGGGGCACGAAACCATGTAAATAGTATGGTTTGCCGATACCCTCCTCGCTCAGGCGGGGCCTCCCTGGAGGTGTGGGAGGGGCACGAAACCATGTAAATAGTATGGCTTGCCGATACCCTCCTCGCTCAGGCGGGGCCTCCCTGGAGGTGTGTGTGGTAGGAATAATATTGTGCTGTATGGAAGATGGAGCGGGAGGTGGGTGGGAAGGAGAGGGCGTTCTGGGAAAACAAGAACCCCACTCAGGATGTGGGGAAAAAGCTTCTCAGACGGCGCGAGGGCTTCTGAGAAGTCCCGACGCCTTCTGAGAAGGCCTTCTCCTTCTTATTTCCCCCCCTCGCTCGCCACCGAGTGCCATGCCCGTCCAAAAAATCGACTTGGTCCTGACGATGTCGGCGATGGTCTCTGACACCGCGAGCACCGCTCAACCTGGAACGATCGCAGCTGCCCAGCATGGACACGGACATGTTCGGGCGGTGGCGGATGGGAGGGAGGCTCTCCAAACCCGCGTACACGTGGCCAGAGGAGAGGGCGATGGCGCTCACGCCGGGAAGCTTCAGCGCCAGCAGTGACGACATGAAGCCGCCGTTCGAGTGCCCGGTCACGAGCAGCGGCATCTTCTGGGCCCCGGCCTGTGCTTTGACAGCGGCCTCGATGAAGCCCACGTCGTCGATCTTGTTCCGCTGGGCGTCTCCACAGCAGTCCACAGCGTTAAATGACCTGTTCACGCCCTCTGGCGCGATGAGCACCAGTCCACGCCGTTTGGCCAGCTCCAGGTACGGATCGAACACCATGGACCTTAGCCGCCCCGGTACGCAACACGCAACCCGTAGCGTGTTGACACGGAGCTCAAGACGTAGATTGAAAATGTACGCTTGGCGCGATACTAAACGTGGGCCAACACGGTGAGCCAACACGCAGCGTGTGAATACGCACGTTTTGAACACAGCACGTCTTGCGTTTGAACACGGGCGTATCAGGACAGCTGAGCCATGGACGCGTCGCACCCGTAGCAGTGGACGCTCACGAGAACGCCGCGGACGTCGCTGCAAGGCCGGTGCACAAGATCCGCCAGGCCCCTTTCTGGGGGCCCGGGATGGCCCCCAGGAGGCACGAGCCGCAAGCGTCGAATCGCGAGATCGGAGCATGCATCGAATCGGGCTGCGCCGGGACGGAGTCGGAATCGAATCGGGGGGGGGAGGGGGGGGGCGCCTGGATGCACGCTGCCAGGGGATACGTCGACCCCTATCCCAGGCTTCATGGGCTTTTCGAATGGACAAAAAATGTGGGGCCCAACCCTGGGATATACGATGGGGGGCGTCCATCCTCGATAGGAGTGCGTCCGAATGGCCCCCTCGGGATGTATCCCAGGGCTGCCCCCTTGTTCTGAGCGGCGAAACTTTTCGGGCTGAACTCGGGGACTGGGGGAGAACAACCGCCTGCGATTGCATACCAGCGCCATGCAAATATCGGGCCGCGTCGGATCGTCGTGATATCGGAATAGAGAAAAGAATAATACTAAGAAAAAATACAACAGTCAGAATAAGAAGAGGAGGAAACACGAATACTAATTATAGTAAGAAGAAGACAGCGGAGAAGAAGAGGGGGCCATGATATCTGGGAGACTTCGTGGCCTCGGCCAGGATATCCGCCAAAGGCTCCCGTCGAGGCGCAGCAGCTGGAAACCACCCCGAGGCGACCCAGGATTCCCCATATTTCATCACATGTTCTGGGTTTTCGTCTTCCCCCCCCCCCACAATTCCCATGTTTTCCATATTTTTGGGGGGATCGACGATTCATTGACTGTGTGTGTACGTGTGTGTGTGTGTGGGTGTGCGGGTGCGCGAGTGTGTGTGTGTGTGTATGTGTATGTGTATGTGTATGTGTATGTGTATGTGTATGTGTGCGTGTGCGGGTGCGGGTGTGCGGGTGTGCGGGTGTGCGGGTGTGCGGGTGTGGGTGTGCGGGTGTGTGGGTGTGTGGGTGTGTGGGTGTGTGGGTGTGTGGGTGTGTGGGTGTGTGGGTGTGTGGGTGTGTGTGTGTGTGTGTGTGTGTGTGTGTGTGTGTGTGTGTGTGTGTGTGTGTGTGTGTGTGTGTGTGTGTTTCTTCCTCTCCTGAGAATTGGCGGCGATCAAAGACAGGTCTGACGCGAGACGGCACAGCGACCTCACGCAAGCGGCTTGCGCGGGCCCCCGGCGCGGCACGCCAGGCCCGAAGCGAGGGCGCTCATTCAAAAAACCTTTACACTCTCGCTTGAATTCAAAAAAAACAATTCAAACACCTCCCCCCTCTCGCTCGAGACATCCCCTGTCCCCAGCCCGGAGAGGTATCGTGGACCTCCTCGCTGGAAGTGGCTCCCCTGGTGGTGGTGGTGGAGGTGGTGGTGGTGGTGGTGGTGGTGGTGGTGGTGGTGGTGGTGGTGGTGGTGGTGGTGGTGTCGCTTCCCCCGAAGAGCTCAGCATGGGGGAAGCGGGTCCTGAGGGAAACGGAACAGTTCCCCCAGGACGAGATCTTCATCCTGAGCGGTTTTTTGGACGGCCCCCGGGCCCCGCGGAGGGCCCCGAGGCCTCGAAAACGGCGAACAACCACGGGACCCGTCCCCCTCAGGACCCTTTCCCCCACAGTTAGACGAGCGCGTTCCACTACTCGCAAAGTAGCTACTTGCAAATGGACTGGATCCGCCGCGGGGAATCTACGATAAATTACATCGACGCAGACATGTGGTTTTCGGGCGTTTGCGAGTAGGCACTTTGCGAGTAGTGGAACACGCTCGGTGAACAGTGACCCAAAGAGCCCCACGTAGGCGGCGCGCACAAGGTGCTAGGGAGAGGGGGGGGAGGTTCCTCAGGAGGCGGCTGCTTCGCAAAATGCGCTGGCCAGCCTTGCATCTACAGATGCGGCCCGCGCCTCCTAAGAAACAGGGGTGCTTCTAGGAAGCCTTATGTACCCCAATCCCCGGACCTGGGACAGAAGCGCATCTCTCAAGAACAAGGGACCCTCCGCCGGCCAAGCTGAAGAACATTCGAGGGCACCCTCCCCGAGGATGCACAAGAGCATCCAACAAGCACGAAGATCATTAGGGTAGACCCTCCCCGAACCAGCCTCGATCTTCTACCTCGGTCCGACTGTACAAGCCCTCGTGCGCGTGCTTGGCACATTCGGCCAGCATGGCTGCACACCGACGCGCCCTGGCGTTGCCCTCGAGGCCGCGCTCTGGGGACGGTGGACGACCTCATGAGGAAGATGTTCTTTCTCGAGAAGATGGCAGTGCTCCTCACCGTTCTCCTTGCGATTAGAGAAAAAACAACACATTAACATAAACTTTCGACGGTCCGCGCGGACTTCTTGGATTTGCGCCGGGCCCCCCTCCCTGGCGCGCGGAGCGCGTTAGGGGCGGCGCCAGAGGCGCCGCCGGGGGGCCCCAGTGTAGATCCAAGAAATCCGCGCGGAGCGCCAAAAATCTATGTGTATGTGTTTTTTTGTTCCTCTTCGAAAGATGCTCTTTCTCGAAAAGATGCCAGTGCTCCTCACCGTTCTCCTTGCGATGTTCCCGATGCGGTGTTGCCCTCCACTGCCGAGGGCGTTCCGAAGGCGTTGGGGCTGTGCCGTGTTCCGGCCTTTGCGTGGGCAAGGGCTTGAGCGAGGTGTCGAGGCGTCGAGGATCGAGCTCTCGAGGCTTCGAGGGTCAAGGATCGAGGATCGAGGCTCGAGAAGTCGAGGAACGAAAATAACAGACCGAGGATCGAGGACCGAGGATCGAGAATCGAGGGTCGAGGGTCGAGGATGAGGACCGTGCTGCGGTGCTTCCGCTCGGAGGCCCGCCCCAGCAAGACCTCCAGCGCTCCGAGGGGCTCTTATGGGGGCCCGCCGCCGACGCATGCTGCTCGGGCGGCGCGCCGTGGACCACCGCGCTCGTCGCAGGGAGGCCCGCGACGCTGCCCAGCATGAGTCGGGGGCGCGCAGGGAGGGTGAGGGGGGGGAGGAGGGCAAGGAGGAGGAGGAGGAGGAGGGGGAAGGGGAGGGGGAGGAGGGGGAGGGGGAGGAGGAAGAGGGGGAGGAGGGGGAGGAGGAGGAGGAGGAGGAGGAGGAGGAGGAGGAGGAGGAGGAGGAGGAGGTGGAAGGGGTCAAGGGGGGGAATCTCGACGGGGCATCGGCGAGAAGCGTCGCCGAGACGGATCCGCGAGATGCCCCTGATGGCGAAACCGCATGCTGCTTGGCGGGACGGGCTATCCAAGGCTGGACCTAAACGCTGTGTTTCGTGTTGTTTTCGTTTTGTTCTTCGTTTTTCGGGGGCGCGCAAACATGGATTAGCGGTCCATGGAATTGGCGCGCGGTCGCCAAAGCCATGGATCGGGGGAGGTGCCCTCCCCAAAATGCGGCCGGCGCCGCCTCGTTTGGTGGCGGAAACCCGCGATTTCCCATGGAAGCGGGACCCGTCGCTAATCCACGCCCCCCCTGATCCATGTTTGCGATCGCCTGAGCCATGAAGACGTCCCTCGCCCAGCAGCCCCGGTACGCAGCACGCAAGCCGCAGCGTGTTGACACGGAGCTCAGCACGGCTGTCGGAAGCGTGCGCGTCTGGCGCGACGCGCTCGCCAAAGCGTGGGCCGGCACGTGCAGAGCCAGCACGCGGCGTATGGACACGGACGCCTTGCGCACGGTGCGTGCTGCGTCGCAACGCGGGCGTATCAGCCCAACCCGTTGGAACGTGCACGCACGACAGCAGCACGGGCTGCGGCGGGACGACTGCCCGACTGGGCGCCTCCCTCCTGCGAGGGTGCCTGCGAGCCGCAGCCCCTGACCCAGGCCAAGGGGAGAACAAACCTGCGATTGCCGCTCCCAGCCGCCTTCGCGTTGCCAGGGCGGCGGGCGCGTGTCAGGACTGGAGGCGTATCAGAGCAGCTAAGCCCTCATACTCCTGCTCATGGAGCTGCAGCCAGCTCTTGCCAGGGCCAGGGCAAGGGTACCGAGGCTCGCTTCGCGCGGCGCGAGACTGGGCAGGGCTGGCTGCCACCGTGGCCGTCGCCGATCCGCCCATGTCGTGTGCGTGGCTGCAGCCGTGCGTCGTTGTGTGCTGTTTCGCCTTCTGCCTGGACCTCGAGCAGCTGCAAGGCCCTGGATCCATTTCCGCTGACCCGGGGGCCCGGTGACAGGCCCCACGAGGCAGGAATCGAGGAGAGATGCTGGGTTTGGAAAAAGGCAAGGGCTCCTAAGTTCGCGCTTCGCGCTGCGCGAAGCGCGAAGCGCGAATAACTTCGCGCTCTCGCGCCGCCCCCCAAGGAGGAGAAGAGGAGGACGAGGAGGAGGGGGAGGAGGAAGGAGGACGGCGAAGCGCGAAGCGCGAATAACTTCGCGCCCTCCTGGGAGCCCTTGGAAAAAGGGGAGTCGTCGGAGATCCGGGGTGTCAGGAATCGGCCCCCCGAACCCGTCCTGGGGGTGCGCTCCGACCCGGATCTCGCGGGGGATCCGTCCGTCGAGACGATAAACGCCAGAGGCGGCTCCACAAAATGCCCAGACCGCCGAAAGCCTCGAGCCTGGAAAAACTGTCCTCTCCTCGGAGAGGGAGAGCGCGGGACCCAGAGATCCGCGACCATGTCTTGTGCCCCGTGACGGATCTCATCATCATCATCATCATCATCATCATCATCATCATCATCATCATCATCATCATCATCATCATCATCATCATCATCATCCTCATCACCATCCTCATCCTCACCCTCATCCTCATCCTCATCATCATCGCCATCAGCAGCATCAGCAGCATCAGCATCGGCATCATAATCATCAGCATCAGCATCAGCATCACCATCATCATCATCATCATCATCATCATCATCATCATCATCATCATCATCAACATCAACATCAACATCAACATCAGCAGCATCATCATCATCAGCATCACCATCAGAATCATCATCATCATCATCATCGTCATCAGCATCGTCCTCATCATCATCATAATCCACAGCATCATAACTCCCAGCATCATCAACAACAGCATCATCATCATCATCATCCCCATCATCATCATCATCATCATCATCATCGTCATCCTCCTGCTCATCATCCTCATCCGCATGCTCATCCTCATCCTCATCCTCATCATCTACATCCTTCTACTCCTCCTCATCACGGCTCTCCCACCCTGGAACAGTCGCCATCCAGAATGCTGGGCTTGCACATCATCACCATCATCAACAAAAGCATCATCATCATCATCATCATCATCATCATCATCGTCATCATCCTCATCCTCATTATCATCCTAATCCTCATCATCTTCTTCATCCTCCTCCTCCATCATCATCGTCATCAGCATCATCCTCATCATCAGCATAATCCACATCATCATCACTTCCATAATCATCAACAACAGCATCATCATCATCATCATCATCCTCATCAGCATCATCATCGTCATCATCCTCATCATTATCCTCATCCTCATCATCATCTTCATCCTCATCCTCCTCCTCCTCCTCCTCCTCTTCCTCCTCCTCCTCATCCTCATCACAACCATTACCACAATCATCATCATCGGCAACAGCAGCACGGCCTCCTCCCCCTCGTCCTCCTCATCCTCTTCGCTCCTCATTCCCCATTCTCATCCTCATCCTCACCTTCGTCCGCAACCTCAACCTCAGCATCAGCATCCTCATCAGCATCATCATCACCAACAAAAGCAGCATCACCATCATCAGCATCATCATCGTCATCACCCCAATCGCAGTCATAAGTATCATCACCATCATCATCATAATCATTTTCTTCATCAGCATCGTCATCGTCATCATCATCATCAGCATCATCATCATCATCGTCATCGGCATCATCATCACCACCATCATCGTCATCATCATCGTTACGACCACCATCATCAGCATCATCACCATCACAATCGTCATCATCAGAATCAGCATCATCATCCTCACCATTCTCATCATCAACACATCCAACACCACCAACATCAGCATCAGCATCGTCATCGTCATCATCACAATCACAATCAGCATCATCCTCATCCTCATCCTCCTCGTCCTTCTCATCCTCATCCTCATCGGCGTCCTCAACATCATCATAAATAGCATCTTTGTCATCATTACGATCATCGTCATCATCATCTTCAGCATCAGTAAAATCCCCATCTTCATCATCATACCCGCCATCGTCACCACAATAAACACATTCATCATCATAATCCTCATCCTCCTCGCTCCTCATTCCTCATCCTCATCCGCATCCTCAAACTCAAATTCATCCGCAACCTCAACCTCAGCATCATCATCATCGCCATCGTCATCATCACCGTCATCACCGCCATCAGCACCATCATCATCAGCATCACCACTATTATGATTATTGGTACAACCATCATCATCAGCAGCATCATCAACATCATCCCAACAGCATCCTCATCGGCATCCTCCTCCTCAACCTCCTCCTCTCATCATCATCATCATCATCGTCATCATCAGCATCATCATCATCACCATCATCATCACCATCATCATCATCATCATCATCATCATCATGATCACCATCATCATGATCATCATCAGCAACAGCAGCATTAGCAGCAGCATCACCATCGTCATCATAATCCGCCGACCCCTTGTGGGTCTCTAGGCGGGTGAGATTATCCCCCCCATAATCACCCCCACACCCTCCAGGAACCCCAAACCGGCAATTTGACCCCTCCCCCTGGCCGACCCCGACCCCGGACCGAACGCGCCACGGGGGAGCGGAGGGCTCCAAAACTGGCCAAGAAGGCACCAAAACGCTCCCAGACGATCCCAGGGGGCCACGATTCGCCGAAATATCGCTCCTGGACGCCCACGATGGCCTCCAGGCGGCCTCCGAAGCTGCCAAGACGCCCCAAAAGGCTCCCAAGATGCGCCCCAAGAGGGTCCCAAGAAACAGAAATCGTCCCAGTCCCTTCACAAAAACAAGCATGTTTCGCATGCTCGCCTATTCCCAGAGCGTGAATTACCTCCCCCGCTTTCGCTTCCAGGCAAAACCAAGCCATACCACGCGCCTCCTCGTCAAGCGGCCTGACCAGCGCAGGCCGTAGTTTGGCATCGTTTGGTATCTCTTGGAAGCGAGGGTGGTCAAAAGCGAGGTAGGTTTGTTTTCCCCCGATATTCGGTTTTCACAACGTCCCAGACGGGCAGAGAAACCTTCAATGTCGCCCCCAGACGGCCAAATGGGCCCCCAAGAAGAGTCAAAGAGGGTCCAACAACAGCCCACGAAGCCCCCAAGACAGCCCAAGAGGGCTCCCAGACGGCTCCAAGACGGAGTCTAGAGGGCACCTTTCCGAGCCTTCGGCCGCAAGACGCCCCCAGCCTGCCCCACGAACACCCCAAGAGGCCCTGAGGAACCCCCAAGAGAATCTCAAAGGCCTCCAAGAAGCCCCCAGGAAGCCCCCAAGAGGCCCCAAAACTTGGCCCAAGATGCCTCGAGGCGGCTGGATATGGCCAAGAGGCCACCAAAAGGCCACAAAAGAGCACCAAGAGGTACGATAACAACAACGAAGCAACAGGAACGATGACGAGAGCCTTGTCATGATTCGGACAAGCCTCGTGAAATGCAGTCCTGGAGGAGCAATCGTTTATATAGGGGTCGGCGGATGTGGCGTGAGCTTATATCATCATCATCATCATCATCATCATCATCATCATCATCATCATCATCATCATCATCATCACCATCACCATCACCATCACCATCATCATCATCAACAACAACATCATATTCATCATCATCATCAACACATTCATCATCATCATCATCATCCTCCTTCTCCTCCTCCTCCTGCTCCTCGTTATCATCCTCATCATCATCCTCATCATCAACAGACTCACCATCACAGCATTCTCATCCAAATCTTCATCCTCATCCTCGTCCTCATCCTCATCCTCATCCTCATCATCTTCAGCCTCCTCCTCCTCCTCCTCCTCATCATCATCATCATCAGAACGGCTCTCCCACCCTCGAACAGTCGCCACCCAGACTGCCGGGCCGGCACGATGGCGGGCCTTGCCGCAGGCCGCTGGCTACTCGCGCTCCAGGCCGCCGTGCTGCAGCGCCTCGGTGGCCTCCCCGCAGCCCTCGGCCGGGAGGCCGCGCGGGGGCCGCGGCGGCCTCAGCGGGGGCGTCCTGCGGGGCAGCACACGCGCAGGACGCCCGGTGCCCCGCCGCTGCCCCGGGGGGGCCGCCTCGGGGGGCCCCCGCGGAGCAGCGGCAGCCGGCGGCAACGACGCCAGCGGCCGCGGTGGCGACGGCGGCGAGGACGATTGCGGCGACGGCGACCGCGACGGCGACGACGACGACGACGGCAACGACGACGACGATAACGACGACTGCGACCATGGCCGCGGCGGCGGCGACGCCCGCCCAAACGACGTCGCGAGCGGAAGACCACCGCTGCGGCTGGCTCGCGTCGTGACGACGTCGGCGCTGGTTCCATGACACCGCGCGCGTCGTTCAACCTAGAACGAGCGGCAACTTCCCGACAGCGCGGATAGTTCGATGCCGGCAGATTCCGAGCTGCCAGCGGCGTTCCTCCTTGAACGCCTAGGTCCAGGTCACCGCCGGCCAACGCGGCACGGACCTGCCGTACTCGACGCACCCCTCCCAAGGCGCGGTCTGGCACGCCAAGGCCTTTACGGCTGGTTCATGCCGTGACGATATGCATGCTAGCTCCTGACACCGCGTGCATCGTTCAACCTTGAGCGACCGTGGCGTCGCGAAAACGCAGATCGATCGATATCAACCTAATCTGTTCTGGCACGCAAAGGCCCCTACGGCTGATTTGTGCCGTGACGACATGCACGCTGGCTTCTGACACCGCGTGGATCGTTTGACCTTGAGCGATCGCGGCTTCCCGGAGGCGCAGATCGATCGATATCGGCCTATAGTCTGCGCGGCACTGGTGGCCTTCAACCTTGAACGCAAGTGCTGGAAGGGCAGGTTTTGTGTCGTGACGATATGTACGTTTGCCTCCGATCGTGGCTTCCCAAAAGCGCAGATCGATCGATATCGGCCCAGTTGGCGCGCCACTGGTTGCCTCTTCCTCCTTCTCCTCCTCCTCTTTCTCCTCTTTCTCTTTCTCCTCCTCCTCCTCCTCCTCCTCCTCCTCTTCCTCTCTCCTCCTCCTCCTCCGCCTCCTCCTCCTCCTCTTCCTCCGTTTCCTCCTCCTCCTCCGCCTCCTCCTCCGCCTCCTCCTCTCGCCAGGGCGCATTTTGGAGGCAGCAGACACCTAACTATCCACCACCACCAATGGGGCCAGAAGGGTCTAGAGCACAGGATGGCCCTGGTCAGAGGCGCGGGGGTGGTGGTGTTGGTGGTGGTGGTGGTGGTGGTGGTGGTGGTGGTGGTGGTGGTGGTGGTGGTGGTGGTGTTGGTGTTGGTGTTGGTGGTGGTGGTGGTGGTGGTGGTGGTGGTGGTGGTGGTGGTGTGAAAGAGCCTTCTGCGGATCTTGACAGGACTCCGAGGCGAATCCGGCTGTGGCAACGAGGGCCTCCCAGGGGCGTCCTGGGGGAACCATGAGGTACCGATAATTACCGCGGCGGCAGGTCCACGTCGCGATGACGCGGCGCCACCGCTCTCCGACGACGGACATCCTTTCAGCACTCTTGTGCTGGCGCAGCCGCGAACTGTCCAGGAGCGGCGGACAGGAAGGCTGCCGAGAGAGGCGCCACGGGGACGAACTTGGGCACAGACAGTAGGAGGAGGAGGAGGAGGAGGAGGAGGAGGAGGAGGAGGAGGAGGAGGAGGAGGGGAGGAGGAGGAGGAGGAGGAGGTGAAGGAGGAGGA
This sequence comes from Prorocentrum cordatum, assembly GCA_963575745.1. Lineage (NCBI taxonomy): Eukaryota > Dinophyceae > Prorocentrales > Prorocentraceae > Prorocentrum > Prorocentrum cordatum. The sequence continues at coordinate 55,886 of CAUYUJ010021032.1, read as the reverse complement.
GGAGAAGAAAACGAGGAGGAGGAGAAGGAAGGAGCAGGAGGAGGAGAGAGGGAGGAGGAGGAGGAGGAGGAGGAGGAGGAGGAGGAGGAGGAGGGAGGAGTAGGAAGGAGGAGAAGCAGGAGGAGGAGGACGGAGGAGGAGGAGAGGAGGAGGAGGAGGAGGAGGACGGGAGGAGGAGGAGGAGGAGGAGGAGGAGGAGGAGGAGGAGGAGGAGGAGGGAGGAGGAAGATGAGGAGGAAGATGAAGCTGAAGATGAATATGAAGATGAAGACGAAGGAGAAGATGATGACGATGATGATGATGATGATGATGATGATGACGATGATGATGATGATGGTGATGATGATGGTGATGATGATGATGACGATGATGCTGATGATGATGTTGATGATGCTGCTGCTGCTGATGATGATGATGGTGATGCTGATGATGATGATGATGATGATGATGATGATGATGATGATGACGATGATGCTGATGATGATGTTGATGATGCTGCTGCTGCTGCTGATGATGAGGAGGAGGAGGAGGAGGAGGAGGAGGAGGAGGAGGAGCGCGGGGGAGGAGGAGCGCGGGGGAGAACCGGCGGCGCACAGAGGGGGGGAGGATGGGGGGGGGAGGCTTCTTAGGAAGCTGCTCCTTGAGAAGGCGCCGGCCCTACATCCGAAGACAAGGCCCGCCCCGAGCCGCCCCGATACGCAACGCGCAACACGTAGCGCGTTGGCACGGGGCTCAACACGGAGACTGAAAACGTAGGCTCGAGGCAATACATTCGCCACAACGTGGCCCAACACGAGCCGAGCCAACACGCAACGTGTTGACACGGACGTTTTGAACGCGGCACGCGTTGCGTTTCGAAACGGGCGTACCAGGGCAGCTAAGGGCTCGCCTCTTCGAAGAGGCAGGGGTGCTTCTCAGAAGCCCTCACCCCTCCCCCTAAGGAGGAGGAGGAGGAGGAGGAGGAGGAGGAGGAGGAGGAGGAAGATGAGGCGGTGGGAGGAGCAGGAGGAGGAGAAGGAGGAGGAGGAGGAGAGAAGGAGGAGGAGGAGGAGGAGGAGGAGGGGGAGGGTGAGGAGGTGGAGGAGGAGGAGGAGGAGAAAGAGGGATGAGGAGGCCCTACACCTGCAGACAAGGCCCACCTCTTCGAAGAGGCAGGGGTACTTCTAAGAAGCCCTCCCCCCTCCCCCTCACCCTCTCTGCGCGTGGCCGAGGAATAAAGAGGGCGGAGCACGCTCAGAGCGTACGAAGTCCTTGAACGCGTGTGCCAGACGGGCGTGCACAGCAGGAAGACGTGCATCGTTCAACTCAAGCCAGACTCAAACAGCCGGCTGCGTGCAACCGTCGACGCCCGCGCTGGCGTCGCCGCCGCGCCAACGGAGCCCGTCGTGCTCCGCGGGCTTCTCCCTGGGCGCGTCCTGAAAGATGACCCAGAGGCGAAGCCAGCCGTGGCGACTGGGGCCCAGCAATCGAAGAAGAAGAAGAAGCAGCGGCATAAGCATAAACTGTTGGCGCTCCGCGCGGAACTCTTGAATCTGCACTGGACCCCCCCCAGGCGCGCGGAGCGCGCCAGGGGCGGCGCCGGAGGCGCCCCCCCGTGGGGGGGGGGGGCGCCAGGGCGGATCCGAGAAGTCCGCGCGGAGCGCAAAACGTTTCTGTTTATGGCGCTCCTTCTTCTTTCCGTCCGAGGTGGACAAACCTCCCTTTAGTAAACCACCCTTCAGTGAAAACAGCCTGGGACCAAAATCGACGGGCATGGACACGCAAAAATGACGGCCAAGATGCCCTCTCGCGAACCAAAAATGGCCAATTCACTAACCGACGTGACAGGGTACGAGGTCTATCAATCTCCGATTCTTCTCCGAGCCCGGGGCCCGCAGGGAGGCCCAACGCTCCCCAAAGCTGGCGGCGTGGGGTCGGAGGGTGCACGGGCGGGGGGGGGCCTTCCAAGAAGGCGGAGGAGCGACCACGATGAGGTCGGGCATGTCCTCCCAGAGGCGGAGTCTGGAAGAAAAATGAGCACCGTCAAGAAATACACAAAGTATATTCTTCAAAATAGCCAAAACAGATTCAAAAACAGTCAGAACTCGCCGAAACATCGTCCCCCGACGATTTTCTACGTAACTATTTTTGGATATTCCTCCTGTAGAGGGACAGGCCCGACCTAAGACTACCAGGGCACGGGGCCCCTCCGAAGGCTCACCCTGACTTCTGCGGGGCCTGCTCGGAAGCCGCCGGGCCCCTCTGCGAGAGCCCCTGCCTTCGGCGAGCGCCCCGCCCCCGGCCCCGCTTCCCAGAGATCCAACGCATTGGAAAGATCAGGACGGAGGTCGTTCGCAATTTTCTGCCTCTGACGGTTGTGGGCAAAAGCCTCCCTCTATAGCAAACCTCCCTAAGGTGAAAACGGCCCAGGACCGCAACCGACGGACCTGGACCCGCAAACATGACGGCCGCGACGCCCTCTCGCGAACCGAGGACGGCCAATTCGCTTATCGACTTGTCAGGGTAGGAGGTCTATCCTCCGACTCTGGCGGCCCTCGCCCGGCCCCCGGGACCGTCAAGGAACGACGCGGGACGAACAAAATCGGGTCCTGGGGAAGGGGTCGAGACGAGACTTCCGGGGGCCCCGGGGACGATGCGATGCGCTGCGATGCGACCACCGCTGCGGACAGCGTCCCGGCCGGGCCTGCTCAGTGGGCGAGGCCGTGGCCTCGGGAATCTGGCGCGTCTGGACCACGTGCAGTGCGAGACAGACGCGCAAAACATCAAGAGGAAGGACGGAGAGAGGAGGGGACCCTGGGGGCCGCGCATTGACAAAAATCACGACGTCGGATCTCTGAGTTCTTCTTGAAAGGCTGGCCCCCCATCACGCCGCCCCCGCTGCGCGCGCCAGCGGCAGAGGGCAAGAACGAGAGAAGGGCAAGGGGCAGCGGTACCGGTGCGGCAGGACCTGGGACAGAAGAGCATCCTTCAAGAACCTGAAACCCCTCTGCCGGCCAAACTGAACTTCACTTTGCCCCCCCTCGAATGCTCCTCAGGTGCTGAAGAACATTCGAAGGACCCCCCCCCCAGCATGCACAAGAAAAGCATCCAGCGAGCGCGGTGCGGCGGGTTCTTGTCGTGTCGACCCCAGCGTTGGTTTCTGACACCGGGGGGACCGTCCAACTTGGAACGATCGGCCGCTCCCAAAGCGTCCAACTCGTTCCACATCGAACGATCCTGGGTCGCCCGCGGCGTTCAAAGTGGAACGCCGCTGGCGGGGCCGCCGCCAGTCGACACGGCACGAACCTACCGTGCCCTCCCCGAGCCGGCCTCGATCGTAGATCTCGGTCCGACCCTGTGCTTTTCCCCCTCTAGGTCCTTGGCCTGCCCAACGAGAGCGGCGCCCGCTGGGTAGAGCCGGCCTCAGCCCCCCGAGGCCACAGCGCCGCGGCGGCCAGCGGCGCCAAGGCGGCCCACGGCAGCGGCATCCCAAGGCAGCATGGACGGGGCTAGGTTGAACCGTATGAAGTGAGCCGAGATGGCTATACGGACCTCCTCCTCCTCCTCCTCCTCCTCCTCCTCCTCCTCCTCCTCCCCCTGCCCCTCCTCCTCCCTCCTCCTCCTCCTCCTCCTCCTCCTCCTCCTCCTCCTCCTCCTCCTCCTCCTCCTCCTCCTCCCCCCCTCCTCCTGCTACCCATGTTTCCTGCTTCTTGGTGGCATGAGAGCGCTCCGCACGCTGCCGCCTCCCCCAGAACTGGCCGTCCGGCCAGCCCTAGGAGAGCAGAAAGAAATTGGACATAAGTATGGGTAAAGCGGACAGACAGGTAGGAGGTAGGATGGAGGGAATAAGGGGAAGGAATTACAACATCACACATCATATCGTAACGAAGAGATGGGGGAGGCCGCTGGAGATCTGCTGGTGGCGGCAGCAAGACAAGATGTAAAGGTACGCGTGGCGCTTATGGAGCCCGTAAGAGCCCGTCGTGAGGGTCCTCCACCTCCGGGTCCCCTGGCCTCGCGGGGCCAGTGCCCTGGTGGCGCCCTCCTCCCCTTCCTCCTCTTCCTCTTCCTCCGTGGCCATTTTGGCTCAAGCCTTCCTTCGAACCATGCGGGCCCGAGGGGGATGAGAGCCCGCAGCCCCGCCCGAGGTTTGTCGCGCGTGAGGCGCATCTGGCGACCTTTGCGGCAGGCTCCACCCAGGCTGTCGCAGACCGTCTTCAATCAGCAAGTCGCGGCAATGCGACGGCGCCGGGATCTGGAGGAGGCGCGCACGCTGAAGAGGGCGCCGGCATGGTGGCTGCCGTGGTGACCGCGGCGGTGTGCGCTGTCATGGGCGCTGGCGCAGGCCCCCATCGAGGCTACGACTGCAGTGGCGGAGGTCGCAGTGGCGGCAGCCCTTTTCTGATTTCTGGGAGGGCCGTTCGGGAGGGGAAAGGGTATCACGCACGCGCTGCCGCTGGGAACCCGTCAGCGTGTTACTCCTTCGGTTTTGTCCGAAGACCTGGTAGCTCTTCAACAGTACCACGATGATGGGTTCCCCACATCCGCGTGTCAGTAACACTGGTTTGCTCCCCCTGTTCTTCTCGTCCCCCGCTAGGCAATGCCAGGGGAGGTCACCGCTAGGGGGGTCGTCCTCTCCTTATGGAAGTGGACCCGCTGGCCCCCCAGAACCCCCAAGTGCACTTTTTCTCGCGGAGCTCCCCGTCAGAGGTGATAGTGCCTGGGCTCTTTAAAGTGGCTGTACCCACAGCGCCTGACTGTCACAGGTCTCCTGCCTCGCACTTTTATTGCAACATCGGCAGCCTCGTGCGGTTCCTCAAAAAACGCGCGCCTGCACGGATTGAGGGAGGCCGCTCCCTTAAACCGAAATGGGGACGGATGCGCAAGCTTGCTACACACAACTCAGGTCACCAACTGTGCGAGGGGAGGTTCTTCAAGTTGTGCATCTCCTCGCCGAGGTCCTTCTCTTCTGTCTCGTCCTCGATCAGCGAGCTCCTCGTAGTGCCTATCCTGGTGACCGCCAGCCTCGTGGAACTTGCCGCTCGGGGTCACCTGGGCGGCATCGAAGGGCTTGACGCCTTCTGTCTTCCGGCGCCTTGCGCTGCGGAACTTCCCGTCGTGGACCAGCTTCCACCAAGCCCCGCGATGCGGCGCAACCGGAGCTGGCGCGGCTCGTGCCCCTTCGTAAGGCTGTTCGCGAGCTGAACGCCCACGTGCACCCGCGTCAAGCGGTTGCCGTCTCGGGCGCTCTCGCCCTTCATGGTCATCGCCTCGATGTCCACCCTCTTCTCCTTGCCCTTGGGAGTGAACACCACCGTCTTCAGCTCGCCGAACAGGCCTCTGGAGTCCGTCGAGCAGGCAGCCGGGAGGCAGCACATGGCGCTCTGCGATGACCGCCAGTCGATATCGTCGCCGAGCATCTCCAGCCACTGGAGCTTCAAACCGTAATTCTCGTCCTCGCCGTCCACGGTAGCCCACCTCTCCGCCGCGGCACTGGACCTCCGAATTTTGTCAGTCTTTCCAGACTTCCACATCGACCTCGTTGCCGCCAAGACCTCCAGGGGCGCCATGGCCATCGCGAGCTCCTTCGTGCTGCCACCGTCCGGCCGGTTGGCCTCGGACGAGACGGCCCGCGCGACGGGCGCGAAGACCTCGGACCCCCAGTGGCTGTGGGCCCACGCGCCCTTGTCCGCCTGCTCGCGGACCCGATCCACGAGCTCGTTGACGCCCCCCATAGGCTTCACGGCTGAGTGGGGCACATCGCAGAGATGCCAGCTCACATCTGCGCTGCGCATGGGCCCCGTCTGCTCGGAGCGCCAGCCGATCGCGACCAGCGCCGCCCGTGCCTGCGTCTTCTCAGCGCCCGTGGAATCCGACTCCCCTCTGGTTCTTTCTCTGTGGGCTGACGTGGATCTCCTCGATGTCCTTGACGTACTTCTCCCAGTCCATCTGTGAGCCCTCGTCCAGGCCCTGGGCGATTTCAACGCCCGTCTGGTAGAACACGCCACGTCCCCACCCCTTCCAATCGATCCGCGCCTCCGGCCGAGACTCGGCCTGGGCCCGCCGCGGGCCGTCAGGGCGCCCTCCGCGCAGGAAGTCGCCCGCGTGAGAACCAGCCGCGCCGATGACGCCCAGGCCCTTCCTTTGGGTAGCGATGGGCAACGATCCCTGCCTTCGCCGGGCCGTCCAAGAGGAGCGCCTCGAGACCCGCCCAGGCGCGCTCCTTGCTGCTGCCGCGATCTCTGCCATGCAGGACCCATGCGCACGGGTCCATCTTCGCGAGGGCCCACCTCTGCTCGGCCATCGCCCCGGAGACGGTCAGGTAGCATTTGATGGCCGCCTCCACCAAGCCGTGCGCGGCCTCCTTGGGCTTCGCGGCTGCGCCCGCAAGGATGCCCACCGCCCTGGCGAGCTCGAGGGCCGGGATGGCCCACGCTTTGCCCCGACGGGTCGGCCTGCCGGGCGAAGGCCCCGGTCGCGCCTCCGCCTTGTAGCCGCGCCGCCAACTGCAAGACGAGGTGGCGCGATGTCTTCGTCATCGTCGGCGCCGTTGTCGGCCCATGCTCGCGCTGCGGGCCCATGATGAAGCCCGACGCCGCGAGTCTCGCCTTTGGCTTGGCGCTGCCGCCCTTCTGGTTAATTTTGAACTCCAGGGCCCACCTCGCGCGCATCACCTGGCTCGGCGGCGGGGCGACATCGGCGGGCAAAGCCTCCAGAACGGAAGACGCGATGTAGCTGTTCACCTAAACCTGCTTGGCACTGGTGAACCGCTCCCGCTCCTGGGCGGTCATGGGGCGCTCTGACGCCTCGCGGCGCCCCTTCTTGATCTGGTTGGCCGTGGAGGAATTCAGCTCCCCGGTCACCGCCTTGAGCCCCCTGAGCTGCTGCGGCAGCTCCACGGACACCTCGATCATAGTCTCCTCCTTGGCCCAGAAGCACGAGGCGTTCGTCGTGGCCTTCTCCGAAATCTCCTGGCGCCCCCCCATCGGTCTGCTTCCTGCGCCGCTCGCCCATCTCCTCGGCCTCTGCGCGAGCGCGGGCCGGCGCGCCGTCCTCGGCCGGCCTCGTCTTGCCGCGGATGCGCCTGCCAGGCGCGCCCTCGGTGACCCTGGCCTTTCTGGCGAGAGGGCGCATCTCTCGCGCGAGGCCTCGCCCTCCTCCTGCTAGGCCGGGTCGACCCCCGCGATGTGCATGCACTGACTGGGGAGAGCACCTCCCGAGGCCTGGGAAGTAATCCAGGGCGCGTTTACTCTGGGGCCTTCCATCATCTGGGCATAGGCCACCTCGCGGGCACTGGCGGCCCACCGCCAGGCGAGGTCTGCCTTCGTGGGCCGGCCCCCCTCGGATGGACCACGCCGCCGAGGGCGGTCGCCAATGGTGGATCATGGACTGCGGGCCAGGCCTGCTGCCGTCGCGCCCTGACGCGCGACGCGCGCGCGCGCCGCCTCAGCGGCGAGGGCCCTCGCCAGCTCCTCGCGGGCGCCGCGAATCTTGCCCTTCTCCTCCCAGCAGTGCCTCGCGAACATGCCAGGGGCGAGGCAGTTGAGCACGTGGTTCTTCGCGTTCGCGGCCCAATTGATCCTCCGCTGGTAGACCTCCTTGAGACGCCCCTGCCCGGCCTGCATCCGGCGGTAGCTCCGGCCGACCTGCTGGCCCACCCGCTGCGCGCCCGCGCCGGGCAGCTCGTCGAAGTCGGGCTCGGAGAAGTGGCCGTCGATGTCCGGGGCGCGGCCCAGCGCGCGCCGGAGCGGCGAATGGCCTCGAACATCTTCGCGGGAAATACCTGCCGCCGCCGCGCGAGCCAGGGGCTCCTCGCTGGACGCGGAGTGGTTCTCGGCCGCCAGCGCGTCCACGGTCGCCTTTATCGCCCTGATCGCCTCCTCCGCGAAGGATCGCTTCCTGGCGGCAGCGCCGCCGCCTCGTGCACCCAGGCCCCCCCCCCGCCCGGGTCGCGCATGAACCGCCGCGGCTTCCCGAAGCAAGGGAACCGCCCCGCCCTGGGCCCCGGCGGGCCACGGAGCCCCCCGCCCGACGCTGCCGCGCGGCCGCCCGCGCGCGGCAGCCCTCATCGATCATCGATGACGATGCCAACCTTCAGCTTCCTCTTGAGGCACGGACGCTGCCGCTCGAACCGGCGAGCCTGGATGCGCTTGCACTTGGCCGGGGCGCTCTCCAGCAACGCTGGCGGGCCCGACGGCTGCTGCTTGAACGACTCGACGCAGGCGTCGCAGGCGAACGTCTCGCATTCCTCGATCACCTTCTTGGGCGCCCCCTGGCGCCGCAGCGCCGCCCCCGTCGCCGTGCGGGATGCGCGGCCGCGCCCTTGGTGCACCGAGGTGAACCATCGGTGGATACTGGCGCCCTCGTCCGCGCACGTCTCGCAGCCTCCGCCATGGGCTAGCCTGGCTTCTCAGAGTCGCACAGGCCGCCGCGCAGGCGGGCACGCCCTCCGCAAACTGCAAGAGGTCCGGACTTGTCCTCCAGCATCGCGCCCGCGGCCCTACGCGCAATCTCGGTCGGGCAGTTGGCGCCGGCGGCGTTGGCGCTGCTACCGCGGGGGCGCGCGCGCGCGGTCGCCGGGGCACTCCGCCTAAAGCGCGCCGCCTCTCTGGGCGAAGTCGTGGCTATCCGCCACTCCTCCTTCGCGATTGCCTCGTCTGGAGTCCTCGCTCCAAGTGCGCAGTCGGCAACCTTTGCCGCAATCATGCCCAGGACATTGACCATCCTCCTGATCGCGTGCGCCCAGCCCTCGCAGCCGCTGGGCCACTCCGAGTGGGCGCGCCCGCCGGCGGAGGCCCGGTCGCGGGCCACCTGCGCGGCGCCCTTGCGCTCGCGGGCGGCTTGCACGCGCCACTTGCGAATCTTCTACGCAAGGACTGGGTCGCCGGAAGTGCCTCTCAGGTCGACGAGGTGATTGGGCTGAGCGGGCCGCGCCTGGGCGACGCCCACAGGCGCTTCGGCTGGTGCTGGCCACTCGTGTCGCGGACTGCCATCGCCCTCGACAGCTCCGAGCTTGCGGCCGTTCCAGCTACTCGCGCGCACAGCTGAGCCCCCGCCGCGCTTCTGCTCCATCTCGCTGCAGGGACGACACGGGGCTGGCCTCGAACTCCTTCTCGCCGCCCTGATCGCGGACGGCGCGCGCGATGTTGCGCTGCTGGTGAGGGCTCAGGCCCCGGAGCTCCACGATGGCCCCCCCGCGTCCGGACCGCTCGATACGTCCATCTCGTCCGCTGGAGTGTCCTGGCAGCTCGTGCCCGCCCCGCTCACGCTGGCCGAACCTGTCTTCACCTTCGTCGTCAACAGGCTGATGGCGCCTCCGATCTCGCGCATCATGCTCTGCGCGTGGCCGATCTTGTCCTCCTCGGAATCCGTCATCATGACGTCCGCGCCCCTCCTTGCGACCCTCGCGGCCTCCCTCGTCGCTGTCGCTTGGGGCGCCTGTGGCTGCGCCGGTGGGGCCTTGGGCCTCGGCCCCGCTGGAGGGGCGCAATTTTCGGTCGCCGCGGCGGCGTTCAGCCGCGAGGCAAACCGCCTGAACTCCCTCGAGCTGTCGGCGTCCGCCGCCTGCTGGACACGCCACCTCGCGTAATTTGGGCGCTGCGACTTCACCTCCCGGTTCGTCTCGGCGCCGCGATTGCCGGACTCCGCGCAGTCGGCCCCGCGCGGCGCTGACTCGCGAATGCTGACGCGCAGAACCCCGCGCGTCACCCCTGGCGTCGTGTGGGCGCCGATCTGGGTCGCGAGGTCCACTGGCTCGTTCTTCTTCATGCTCGCGCCCCCCCACAGCTTCTTGCGGTCGTCGGCGTCGCCCTTCGGAAACATCTCGCCCATGAGCGCGCGGGCGCAATCTCCGCCTTTCCGAGCGCATCCACAGCCGAACTGTTGCGCGGCCACTCCACCACGCTGCGCTGCAACGACGAGAACTGCCCCCGCGATGGCGGCAGCAAAGGCCGCGCTGGCGGCCCGGCCCCGTCGCGGCTGCACGCTGCCATCAGGGGCCCCCGCGCCGCTGGATTGCTGATCGCCTGACTCCTGGCCTTGAGCCAAGATAGCTACGGACGCGCCAGGGCCTCGACCTCGCATCTGGCCTCACCCCCGCAGACGGAGCAGGCGGCGACGGAATCATCCCCCGCGATGACCGATGGAGCGGAGGTGATGCATGACTGAGGACACGAATCGGAAGCCGGCGACTCCGCCGCACGCGCCCCGCAGCCAACGGAGCCCGGAACGCCCCCGCGGCTGGCCAGGGCAGCGGCGACCATGAAAAAGTTCCCGAGACCCCCCTGGTCGGCCACCTCCTCGAGCAGGTCATCCACCAACGACAGGTAGTAGTGGTTGTCGTGCTCATCAAACTGGACTGGGTCCATCGAGATCTTCGCAAAGAAAGAAACGCCGCCGGCGCAGTCCAAGGCGGCGACGAGGCGGGCCACCACCCGCATGCCGATCAAAGTCGAGACGTCCTCGTCGAAGCCTATGATGCGGATGTGCCCTTGAGGTCCCTCTCCTGCCTGCGCCTGGAATCGAACCTCGCCGCGCGCGCGGCCCCGCTCACCGTCGCCGGAGGAGTGGATGGGCTTGCGGTCCAAGGCCACCTCCACGAGCCTGGTCTCGCCATGGCGCTTCATGTTGATCTGGGCGACGGCGTCCAACGCCTTCGCGCCCCCCATGGAGTCGGCACAGCCAAGATCGACAATGCCCATGCCGGACTCCACTGTGGCCTGGGCGGCGGCGGCGATGCCCTTGCTCTCGGCGGCGATCTTCGCCATGTCCATGTCGGTGTCGGCCACCAGCGCCGCGATCATGCCCCCGAGGACCTTCTCGTCCTTCTCGGCCACCTCGCACTGCTGAGCCTCTTGTCGCGCTTGTCTGGGCGCTGGACGGTCTGGCGGTCCTTGGAGCCGCACCTCGTGCATCCGCGAGCTGCCGGATCACGCGGAGGCGGGACCTTGCTGCATTCCGAAATGCCCCGGTATAGGCCTCACCGAGCCCGGCGGGAACGGAAACGTTGACTGCCATGCGAACTCGTCCTCGAGTCCCCCGTCCCACCTGGGCGATCGAATCCACGGTTTGCCGGGACATCGGCTTGGGCATCTCGAGCCTGCCTCAGGGTCCGCTGCGCGTTCATATGGCAGAGAGGCCTCCGCTTCCTCCAGAAACTGTTGCTCCTCATCATGCTCCGTGTAGCCCATCAGCGACATGTGGTCCATCAGGTCATCGCATCAGGTCTTTTCATCGTTGACTACGCTCTGTGCCATGAGGCCATGAGCGCCTTCTTTGCGTTCATGTCCTGGTCGCGGAGGCCATCGTCTTCAAAGTTGGAGATCAGGGCAGTCCTCACAGCCTCGGACTCCAAGGAACCACCTGTCGACGCCATGATCGCGGCTCTCTCCCTTGAGTCCAATCCGGCCCGCGCGAGGACTATCCATCCACGCACCAAGCATGGGAGCACCTCCGGGAGGTCTTCTTACTCGTCGTCGGAAAATGGGTCGTCAACGATCGCCCTCTCGCGGCTGGCGTCGAAGGGCCCGTCGAAACGGTTGGTCTTTTCGTCCCACGCCCACGACCATTCACCGTCTTCCTCTTCAGGTTCGATCCGCCGCAAGTCCCAACGGCGCGGTGCGGGCAACCTCTCCGTCTTTGCCTTCTCCAAGGCCCTGGCCAGGGCCTTGCGTAGGTACTGGTAGCCCACCTCGAACTTGTCCGTCCACTGCTACATGGCTTCGCCTTTGAGTCGCCGTGTCTTGACCAGAAACGTCCTCAGCTCAGCGCCCACGTCGGGGACTGGCATCCGGCTACACTGCTCGAGGTACGCCAGAAGCTTGTGCGCGCAACCCGACTGGCTGAGCCACCCCAGGCGGCATCTCTCGACTGCCGTCTCTGCCCGCCGCCCGGTCAACTGCCCCTCGATCCGCAGGCCGCCCAGGTAGCGGTCTTGCCACTTCGTCGACTCGAAGTAGGACGAAGCCTTCTGGCGGTAGGCCCGCCATGCCTTGGGATCGCTGTTCCAGGATGGATCTAGACCTTTCTTCTCCTCTTTAAACATTGTGAGCTCAATGATATCGTGGAGCCACGCGGCTCCGCTACCATGCCCGTGTTCTCGCGGAGCTCCTCGTCAGAGGTGATAGTCTCTGGGGTCCTTGACTGTACCCACAACGCTTGACTGTCACTGCTCTCCCTTCTCGCAGTTTTATTGCAACATCGGCCACCTCGCGCGGTTCCTCAAAAACGCGCGCCGGCACGGTTTGAGGGAGGCCACTCTCTTAAGCCCAAATGAGAGCGGAAGCACAAGCTTGCTACACACAACGCAGATCGCCAACTGCACCCCAGGGCCCCCCGAGACGCCCGAGAGCGTCCCGAACCTGCTCAATCCTCTAGCCTCCCACCTCCGCGATCCTCGATCCACAGATGCTCGAAGGCATCAAAATCTTGCTCAATCCTCAAATTGTCTTCCCTCCTCCTCGATCCTCGATCCCCAAGAGGAGGCTGAGAGATCCCCCCTGGGGGCGGCCCCCCTCGGCACGGGCGCGCGGAGCGCGCCTGAGCGGCGCTGGGGGCGCCGCAAAGGGAGGTGCAGCGCAGATCCAAAACAGCCGCGAGGACCGTCGAATGTTTTGAGCAGGGCCTACCTTCCTGGCATTCCTAGAAGCCTACCACGACATGTTCTTCGAACCCCAAAATGTTCTAATTACACTAGAGAAAAAATCAGTCGATGGTTTTCGCTGAGGAGATCAACCGGGAACCCGGGAACCCAAAACCCACCGAAATCGGTCCGCAACCAGTAACCGGGAACCCGGGAACCGGGAACCAGGAACCGGGGAACCCAGCCTGCTACCAAAATCGGCGGGAAACTTTCCCCAAATCTTTCAACTTCCACTAGGACCCCTCAGTGCAAGCACTGATTGGGGAAGAACAACAACCATGTTTTTAGAACATCGGCACGATGTGCTCAACCAAGACAGTCCTAGCCAGAAACGTTCTGAGAACAGCTCGCTGAAACCACACAAGTTTCTTAGAACATCCTTTGGTGGGCCTACAGGCGAGCCAGGACGCTTCGCCACTGCGTGAAAGCTGACGCTTGTGCCGCATGATGCCGAAAGTGCTCTTCCTCGATGCCCGGCTCTGCTCCTCCTCGCGCGGCACCTCTGACGGGGAACGACAGGAGGAGGAGGAGGAGGAGGAGGAGGAGGAGGAGAAGGACGAGAAGGAGAAGGAGGAGGAGGATGAAGAAGACGAGCAGGAGGAAGACGAGAAGGAGGGGGAGGAGGGAGAGGAGGGGGAGGAGGAGGAGGAGGAGGAGGAGGAGGAGGAGGAGGAGGAGGAGGAGGAGGCGGAGGAGGAGGAGGAAGAGGAGGAGGAGGAGGCGGACGGGATGAGGGGGGGGAATCTCGACCGGGCATCGGCGAGAAG
>CAUYUJ010021032.1:35000-37500 GCA_963575745.1 Prorocentrum cordatum | reverse complement strand
CGACTCGTTTTGGGTCGCAGGAGCCCCTCCCCCACTTTGGGGCGTTGCCACGCCATGCTATGTCATGCTACGCGTTGGTCTTCCACACCATGTTATGCCATGTAATGTTATGCCAATACCACGACACCCGATTGTGCGAATAGACAAAGATTTACGCCATGGTGGGGGATGGGTGGGGGGGGTAGAACGTCAGATATGACGCGAGCGCACCTAGCTTGTCCTCATCCCCCTCTCCCTCCGCCTCCTTCTACTCCTCCTCCTCCTCCTCCTCCTCCTCCTCCTCCTCCTCCTCCTCCTCCTCCTCCTCCTCCTCCTCCCCCTCCTCCTCCTCCTCCTCCTCCCCCTTCTCCAGTCCTTTTCCTCATAAGCAACTCCTCCACGTCGCACCCCGAGGCCATTTCTTAGGGCGGGCCGGGCGTTCCGCCTGCTTGAGCCCGCACACCCCGCCCCAAGGCACGGCGAGGCCGCTCGTCGCCCTCGGGGGGGGGGGGGGGAGGGGCGGGGAAAGGGCGGGGCGCAACTGCTAACCAGCTCTTTAGCTGTCCTGAAGCTCGAGTTATCTTGAGAAAACCAACACCGCGTGACAAGATGACTCGAAACGGCCGATCCCGCCCGTGTGTTTTTTGGCAGTAAAAGTTACCCGATTGAGCTGAGATCAAAATGGCCGCGGCGTCGGCCGCGGCCGCTGCCGCGGCAGCTGCGCAGCGCGCAGCAGCCCTCCCCGTCGACGGCTGCAGCCGCCGCAACGCCGCCCGCGAAATCTCACGATGAAGGAAGACTGGAGGTTGCTGAGCGTGCTGGTCCCCCGCTAGGGCGGCGCCCCCCCCGGTGGCATCGGACACCCACCCTCCTGGCCAAGATCGCAAAAGCTGCCCTGGCCTCGCGACCACAACAGCCACTGTGAGCCCCCACCACCAGGGGTACGAAAGTGAGGCCCTGCGGCGCGCACAACTGGCGGTCGGTGTGCAGGCGTGGCCACTTGAATTCCCCGCGCCGCGGCCGCGCGGCAGAAGCGGCGGCGACGGGGTCTGCGCGCAACCCAGAATCGGCGGCGAAGTCCCAGGCCGCTGACGACCCCGTGGGCCGCCTGGGCAGGTAGACGTCAGCGGGAAGCCTGTCGCTGGCGCCCAAGTCTGGCCCGTTCTGCTCTCCGCTTGGAAGCGTTTTGTTGGCGGAGTGCGGCTGGAGGAAAGCTGGCCGTTCCAGTTCCGCCGCCCCGAAGTCTGCCGCTCGCGCGATGAAAGCCCCGCGGTTGTGGAGCGCACTGTGGCGTTTCGCCTGGTCGCCGCGGCAGGAGCAGACATGGCGCGGGCTAGCCACGCATCCATCACCTGTCCGCAGGCGGGGCAGACGTCCTCCTTGTCGGGGAGCTGGATTCGGAATCGCCGCTGGACCGCTACCCGGAACAGGCCGCGCTGAAAACGGGTGCCCGCGGCCTCGCAGAGCGGCGCCTGGCGGAGGGCGCTACTGGCGGGCGTTCGGGGCAGGCTGAATTTCGCCCGCGCGGCGACTGGGGGGCAAACCCTGAGGCTGACCACAGCCGCATCGTCGACGGCGTCGCTGGGTCGTTTCTGATTGCCGCGCTGCTCTCGGTCAAAAGCGACCGTGTCCCCATCGGGGTCGCGGGCGTCGTTGCACAGCAAGGCAGCCTGCGCGTCCTCCAGCGGCGTGTCCAAGAGCTCCTGCGCCGCAGAGACCCGATGCTTCGCGCGCAGACAGAAGGAGCCGTCTCGGACGGGCGCCCCGATGAGCTCAGTGCCGAAGCGGAACCCTGGTGGGAAGGCACTGAGGTCGACTGCGCTGTCGTTGCCGCCGGTCGGGGCCACTTCGGACTTCCCTGGCCCGGCGCTGAGCTGGAGTTCCATCAAAGCGAGGGCGGCGGCCACTTCGTAGAGGAAGTGCGCCACAGCGAGCCAATCGCCCGCCCAGTCGACCAGGCCAGGGAACGCGGGCCCGGTGGAAGCGCGTGCGCCCAGGCGGGGGATGGCGCAAGCGTTGGTCCTGACAGGCCAACCCTGGGCACTGTCGCGGTACAAAGAAAACCCAAGAAACTCAAAACGCGGCAGCAGGTAGGAGAGCGGGTCGGGCGACGGAGAGGAAAGGCGGAGAGACGGGCGCAGCAACTCGACAGCATCGCATCGCAGCAAATCGACTGTTCCAGCCACGACTGGGCCTCTTGGACGAACGCTAGAAGTGATCTTGACGGCTGCTCGCGTGGTCGACGTGTTCGACCTTCGTCTCAAGTCACCGAAATCCATTTGGGCGCCGCCTCATCGGCCCCTCGTGAGCCGCCAACAACGAAGGGTTTCATCCACCCAGGCAGGGCCAGGGGGGTCTGGGGAAGGGGGATGGGGGCAGCTGAAAATTGCCGTTCTCATTCGCCCACCCCACCCCCTTTCTCATCATCGTCATCATCATCATCATCATCATCATCATCATCATCATCATCATCATCATCATCAGCATCAGCATCAGCATCAGCATCATCATCATCATCATC
>CAUYUJ010021032.1:10000-32500 GCA_963575745.1 Prorocentrum cordatum | reverse complement strand
TTTATTTTCGTGCCGTTGCTAACGATAACCCAGGGGAGGTTCTTAATCGTTTCATTGGGCTAGGAGGCGACGACAACGAATGTGAGGGGAACGACGATGAAGACGACGAGAAGGAGGAGGATAACCACAGCGACGACGAGAAGGGGAAGGGGAAGGAGAACGATGACTCTGACGAGAAGTGGGAGGATAATCGCGACGACGACGAGACGGGTGAGGGGTGAGGACAAACGACAGTTGCCAGTCCTTCGCATTATCTACGACACGTGCTTGGATCGGCGTCCTCACGTGCGATGGCGACGATGAGAATAAGGGGTCGGAAAAAGTCTCATCCTCGAACTCCTCCTCCTCCTCCTCCTCGTCCTCCTCCTCCTCCTCCTCCTCCGCCTCCCGCTCCTCCTCCTCCTCCTGCTCCTCGTCCGGGAAAACGGGGGTGGAGACGAGCATTCCCAAGTGGCGGATCCACAGCATACTATTGGTAAAGCACGTCTTCAGAAGCCCCTTCGCACCTCCAAGAGACAGGGGGGAAGGCGGATCCAGCGAGTGTTGGAACCAGTCGGCTGCCTGCTCCGTGGCATTTGGTGCATGTCCACGCAAAACCAGCCAACCCAGGCGCGGTCGGGGAGGGCGCGCTGAGCTCTGACCGTAGGCAGGGGTCCGGAATGCCTCGAAAGCGGGCCAGAGCTCATCGCTGTGACCATAACGACAAGCACATCGCTTTGGCCGCAGACTTCTACAGGGCCATCTCATTTACAAGCCGGCTACGGTCGCCACTCGACTCGCCGTTCTCAGTGGCATCACGCTTGAAACACGTTTATGCAACTGCACTCCCAAAAATATGGAACCCCTAAAAATCAGTTTCGTCGCACTCGCCGTACCAGGCACCTTCGAGCCGAGCGCCCGCCAAACCGTGGCATGCTCACAGTTGTGGAGTCGTGCCCACCAAAAGAACGAGATCCTCCATAAAAAAGCGACTGGCAGTCTACATGCAGGGACTTCTCCTCGAACCACTCAAAATATAAAACACTCACCTACATCAGCAGATTGGGGCAAACCCTGGTTAACGACCCTGTGGATGACGCTCAGGAGGCACTCATCTGGGTCACCCTCCACCACAACCCACCCAGCGCGAGCAACACCAAGCATAGTGCCATTCAAACAACTACCCCTTCCCTTGAAAAGATGAAAGGAGCATCCTCCAAGTCAGGGCCTATGAACACAACGCGGTGCTCTGGGGAGGGAAAACTTTCAACTACCAGAGGCGCCAACTAAAGTCTGGGCTGCAGTGGATCGCCATCGCCATGGTCTCTGGATCAATACCCTCCCTGTCGGCCTCGACGCTCAGACGCGCCCAATGTCGATAGAAAATAACATTTGGACGCTAGCAATGAAAACAACACCCAAAGCAGACATATCCCATTTGTAAAGGTCTACGCCCGTAGTGCAAACCATAAAGAAGACCAGCTTTCACCGGCGCTTGAGTGGGGGCAGGGCATTACGCGCGATCAGCCTTCGCGATGGCAGACTCCAAGTATATGGGGCACGTTCTCACGTTGAAGTAGGCATTCTAGTCTCCAGCGCTCTCTTCGGCGGGTACTTGCAAGGCGTAGGAACATTGTCTGTGAGCACCACCTGCCTCGCCGATCCCGTGATGAACTGCCCAAGACCCGCACTCACACATCCTGCTTGTCGGATCCACAAGTTGAGATCCGCCATAGAGCCCTCTCTATTTCTTACACATATAGCTAACTTGGATTAATCAGCTGATCCCGAAGGCGCTTAAAAGTATAACGGAACACACCAGTGAGCCCACGCTCTGAAAACCCGTCGCCGTGAGAGTGCTCTGAATCCGACGCTCGCCACCACTCCTGGAAATACCTCCTCGTCGTGTTGGCCGCTACTATGAGAGGAACTTTCAGTGGATGCAGCTGCCACCCTAGCTCCATGCACCCATAACCAGGACGGCCCAAAACGCGGTCGTTGAACGCCTTGATACAAACATCAGTTTTAGGAGTGTAGCCCATGACCTCCCTCCCAGTACGTGGCCAAGGGCTCAGTTGCATTGAACAAGAGTTATGCTATCTTGAACGGGGGCCGCATTCGTTTTCTTGGCCTTCTTCATCCGTGACGTGACGCGATAAGAACCTGTGCCAGCGC
This sequence comes from Prorocentrum cordatum, assembly GCA_963575745.1. Taxonomy (NCBI): domain Eukaryota; class Dinophyceae; order Prorocentrales; family Prorocentraceae; genus Prorocentrum; species Prorocentrum cordatum. The sequence goes on along the minus strand of CAUYUJ010021032.1, from coordinate 30,346 downwards.
TTTCCAAGTTCAAAGGCGGCACCGAAGTTATTCAGATAACGTTCTTACCAGCCAGTTCCCTCAAAGCCCTTTGCACTACAATGCCCAAATCTGCAGATGACCCTGCGACGAGCACCTTGTCATCCACGGGAGGGGCCCCAAAGCCTCCTGCAAGAGATGGGCAAGCGAGATTGCACGACGCCCCACGGTCTCGATGCATGAGCAGAAACTCTTCAGAAACTCACAGACCAAACCAGGGTGGGTGGCCTTCACCTCGTACGTCGCTGTCGAAGTCACCGAGGTGACCCGTCCTGTTGGCTTTGAAGGGTCGGCTACCAGGCTACCGGCGCAGAACAATCGGGACCAGCGTTAACTGTGGATGTTGAACCTGATATCCAGCGATAGGATAATACCCCCCCTCCCCCCTTCCTCGTCATCCTCCAACTCCTCCTCCTCCTCCTCCTCATCATCATCATAATCCTCCTCCTCCTCGTCCTCCGCCTCCGCCTCCGCCTCCTCCTCCTCATCATCATCCTCGTCGTATCCTTCTCCCTCTTCATCCCTTCCCTCCCCGTGATCCCCTTCCTGCTTCTCCACCCCCTCCCCCGCTCCTCCGACTCCCCCCTTTACACCTCATCCCTCCTCATGGTCCTTCCCCCTCCCCCTCCTCCTTCTCCTCCTCCTCCCCCTCCTCCTCCTCCCGCGCTACGACAGACGGCGGAATTCGATGGTGACATCAGCGCCGTTGAAAAGAAAAGACCCACCCTCCCGTCTGCTCGTCGGTGATAGTCATGTGCCTCACCTTCAGGCTCTGGGTGGGAGAGTCGAGTCTGGCCACCGATCCACCCCTTTGGGCAGGTTCCCACGGCCGATCGCCTTGAGGGTGGCCTTTCCATCTTGGGGAGTCGTCGTTCACCCTTCTCGGCGAGCCGAACGAATTTCTCTACCCCCTGTGCTCCGCACAGGCGGCAAAACCAGAGGCCTCGGTAATTCTCGATCCTGTGAGAAACATCAATAAGCAAGCTGCCCAGGACACAATGAGGTCGAGAACTCTTCAAAGAAACGTTTCCCCACTCGGTCCAGGCAAACCGCGCACTTCCATCCCTTGGAGGTTTTGAAAAGTCGATGCTGGGATTCCAGAAAAGCTGGGGAATCTCTCTTGCCTTAACCTTTGATGCGTTCCACAAGGGTCCCTAGACGCCAAAATTGGGCCATTCCCTTCGTGAAATGTACATTTTATAGAAATTCAGCTTTGGATTTTTCCGATGCTCCCCGACGGCCCAAGAGGCTCCCAAACCCGCTCCTAAACGGCCCCAGAAGCCTCGCAGAGGGCTCCCCACAGACCCCTAGAGGGCCCAAGATGGGCCAACAGGCGTCCAAGACGGCCCAAGAGGGCTCCGAAAACGGCCCCCAGAGCGTTCCAGGAGCGTTCCGAGCTGCTTCCCCGAAGCTCCACATGGTCCCAGACGGTCCAAGAGCGATCAGAAACATCGACGACGACCTCCCGACGGCTCACGAGGCCTCCCCAGACGGCCCCACAGGCATCCAAGATTCCCCCCAAGAGGCCCTCTAGACGCAAAAAATCGCTCGTTTCCTTTGTAAAACGTATTTTTTTTCACACGTGCGCCTTTGGGGGTGACCCCCGCTCCTGCACGGCCCCAGAGCCCCCCAAACCCGCTCCCAGACGGTCCAAGACGCCTCCAAGAGGGTCCGTACATAGCCCTCGAGGGCCCCAACACGTTCATCGGCGTGTGAGATGTTCCCCCTCCCCAAACCCCTCCCCCGGGAGCCCGGTCCGGTCCATTTGGAGGGGGGGGGGGGTCCGGTCGGACGGCCCCGGACGGCCCGGAATCCCCCAGAGGTCTCATCCGCTCCCGAAAAACGTTGAAAAAACACGCGAAATTCGTGTAGGGACGCGTCTGGTAGCCTACGGCCCCGGACGGCCTGGAACCCCCCGGAGGTCTCATCCGCTCCCGAAAAACGTGGAAAAACACACGGAATTCGTGTAGGGACGCGTCTGGTGGCCTCCAAATGGGTTTGGGACGCCCCACGAGCGCTCCAAGACGTCCAAGTTTGCCCGAAGACGGGCCACGAGGCGTCCTCGACGGCAGAAGAGGTCCCCACGAGTTCCCCCGAGGGCCTCCGAGATGCGTTCCACAAGGGTCCCTAGACGCCAAAATTGGGCCATTCCCTTTGTGAAATGCACATTTTATGGAAATTCAGCTTTGGATCTTTCCGATGCTCCCCGACGGCCCAAGAGGCTCCCAAACCCGCTCCCAGACGGCCCCAGAAGCCTCGCAGAGGGTCCCCCACAGACCCCTAGAGGGCCCAAGATGGGCCAACAGGCGTCCAAGACGGTCCAACACGGCTCCGAAAATGGCCCCAAGAGCGTTCCAGGAGCGCTCCGAATTGCCTCCCCGAAGCTCCACATGGTCCCAGACGGTCCAAGAGCGATCAGAAACATCGACGACGACCTCCCGACGGCTCACGAGGCCTCCCCAGACGCCACCACAGGCATCCAATAATCCCCCCAAGAGGCCCTCTAGACGCAAAAAATCGCTCGTTTCCTTTGTAAAACGTATATTTTTCACACGTGCGCCTTTGGGGGTGACCCCCGCTCCTGCACGGCCCCAGAGCCCCCCAAACCCGCTCCCAGACGGTCCAAGACGCCTCCAAGAGGGTCCGTACATTGCCCTCGAGGGCCCCAAGACGTTCATCGGCGTGTGAGATGTTCCCCCTCCCCAAACTCTTCCCCCAGGAGAAGGCAGAGGAGGAGAGGCAGGAAGAGGAGCAGGAGGGAGGAGCAGGGGGAGGAGGAGAGGAGGAGAGGGAGCCGATCATCGTCATCAGTGTCGTGATCATCAACGACGTCATTGCCATCGACAAGGTCAGCCCAAACATCCCCGAACATTAACAGTTAGCGGGACATCCCGCTTGGAAACCGCCGACAACCGTAAGATGTCTCCGGGGTGTAACATACTTCCCTGGCTCCGGCACCCGTGCAAGGCCCCAAACACAACCCAAAAAACCTCCCTGTGCCGTCTTGGGGTTCGCTTGGGCCGTCTGGAAGCCCTCTGGGCCAGTTTGCGACCCATGTCGGCTCCCCTTCTCGCTGTGACGGGCCCTGAACAGCCTCATTTTCCCACGGTTTGCAAGGAAGCTGTGGTGAACGATCCCGAGGAAAATCCAAGGGGTCGGCGGATGTGGCGGAAGCCTGAAGAATCTCTCTTGCCTTAACCTTTGCTTGGGCTACAGCTCGGGCCTGGACATCTCCTTTAAGAGTGGTCCCATACAAATGTTTAGCATGCTTGGCCACCTCCAGGGAAACAGAAATCAAGCCTTTCTGAACACGCCAGGCCAACTTGTCGGCCTCTTGGACCTTCCCCACCAAACTGTAGGGGGGTTCGGGCTTCCTGAGCAACTTTATCGGCCAACTCGTCGGCCTGGGCATTTGCAAACCAGTGTTCCAGGGGAAAACTGGGACCCACCACAGCTCTGTCGAGGCGACTCTTGACCTTGACTAGCGTGAGCCTGCCATGGCGATTGGCCACAGCCTGACAACATTCAGTCCACAGGTCAGCATTACTTCTGTACTTATGGCTGGGCCCACGCGCACGTGCGCGGGCGCGTGGTCCCAGCCATTGACGCATCTACTACCTATGTGGCGTCCCCTGAGGTTGCTTCAAGAGCTCGAATTACGGCTAGCAGTTCGGCTCGGGGAACAGTCTGTCTCCACCCCGCCATGCTCCCACGGCAGGAGGCCAAGGAAGACTCACCGACACAAACGGCGAAAGCCCAACCAACACGACGCAAACGAGGATCCGAATCATACTCACCCCCCGAGCCGTCGCCGCCAAATACACAACCTGCTGGAAGCTCATATCTCTGCCGCCCGTCCTCAGGCCACGCTCCCTCTCTGACTGTATTCTCCTCAGGGAGAGGGATGTCCTCAGGGGGCATGGTCCAGAGGATCGGCACTAAACCTCGAATCCAAAAACAAGGATAGGTTTCAGCACCTATCTTGGCATGTGCACAAAGTCGTTCATCTTCTTCTAAGTCGGGAATGTCTCTATTGCCGGGGCATTCCCAAAGTTGATGGTAGAGCGTTTCATTTGGTGCTCGACACCTTGGGCAAACCGTGGTTCCTACCCCTGTATTCTCAAAGCGTCTCTGATTGGGCCACAAGGCCCCCTGGCTAATCATCTCAGGGATGGCTGCCTTATGGTTTAAACCTCGATTTCGTAAAAACTTGAGATGGGGCCAGGTCACAGATAAGACCACCCCGTACTCAACCCCCGAGACCGAGAAGTGCTGACTGGCCTGGGCCCATATGCTCTGCTCCAGGGAGTAAACATATTAAAAAATCCAGCCTGTCTCCTCCTCCTCCTCCTCCTCCTCCTCCTCCTCCTCCTCCTCCTCCTCCTCCTCCTCCTCCTCCTCCTCCTCCCCCTCCTCCCCCTCCCTCCCTCCCCCCTCCCTCCTCCTTCTCCTCCTCCTCCTCCTCCTCCTCCACCTCCTCCTCCTCCTCCTCCTCCTCCTCCTCCTCCTCCTCCTCCTCCTCCTCCTCCTCCTCCTCCTCCTCCTCCTCCTCCTCCTCCTCCTCCTCCCCCTCCCGACCCGCGCCCGGGGGGGGGGGGCGGGCGAAGCACATCGACTGAGATATCTGCCGCGCCCATAAAAGGGCTCGGCAAACCTTTGGGCGCAGCGTGGCCACCCCCAAAGCCCCAGGCGCCGATCGCAGGCCACAGCCTGGCGCGACCACACTCATTCCCAGAGATCCGACGTCGTGATATTTTTCAACGCGGGGTCCTCGGCAGCCTCGACCCACATTCCCCGGAACCGGCTTCTCATCCTGAGTCGTTTCTTGACGATCCCGGGACCTGGCGAGAGCCCCTGGAGGCCGAAAGGTAGGCAAAACCTCCGCCTTGCTTGTTTGTCCAATGCGCTGGACCTCTGGGATGTAGCCACCGATCCAGCACCATCCTCGGTCGGCGCCGCGGCGGCGCCAGAACTGATGGGCCTGTTTACCACCACCACCACCACCACCACCACCACCACCACCACCACCATACGTTGGAGGGGGGAAGGAGGTGGAGGACGAGGAGGAGGAGGAGGAGGAGGAGGACGACGAGGAGAAGGAGGAGGAGAGAGAGGAGGATCCCTCCCCCACCAACTTATGGTGTTAGTGGTGGAAAACAGGCTCATCAAGAACGTGACGCGACGAGAACGTGACGCGACGACGCCCTGCGCCGCCGGGCGCCTGCGAGAGCCGGCGCGCCCGGCGGCGCAGGGCCCGGAGCAGCGCCAGCGCGGACACCGCCCCCAGCGCCCCCATCAGGGGGAAGTGGGTGCCGCTCTCCTGCGCGGGGAGGGGCGTCTGGGGAGGCGGGGTCTGGGGAGGCAGGTGGGTTTGAGCAGTGCCGCGATGGCCTACTTAGCAGGCACGGCGCTCACAGGCCCCAAGGCGCCCCCTCTGGCTGCCGGAGGGGGCGCGCCAGTGGTTCTTGCGCGGCGCCACAGATAAAAAGATCGTCGGTCGAGGTTGAAGATTCCACATTGCAGTGGACTTAGGGGTGCCGCTCAACTGCGCGTGGGGGAGGGGCGCTGGGAGAGGTCGTCGTCGTCGTCGTCGTCGTCGTCGTCGTCGTCGTCGTCGTCGTCGTCGGACGGTGGCGTGAGTATGGTGCCGTGCTCTGGCCGAGGCTGCTTGCTCGAGAGAGCGCAGTGGAGCAAAACAGAGAAGAGGAGGGTCAGATGCTTACTCTGGGAACCTTCCTGGAGCCACTCACTCCACTCGCGCGTCCGTCGAAGCTGCATCGAACGTCCGTTGAGCCTCGAGTCGAACCTGAGTCGAACTGAAGTCGAACTGGAGTCGAACTCTAGTCGAACCGATCCGCCAGGGGGGGAGGGGCAGGGAGGTCCCTAAAACGAACATCCCGAGGAGGGAGAAGGAGAGAGAGGGAAAGAGAGAGGCACCGTGCCTCCTCCGCCTGCGCCTCGGGATCAGACCGCCTGCCCGCCCCCCCCCCAGTAATGGGCCGATGTTCCACCGCCACCGCCATGGGTAGGACGGGGGAGAATCCGCCTCCTCCTCCTCCTCCTCCTCCTCCTCCTCCGCCTGCTCCTCCTCCTCCTCCTCCTGCTCCTCCTCCTCCTCCTCCTCGTCCTTTTCGTCCTCCTCCTCCTCCTTCTCCTCCCACTCCGTCCTAGGGTAGTGGTGGTGGAAAATCGGCCCATCACCCAGCGCCCCGACCTCGAAACCGTCCAGCGCTCCGTCGATCCCCGAGCTTCCCCCCTCCTCGACCCTCGACTTCCAGGAGGTGGCCCCCCCTGGCGGGGGCTGCCCGACCCCCAGTGCCCCGCGCCGCCTCGCTGGGCCCCGCTCCTGAACATCGTGTAACCGATGCCTATCCCCACTTGCGTGGCCAGGACACCGATGGCCCATTCGCCCCCCTAGATGGGGATGTAGGCGGGGGTCAGGGTGAGGAGGACTGCGGCGGTCCCGCGTGCGAGCCTTCCGCCCACCTCGAGAGCGGCCGTGCGGCCGCAGAGGACTGCGCTCGAACAGAAGGCGCGCGCCGGCACATGGCGCGATCGAAAATGACGAGCGACGCGGTGTAAGAAAGCGGGCCTCCTGCAGCCACAACGTCAAAGGGTTACCAGTGCTTCGATGCATCTCACACGCACACGCCGTACGGGACGTGCTCGGCTTGATATGCTTTGTCGGCAGGACGCCGTAGTTCAAGACCAGAAGAGCGATGAATATGAACACATCGCACGCAAATGAACACTGACAGAACTTGTACCCAACCAGGGAGACTCGTTATGGTTGCACATGTCCACTAGACCCATACGCGCTCCGCGCGTGCTTAGAAACTATCGCGGAGCTAGCCAACGTCGCCACTCAATTGCATCATTTTCAACGGGAAGTCAGGGATGAACACTGGATGACACCTGCCAGCATTTCAACATCGACAAGCGCTGCAAATTGTTGCGTGGCCCCCTCAGGTTTTGTGTTGGAAAAGAACCTGTTTCCATCCATGCACCCGACAGTTCATACACTCGTAAAATCAAGTTGACCAGCGCGGACACAAGACAAGTGACCTATTCCATCTAAGTGTGCAAGCTAGGTAGTGCAAGCGGCATGACGCAGTGGATACGGTGTAAGCCACGCGGCGCGGTGCGATGTATGTTGTGTAACACTGTGGTGGAAGCTTGTGAAGCCAGCCATGTCGTGGAAGCCATGTGGTGCAATCTGTATGTTCTGTATACATACACTTGTTGGCAAGTGTGGCTCCCGGGCAACATGTTTCTAGCAGAATTTGGTGTGCACTATATATTGTTGTGCGCAAGCTATGTGGTGCCATCTACGTGGTGCAATTCACTTGCCGGACTTGAAGTGGTCAACTCCACTGCTCGCGCAATCATCCCACCCACCCACCCGCAACCTGGTTTGCAAAACCCATGCGGGAACGATTGCGATGAGTGCTGGGTGTTGGCTGGTACATCTTTGCGGCCGCGCGAGCCCGCAACGACTGCGACGACACCGACGACGTCTCCAACGACTTCGACGACGCCGACAACGACGACGACGACGCCGACAACGACGACGACGACGACACCGACGACGACGACGACGACGTCGCCAACGAAAACGACGACGACGATGACAACGACGACGCCGATGACGACGCCGACGACGACGACAACGACGACACCGACGACGACGACGACGACGACGACGTCAACGACGCCGCCGCCGACGACGACGACGACGACGACGGCGGCGACGACGACGACGCCGACGTCGACGACGACGGAGACGACGACGGCGCCGACGCCGACGACGACGAAGACGACGACGACATCGCCAACGAAGACGACGACGAGGGAGGAGGGGGGACGACGACGGCGATAACGACAACGACGACAACGACGAGGGAGAAGGGAGGACGGCGACGACGCGAACGACGAAGAAGGAGGAAGGACGGCGACGCCGACGATGACAACGACGAGGGAGGAGGGAAGACGACGACGACGACGACGACGGCGACGAAATAGGAGGGACGGCGGCGAGACGCCGACAACGCACGACGACGACGACGAGGGAGGAGGAAGAAAGACGACCACGGCGACAACGACGACGGAAACGACCACGACGCCAAAAAAGACGACGACGCCGAACACGAGGAAAGACAGAGGACGACGTAGGCGACGACGACGACGACGCGGGATGAGGGAAGACGGCGACGACGACGACGACGCAAGAGCGTGCGAGCACGCTTTTGTTGAAAATCCGTGTTGCGAAACCTTGTGTTTTCGTTTTTTTTTTTTTGACACACGATTTTGAAGTCCTTCCGGACCCGATGGGTTTTGAATGATTTCGGCATGCGCGCGCGACGACGCGCGCGTCTGCACTTCGTCCCATCTTCTGCAGAGGATTCTCGCGACGGCACACGCGCAAGGGCGTTCGACAGATTTCGTTATGCGCGCGCGAAGCCCGTTTGATACCATGTTGTGAACATCTTGAAAAACACATGGTTGTCGTAAGATTTCGCAAGGGCTCGCGCGTAAGCTTTTTTAGCACATCAGTGTTGCGAAACCCTATGTTTTTGTATGTGTTTTGGAAACTCGGTTGCGAAATCTTTCCGACACCGAAGGGTTTTGAAGGATTTCGGCATGCGCGCGCGACGACGCGCGCGTGCACTTCGTCCCATTTGTTGCCAGGGTTTCGCGAAAAAGTCTTATGTTGGAACAAAAGATGTCCCCGCGTATCGTTTTTCACAAGGGAACCTCAGGGGGGGGAACTCGGTTGGCCTGGGACATCGCGATTCCATATTTAGGATGGACATGTGGTCAGAATCATTTGTGATTTACATAGGACGCGGGGGGGGGATAACGCCGGGGGGGGGGGTAGAGTCAATTATGTTTTTAGAAAGGAGAATTTACCCTTAATTGAGTTGGCCACTCCACTGCTTGTGCAAACATCCCACCCACCCACCCGCAACTTGGTCGCAAGACCTCTTCAAGCCGTGACTGCGATTACCCATCGACGACAACGGCGACGGCGACGACGACTACAACGACGGCTACGACGACGACGACGACGAGGGGGACGACGACGACGACGACGACGACGACGACGACGACGACGACGACGACGACGACGACGACGACGACGACAACGGGGAAGATGATGACGACGACGACGACGACGACGGAAAAAGTGTTCCTCTGGTACGCGCGCCGAAATTGTTGAGTGAGTTCGGCGTGCGCGCGAGAAGTTGCCCGCGAAGCCCCGCGTGACATCAATATTCGAAAACCCATTGGGTTCCGAATGATTATGCAAACGCGCGCGAACAGATGTTCGTAATTTTCCAATGCGCAAGTGGTATTATTTCCAATGAATGATTGAACTCCGATTTTGAAATTGTTGAAATCACAGTGTGTGTGTGTGTGTTGGGGGGATTTCGGCATGCGCGCGCGGAGGCCGCGCGCATGTGCGCCTTATGGTAGCATTTACAAGGCATGGCGCGTCTGGCAAGCGCGCAGAGGTTGTTGAGTTAGTCCGACGTGCGAGCGAAAATGGCCCGTGAAGGCCCATTTGACAGGAATGTTGAAAAACCACTGGTTTTTGAAAGATTCTGCAAGAGCGCGCGGGCAGATGCTCCAAAGTTTTTGGGTGAGAAAGTCGTTGCTTTCTAATGAAGTATTGAACTCCGATCTTGGAATTGTTGAAATCACCGTGTGTTTAAAAAGGATTTCGACATGCGCGCGCGGCGGCCGCGCGCATGTGCGCCTTATGGTATTATTATTCAGGGATTCGCGAGAAAATGCGATGTTAGAATAAAAAATGTCACCGCACAGTGTTTTTCACAAAGGAACCTCAGGAGGGGGAACCCGGTTGGCCTGTGACATTGTGATTTCAGATTTAAGATGGACATGTGGTCAGAATCATATGTGATTTACATATGACGCGGGGGGGGTGACAACGCCGGGGGGGGTAGAGTCTATATTTATTTTAGAAGGGAGAATCGATCTGGTTCCATTTGCGGTGCGCACTCTATGTGGGGCAAGCTGCAGGGTGGAAGCTGTGCTGTGCAGTGTTCAGTATTCCCTCTGCAGTTTTTCTGTACAATCTAAGTTGTGCAATCTCTGTAGGGCAACCCACATTGTGCAATCCATGTGGTACAACCGATATGGTGCTCGCAAGTGTCGTTGGCAATTCGTTGGCAACTCCACGGCTATCGCAATCATCCCACCGACCCGCCCGCAACTTGGTCGGCAAAGCCTATGCGGCGGCGACTGCGATGAGTGTTCCGTGTTAGTTGGTGCGTCTTTGTTGCCGCGCTAGCCCGCGAATGTTCACGCGCACATCGGCCAGCTAGTTTGGCGCGACCGACGCGGCTGCGGTGGCGCTGACCGCCAGGCACTTCCCAGCGGGCACTTCAGTGCAAGTCGTTGACGTAGGCGGGCGCAGTATCATGGTGACGTCGGCAACGGTAGAGACGCTGATCTTAGTAGCGGCGATGGTGACGAAGACGGCTGCAAGGCCAATGACAGCGCCGATCACGCCGATGACGATGACTATGTCCTCGCGTCGGTGATGGAGGTTTTGGAATGAGTTCGGCACGCGCGCGCAGCAGACGCGGGCGAGTGGCCCGCATGATGTTATTTGACAGGGACCGTGCCCAGCCCCATCACGCGGGCAATGGCATTCGCGCGAGTTCGACATGCGGCGCGAGAGGCCCGCCTGGTCGAAGTTGATGGAATGTTGAATCGAACGCATGGCTTTCTTAAGGATTAGCGAAAGCACGCGTGTTTCTCTGACAATTGGCGTCGCGAAGTTATATGTTTTGTATGTGTTCGGGCCCCTCGGTGTTGAAATATTTGCGGCACCTAAACAAGTGTTTGAAGTATTTCTGCATGCGCGCGCGACGACTCGCGCGTGTGCACTTCGTCACATGCGTTGCAAGGGATCCTTGCGACAGCACGCGCGCAAGGGCGTTCAAACGCTCTGAAAAAGCGTGTTCCACCGCTGCTGGCGGAAAACCTGGGGGGGTCACTACCGTTTTGACCCCCCCCACCTCCAGAAAACCGGGGGGAGTCACTACCGGTTCGAACCCCTCCCCCCCCCGCACCCAGTCCATCATGAAAGGGGGGGGGGTCACTGCCGGTTCGAACCCCCCTCACCCCTCGAAAACCGGGGGGGATCACTACCGCCTGGAACCCCCCCCCCTCCTCGAAAACCGGGAGGGGAGTCACTAGGGGACGCTGGGACAGCACAGTGGGACGGCAGCGGGGACAGTGGGACAGTAGTGGGTACAGTGGGGACAGTGCGACAGTGGTGGGGACCGTGGGGAAAGTGGGGAGACGGACCGTGGTGGGACAATGGTGGGAAGAGTGGGGGCATTGACACACTGGTGGGGGCACTGGTGGGGACAGCGGGGACAATGGTGGGAACAGGGGGGACAGTGGTGGGGACGGTGGTGGTGGGGACAGTGGTGTGTGGACAGTGGGAATGTGGTGGACAGTGGGAATGTGGTGGAAACAGCGGGACAGTGGAGGGTACAGTGGTGGTGGGGACAGTGGTGAGGGCGGTGGCGAGGACGGCGGTGGGACAATGAGACAGAGGTGCAGTGGGGACAGTGGTGGGGACAGTGGGGACAGTGGTGGGAACAGTGGGACAGCTCAGTGGGAAAGCAGAGGAGACAGTGGGACAGTGGGGACAGTGGGGACAGTCGGGCAGTGGTTGGGGCCGTGGAGGAAGTGGGGAGAGTGGAACCGTGGTGGGAACAGTGGTGTGGATAGTGGGGACAGTGCGACAGTGGTGGGGGCACTGGTGGGGACAGTAGGGACGGTGGTGGAACCAGTGGGGACAGTGGTGGTGAGGTCAGTGGTGCTGGGGACAGCAGTGGGGGATGTGGGTGGACGGTGGTAGGGACCGGGAGTCGTTTGCTGGCGGTGAGCGTGGGGGGGGGGGGAGGGATTTGAATCGGTTTCGAAGGAGGGAGGGGGTTCGAACCGGTAGTGACCCCCCCCCGGTTTTCCGGAGGGGAGGGTGGGGGGGGTTCGAACCGGTAGTGACCCCCCCCGGTTTTCGAGAGGGGGGGGCGGAAAGGGTTTATATCGGTAGTGACCCTCCTCCGGTTCTGGAGGTGGGGGGGGATTCGAACCAGTAGTGACCTTCCTCTGCGGGGGGGAGGGGTTGGAACCGGTAGTGACCCCCTCCCGGTTTTCCGAGGGGGGGGGGTTCGAACCGGGAGTGAGCCCCCCCGGTTTTCCAGAGGGGAGGGAGGGGGGTAGGGGAGAGGGGGAGGTTTGCCGGGGGCAGGGGGGGGGGGGGTCAAGCAGGGGGGGGGGAGCTTTCGGAGGGGGGGGGGTACCCCCGGGTTCCGGGATTTTCCACAGTAAAGCGGCGGTGGATCACGCTCTCTCAGCGATTTACACATGCTCGCGCGAGAGGCACGTTTGATATAATTTGGTGAACAAGCGTGTGCTTTCTCAAAGAATTCGTGAGGGCACGAGCGCATGTTTCTTGAAAGCTCCTGTTGAGAAGCCATTCAATTAAAATGTATCCGGGCCGCTCGATTTTGAAATCCAAACAAAGCCCACGGTTTTTGAAGGATGCTGGCATGCGCGCGTGACGACGCGCGCGTGCGCATTTCGTCCCGTTGTTTGTTGCACAAGGCTCTTGAAAACAGATGATTTCTGATAAGCGGAAGCGCGCACCCCATTTTCTGCGTATGATGAGAGGGGGGTTCGATAAGCGTGTGCTTGTAATGAAAATAATCCATATTAGCGACGGGCAATGGGGGCATAATCTTATATAACTTGCAATACGAAAACACCACCCGTTAAATCCGGGGGGGTGGCAGGTGGATCCTGATACTCTGCTTCAAGAATGGGATATGCGTGGAACAATTCTATACACACATACATACATACATGCATCCATACATAACTACATGCATGTATACATACATGCAGACAGAGACAGACAGGCATATATATATTACATGTATATATATGTATGATGTGCAAATGAGAAAGAGAAGGTAACTGAGAAGGAGTGGGCGAGCAACATCAACAGCGAGAACGCGCGAGGGCAGCCAGAGCGAACGCGGGCGCGCGAGGAGCGTTCTCTTTCAGACACCCGCAAGGTGCAAATCTGCCGCCCGCTCCGAAGCACAAGTGCAGCTCTTAGAGGCAGAGCGAAAGGAAGTCCATGCGACGCGCGATGGTCGCCCCAGAAAAATTCCAGCGACCCGCGCGGATTGTGAAGGGTGCGCCAAACTGGGGAGAACCGCACATGGACGCACCTACTGTGGCCTTAAGTGGAGCTCCGTACTGGGCCACGGAAAGTGTGAGGGGTGCGCCGGCATGGGGGAGAACCACATGTGGACGCACCCGCTGGGGCCTGAGTCGAACTCCTTGGGGGGGCACGAAGAATGTGACGGGTCAGCCGGATTGGGGGGAACCGCAGGTGGATGCACCCAGTGGGGCCTTCGGTCAAGCTCCCCATGAGGCCACGAAGCGTGTGATGAGTGCGCCGAAAGTGGGGGAAGTGCATGTAGATGCACCCACAGAAGCTGTAGGTCGAGCTCCCTATGGGGCCAAGAAGCGTGTAAGGGGTGCCCGCATGCGAACGCACCCACAAGGGCGCTCTGTGGAGCTGCCTATGGGGTCACGATACGTGAGATGGGTGCGCCCAAATCGGCATGCGGAGAGCAGAGGCAAGGAATGGATGGGGGAGCGGGCGGAGGAGGACGTGAACGACGCGGGGCGCCGGGGATTCTAAACGAGGACCCCACGCCGCAGGATGGGTGGAAAAAGCACGTCATCGGAGATCTGGGGGCCCCGTTCCCCCCTGGAGAAGGGCCACTTAAGACAACGGCGGCGCTCCCGCCCAGCCCACATCCATTCAAAATTAGTCCCTGGATCCCTCCCGTGGCCCGTCCTGACTAGACTGTCGAGGCAGATCCTGCCGTGGCGACAAGACGCCTCGAGGAGGACCAAGAGGACCAAGAGGAGGAGGAGGAGAGGGAGGAGGAGGAGGAGGAGGAGGAGGAGGAGGAGCAGGAGAGGAGGAGGAGGAGAGGAGGAGGAGGAGGGGGAGGAGGAGGAGGAGGAAAGGGAGGTGGAGGGCCGCCCTTGTCTCGACTGGCCCTCCTCCGACCACCATCCTCCCCCGCCGCAGGTCTCCACGGGTCTGTCGTCGATGGTCGACAGGGTGCCACCGGTGACGTCGCACACGAGCTGGCCGCCTCGGGGAGCGGGCGCGCGTCCCAAGCGGCTGGAAGGGGGGGAAGGGGGAGGAGGAGGAGGAGGAGGAGGGAGGAGGAGGAGAGGAGGAGGAGGAGGAGAGAGGAGGAGGAGGGAGGAGGAGGAAGGAGGAGGAGGAGGAGGAGGCTGAGGAGGAGGAGGAGGAGGGAGGAGGAGGAGGAGGAGGGGGAGGAGGAGGAGGAGGAGGAGGAGAGAGGAGGAGGAAGAGGAGGAGAGGAGGAGGAGGAGGAGGAGGAGGAGGAGAAGGAGGAGGAGGAAGGAGGAGGAGGAGGAGGAGGAGGAGGAGGAGGAGGAGGAAGAAGGAGGAGGAGGAGGAGAAGGAGGAGAGGGAGGCGGAGGAGAAGGAGGAGGAGGAGGAGGAGGAGGAGGAGGAGGAGGGGGAGACGGAGGGAGGAGGGAGAAGGGAAGGGACACGATTTTGGAACGTTTTGGCTACTCCCGAGGTTCGAAGCAGACATCCTAGCCGCCACCGGGTCTAGGAGGTGGCGCTACCCTAAACCGGCCGCATGGCCATGCACCGCCCACACGGGAGACACCCCTCGGACGACGGGTACTACTACTAATAGTGTTCTCCTCTCCCAGCCGTCCACAGGAGCAGCTGCAGGCGCTGACCCGTTGGGCACATGTGACAACAAACAGGCTCGGCCGCGTGGAACTGCCACGTGGCACACACACACAAAAGATGCGCACGAACACCGCTCAATAACTGCCCGAACTTCTGCCCCGAGTTTCGGCCACGCTCGCAAAACAGATGCTCTTCCGGCGGCCGCGGGCCCCGTCCCAAGGGCGAGTTGTGGCACCACGCTGCTCACACCACGGCCCGCCTGGCAGGCGCAAGGACGCATTGCTCATCGACTGTTGGCGGCGCGCAGAGGGGGGTATGGGGGAGGGGGGAAGGCTTCTGAGCAGGAGTAGGGGTGCTAAGACAAGACCCGCGCCTTCTAAGAAGCAGTGGTTTTTAAGAAGCCTCCCCCCCTCCCCCTACCCCCCGGCTGCTCGAGGCCGAGACTGCGTTGGGATACTTTTTTTCGTCGGCGGCGAGGCAGACGCGGTCCGCTCCAGCGTGTGGCAATTCGGGGCAACCAAGCGGTTAATTGGCCGGCATGCAAGAGAGGGACAAGGACGAGGGCGGCCGCACGGAGGGAGGGGGAAGAAAACTGCGTTGGGACACGGCTGTGTCCCGGATTCTCCGCGCACGGGCGCGAAGGACTCCCTGAATGGGGGCCCCTCGCGCCGGAGGGTGAGCAAAGCCCCTTCCGAAGCCGAGAAACGGTGCTCGGCCGCGGCGCCGCACCCGGGTCGGCGTCAGCGTCGTCGTCGGCGGCGTCGGCGTCGGCGTCGGCGTCGTCGTCGTCGTCGCCGTCGTGGTCGTCGTGCGCGGCAAGGCGCTCCACCGCTCTGCTCCGGCGCGCCGCGCGGCCCTCCGTGAGCCACCCCCGGGGGGCCGAAGGCATCCACAGCCGCCGCCTCCCGAGGTCCGGGAAGCTCGTTCCCCTGGGCAGTGGATGGCGACACACACGCACACACACACACACGCACACACACGCACACACACGCACACACACGCGCACACACGCACACACGCACACACGCACACACGCACACACGCACACACGCACACGCACACACGCACACACGCACACGCACACGCACACGCACACGCACACGCACACGCACACGCACACGCACACGCACACGCACACAGACACAGACACAGCACACCTCCTCCTCCTCGCTACTCCTCCTCCTCCTCCTCCTCCTCCTCCTCCTCCTCCTCCTCCTCTCCTCCCTCCTCTCCTCCTTCCTCCTCCTCATCCTTCCTCCTCCTCCTCCTCCTCCACCCCCTCCTCTCCCACCTCCTCTTCTCTCTTCCCATCCTCCTGCTGCTGCTGCTCCTCCTTCTCCTCCTCTCCCTCCGTCTCCCACAGGGGGGACGGAGGAAGGTATGGATGGTATGGGTGCGGTTGTCGGAGGGGGGTCCCAACTCGGACGGGAGCCTCCCCCGCGGTCCGACAACCCGCATACAATACCATAGCCAGCCCTCCTCCCTCCGATCCCCCTTTGGGTATGGGCGTGTGTTGTTCGTTCGTCAACGGACAGTTCATACACATATCATACATGTATGCACTATACATTATACTTTAAATAGAATGCTGCACAAATACATATGGCGGTAGTTCACAAAATCCCAGCCTCGGAGAGAAGGGCCTTATCAGCCTTGGTCGGTACTGAAACCAGATCCCCTCCTAGGGCTGGCCCTCTCTGAGGCACGGATGAGGCCGCCGTTGTCGTCGTCATCGCCGCCGCCGCCACTGTCGTCATTGGCGTCGACGTCGGCGTCGGCGGCGTCGGCGTGGGCGTCAGCGTCGTCGTCGTGAGCGTTGGCATCTGCGTTGGCGTCGGCGTCGCGTCGTCGGCGTCGTCGTCGGCGTCGTTGTCGTCGTCGTCGCGGTCATTGGCGTCGGCGTCGTCGTCGTCGTCGCCGCCGCAGGCGTCGTCGTCGTAGACAGCGCCCACCCAAACGCCTTTGTACACCGCCACCTGCGCCCCGACGATCCGCTGCCTTGGTCGGCGCGCAAGGGGTGGTGGTATTCCACAGCGGGCGCCCGCCCGCCCAGCCGAGCCGAGGTCATCGGCCGGCTGGCCGATCGCTGGCCAGCCGGCCGATGAAAATCTGACTTAGGCTCAGATCGAGCACGTCCTCCTGCAGGCGGATGTTGGAAGAAAAATACAACAGGAAAAAACAATACATAGAGTCAAAAGAGCCCCCAATAACGTCCCTAGACTCTATTCTTGAATATTCTTCCTGTAGAGGGACATGCCCGACTTAAACCTAGGCCAGAAGAACATCCCTCAAGAGCATTAGATCCTCGGCCGGCCAAAACACAGAACATCCAAGGGTACCCTCCGCAAGAGGCCCGAAAACATCCACCCAGCACGAAGAACACCAGGGCACCCTCCCCGAACCGACCTCGATCTTATGCCCCCGTCCGACTGTAAGACGAAGCCAGGGTCGGGACAAGATCGGCGGCCCCGGAAGATGCAATCGGGCCGACTACCTACCAACAGACCGCCCCAATCCAACCCGAAGACCGGAACTTCGGGTTGGGGGGGGGCTTCATATGTGTTTTTGTCCATGTTCCCCGACCCCCCCCCACTGGAAATGCCAGAAGCAGCAGTTAGGCAGGATCGATCGCGGCGGGAGCCTGATTTCCAAAGCCCCGTTGGCAATATCAGAAGTCCCGTCGAAAGGATCATGCGTTAAATCGAAGGCAAATCGGGGCCTTCGGGTTGGGTTGGGCTGGTCTGGTCGGCGGTGACGGGCGCCGCGGCCGCTCAAGGGCTTGCCGGAACGCTCACGAGCGAGTGGCATCCCGACCCCGGGCCTGTCTGTCCGATGGCCTGCCGGCCGGAGTCCACGGGGTTATCGACTGCCAGCCAGGCGGCAGTGGCAAAACTCCTCCTCTCTCAGGGACACACAAAGAAATACACACACACAC
Organism: Prorocentrum cordatum; assembly: GCA_963575745.1. Classification (NCBI taxonomy): domain Eukaryota; class Dinophyceae; order Prorocentrales; family Prorocentraceae; genus Prorocentrum; species Prorocentrum cordatum. The sequence continues at coordinate 12,581 of CAUYUJ010021032.1, read as the reverse complement.
ACAAAAATCCCAGGATTCCCAATATTTATCTCATAGTCTCTGGGTTTTCGTCTTCCCCCCAACTTCCCATATTTTGCTACATATTCCTGCGTGTCGACGATGAATTGCGCCTGTGTGCTTTTCCCCCTTCTGAGAACCCCCGGATCCCGGGACATCCAACGGTTTGAGACGATCATCTTCACCACGGCAAGACATCGAACATGGGAAGTATGCCTGAGGTGATCCAGCAAGGCGGCAGTGCACGTTCAACGGACTCGGTGCGCCTGGTCCGCGGAAAGTACCAGCAAAGAAGCGCAAGAGGATGAGAAGGAGGATGGGGGAGGAGGAGGAGGAGGAGGAGGAGGAGGAGGAGGAGGAGGAGGAGGAAGGAGGAGAGAAGAGAGACCACAAGCCTAACAGATATCCACCGCTCTCGGCGTGTGGGGGGTCCTCGCCAGGCCGCGGGCCGTCGGGACCTCTGAAGACCCCGCACGGAGCAGACCAAGGCATCGGACGCCAGGAGCGGTCGCCAGGCTCAAAGCCCGAGCCCGCCCGGGACTCACAGCCCGCGCGCAGAGGCCCCCTTGTTGTGTCCCAGGCGCTGGGTGTCTGGGCCTGGGCCGCCTCCGCCTCCTCCTCCCCCTCCTCCTCCTCCCCCTCCTCCCCCTCCTCCTCCTCCTCCTCCTCCTCCTCCTCCTCCTCCTCCTCCTCCTCCTCCCTCCTCCTCCTCCTCCTCCTCCTCCTCCTCCCTCCTCCTCCTCCTCCTACCCTCCTCCCCTCCTCCTCCTCCTCCTCCTCCTCCTCCTCCTCCTCCTCCTCCTCTTTGCTCTCCTCTCCTCCCCCTGCCCGCTACCTGCCAGCACCAGGGGCAGCGCGAGGCTGCGACCTCCGGCCTCTCCCCGACGTGAGGCGCGAAGACTCTCGCCGAGAGCACGGGGCGCGGAAGGCCACTCGGCGGCACTGCGAGATCGCAGGCCAGAAGCCGTAATGCCTTCGAGCGGGGCTCGAGCAACAAAAGCATTGCTTGACGTGCTCGCTTTGTCTTCGCATCCCCTCGCCTCGTCTCCAGCCCGCCCTGACTGCAGAACGGAGAGTCGAAGCGAAGATGGCCCGCGGAATCGCCCAGGTCGACCCCTGCTTCTGACTCGGGACTCGCCGCTGCTCTGACTGCGCTGCGCGCGGCCATCAGAGCCTCCGGCGCCGAAGCGACGGCTCGGGAGGTGGCAGGCGCAGCGGCGCAGCGGCGCAGCCGACGGAGCCGCGCGAAGCCTGTGCGGTCCCAGCTTGCCCTGCGTGCGGCCGGCGGAGCGCGCGGACCTGGGCCTGCCGCAGCCCGCCGCTTTAGGGCAGGCGGGGCGGGCTGGAGCGACGGCAGCGGAGCGAAGCCTTTCCATCGTCACTGGGGGGGGATCTGTGTGTGTGGTTGGTGTGTGTGGTGTGTGTGTGTGTGTGGTGTGTGTGTGTGTGCGTGTGTGTGTGTGCGTGTGTGTGTGTGGTGTGTGTGTGTGTGTGTGTGTGTGTGTGTGTGTGTGTGTGTGTGTGTGTGTGTGTGTTTGTGTTCACGGGCTCTGGGCTCGCGGGTCCCCCCCCTCCCCCTTCCCCCCCCAGGTGGGATGGGAAGAAACGACGACGACGACGACCACGACAACCACGACGACGACGACGACGAGGGTCCAACGTGCGCGGCACGAGCCCCGAAGAATAGACCCTCACACCCACAGGGAGGGTCCCATCGGAGGGGGGGGGGGAGCCCGATCCCATGAGCATTTAGGGGGGGGGGGCGGGCCCTGGACCATGTTCGGTGGCGACTCGTGGGGGGCCGTTCATATCATCCTGTTTGCTCTTGCGAGTGAATGCTAGATCGACGTCAATCGACGCTAAGTCGACGATAATCGACGCTAGCCGACGCTAAATCGGCGCTATCTCATCGATCAACTGACGCTCATCGACGCCAGCGCACTCTCAAAACATTACCGCAAGGGCATACAAGGCCCCCATGATGTGCTACCAAAGACCATGCATTCCAGTTGGGCCAAAAAACGAACGGCACCACCCCGTCTACGGCCCCACCGCGGCCGTAGCGTATACCAGGACCTCTGGCGTGAGTTTTTGCACTGTACACGCTACGGCCCCCGATGGGCCGTAGCACAACTTGGATGGCCGTAGGTGGGGTGGTGTCGTTTGTTTTTTGAACGACCAATGTCTCCGCGAGGAGACGACGTCAGATTCGACGGGGCTGGCCAGCCGGACCGGACGAGGCGCGCGGCCCCTCTGGGCCGGCGGCGCAGCAGTCAGCGCCGCCAGCTTCGCCTTCATCCGAGCGACCTCTGGCACGGGCCGAGCGCGTGGCAGCAGGCGCCGGTGCGAGGCCGCCTCGAAGCGGCGGCGCTGCGGGGCCCCCAAGAAGTGGCGGCATCGGGCAGGCGTGGATGTGCATTGTGCAATCCTTCTCCCCTTCCCCCCGCATCCCTGCGCTGCGTGGAGAGTGACGATGATGATGATGCGGCCACTGATGATGATGCTGCTGCTGATGATGCTGCTGCTGATGATGATCATCATCATCATCATCGCCCCAGCCCCAGCTCTGCCCGAAGACAGGGGC
>CAUYUJ010021032.1:2500-5000 GCA_963575745.1 Prorocentrum cordatum | reverse complement strand
TACTACTGTTACTACTACTACTACTCCTAGTACTACAGCGACTACTACTTCTACTACTACTACTAATAATACTACTACTACTACTACTACTACTACTACTACTACGACTACTACTACTACTACTACTACAAGCGTTATTATTGACTTATGGACTGTGAAGTCTGAAGTTATGCTTGGGTTAAAGATTATTTTTTGCGTTGGCAACCGCGTAAATTGAAAACCGAATTGAGTGGGAACCTAATTTGGTGGAGACCAAATATAATAGAAACCTGAAATGTGTTGGACACCCAATACATTGGAAACCCATTATACGGAACATATACTACACACAGGTGCCAGCCATAAATAAATGCGAAACACACAAACCCCAATTCATGTGTTCATGCGCTTATATTCAGGCCCAACCAAAATACCAGCCATAAATGGGCGGGGACTCTTGCTAAGCCCTGCTGAAGAGCTTGGCTGAGCGCTGCTAAGCCCTGCTACGCCCTGCTCAACTCTGCCAAGCCCTGCTCAGCCCTGGAGAGCCCTGCTAAGCTCTGATAGGCCCTGCGGAGCCCCGCTAACTCTGCTCAACTTGTCTAAGCACTGCTGAACCTTGGTAAGCCTTGCAGAGCCCAAGTACGACCTGGTAGACCCTGCTAAACTTGCTAAAATCAGGTAAGCCCTGCTACACCACGCTAGGCTCTCCTAAGCAAGGCTAAATCCTGCCGCCCCTTGAAACATGGCTAAAACCTGTTCAGACCCAGCAAGCCCTGGCAAGCCCTGGAACGTCCTGCTAAATCCTGGTGAACCCTGGTGAGCTTGGGTAAGCCGTGCTAAGCCCTGCTAAGCCCTGGCGAGCCTTGTGAACCTCAGCCCTGCTATAAGCGCGGGTAAGAAGCCCTGCCGCGCCCTGCTCACTCGGAATAAACACTGCCAAGCCCTGCTCGGCTCTTTCAAGCCTTGCCGAGCTTTGCTCAGCCCTGCTAAGCGCTTGTAAACCCTGCAGGCCTCTGGGAAGCCATGCGCAGCCCTGTTAAGCCCTGGTCTGCCCTTCGAAGCCCTGGTCCGCCCTGCCAAGCGTCGCACTGCCCTGCTGAGCCTTGGCAAGCCCTGGCAAGCCCTGCTACGCCCTGGTAGCCCTGCAAAGCCCTGTTCAGCTCTGTCAAACCTTGCTACGCTGCGCCAAGCCCTGCTGAGCCCTGGTAAGCCCTGCACTGCTGCGTTCTGCTAAGCTCTGATAAACAGTGGCACGCCTTGGGAAGTCCGCCTAAGCTCTTCCTTAACCCTGCCAAGCCTCACACATTTCTAAGCCCTTTGTAAGCCGTGCTAAGACCCTGTAAGCACTGCTAAGCCGTGGTGCCTGTTGGGGTTTCAATGGGCTTCCCGTTGGACTCCAAGGAGAACCCTGCTGGAGTCTCATAGGAAACCGATTGAAGTCCCATAGGGAGCCTTCCCACATGAAACTGAATAGAACCACTGGGTTCCAATAGGAGGCCTTCCAGAAGGCATCCAATAGGACTGCACCGGGGTACTATAGGATGGGGGTACTATAGAATCCCTGCGGGGTACTGTAGCAGTCTTACGGAATCGGGTTGGGGGGGGGCATGGGGGTGCTATAGAATCCTTACGGGATCCTATAGCAGCCCAGCGGAATGCTATAGGATGGTATGGGGGGTTACAGCATCCCTAAGGAATGCAATAGCAGTCTTACGGAATCCTGTAGGAAAGGTCTGGGACCCGTGTAGGATCCCGACGGAATGATACAGCAGTCCTGCGAACTCCCAGAAGAGGGCATGGGAAGGTTCAGGATCCATGCGGGATGCTCGCACAGCCATGCGGAATCCGATTTGAAAGGTACAGGACTGTTAGAGGATCCCTGCGGGAAGCTGTAGCAATCCCACGGAATCCCACTGGAGGCGTGCAGGTTTGCTATAGGATCTCAACAGGATGCTTTAGCAGTCCTGCGGAATCCGATAGGAGGGTATATATAGGACTCCTCTAAGACCTCTACTGAATGCGATGGCAGTCCTACGGGAACCTATGGGAGGAGCATGAGAATAGGATCGGATCCCTCCGGGATGCTATAGCAGTCCTACGGCATCCTATTGGAGCGGGGTACAGGAAAGCTATACAATCCGTTCGGAATGCTATAGCCGTCAAGCGGAATCCTACATGGGGGTATAGAAATCCTTTGATAGTCATATGGGTCATGGGGCTCCGCACAAAAAGTCACGCGTGAACTGATTGTAATTTGCATTAGGTGCTGATCTACCTGTATTTGCGGCCAAACACAGGTACCGACCATATGGGCGGACACAACCAGCCATAGCGGCTGCGTGACCCTCCGGCTGATACTACGACTACTACCACGAGTACTACTACTACGACTACTACTACTACTACTACTACTACTACTACTACTACTACTACTACTACGACCACTACTACTACTACTACTACTACCACCACCAAAACAACAGCTACTACTACTACTACTACTACTACTACTATTACT
>CAUYUJ010021031.1:50837-145973 GCA_963575745.1 Prorocentrum cordatum | reverse complement strand
AAGACAATAACCAAACGATCAAGCCAACAGCAGGTGCAGGAACGCATGCGCAAAGCTCATCGTTGTGAAGGGCCTGAGAGCCTGGCGAGCGAGGACTCCTGGCTGGGACCCCTCGGGCGCGGCGCGGCGGCACGGAGGGCACCGTCCCATGCCCCTGACCCTTGGGTAGGGCCCCTGGACGGGGCGCCGTCTACCCGACCAGCGGGGCGACACCCTTCCGAAGCACCGCCGACACCAGCACCGACGGCTGCTTCGACCGAGCGACCGACAAACAAACCGACCACGACGCCCGCTACGACGACACTGAAACGACAGCTCTCTGCACCAGAGCTGGCGCACGCCCTGAAAGAGACCAGAACGCCGACGACGCCACCTCCCGCGCCCAACCGGCAAACGCCTCGACGACGGCCTGCGGCTGCTGCTCCCGCACCACTCCGGCTCTGCGCTGACTACACGGGCGCCCAGAGGTCCACCAACTCCGTGCCAACCACTGCTGTGCGTACTGGGAGCAGGAGGAGCGGCGGAAGAACGGAAAAAGTGAGGAAGGAAAAAATACGGGACGAGGAGCAGATCAACCCCCTGTGGCTGTGACAGAACGCCTCACGTGGAGATGTGGGATCTGCCAGGAACTGGTGACGGCACCAGTCTGTACCGAAGCGACTCGTTAAGCCTGGACATGGAGAAGCCGCGGTGGAGTGATCAAAAAGGGTGAACGGTATTCCGTGAATCCCCAACTACAGTCGGGGCGTTGACCTAAGGAACCCGAAAGAAGAAACGAGGCCCCTTTTTTCCATACGTTCAACTTCGATTTCCTATCGAAAACATAAGGAAAACCTGAGGCAAGCTGCGAAACACTTAAGGAACGCGGAGCCCCTCCCCAACCAAAAGGGTTCCTTCTTCAGGGCTCCGACTGTATTCCGTGAATCCCAACCACTATCTGAACCATGAGAGGGGGAAGCTTTTGATAGTCAAACGCAGGGGCGACCGCGCTGGAGCTGGTGCGCTGCGCGCGCCTGCCCCGCCTGCCGAGCTTACCCACGACCTTCCCGACGACCAGGCGCGCTGGAAGTGCCCTACAGTCGGGGCCTTGACCTAAGGAACCCAAAATAAGGAACGAGGCCCCTGTTTTCCATAAGTTAAACTTCGACTTCCCATCGAAAACATAAGGAAAACCTGAGGCAAGCTGTCAAACAATTAAGGAACACGGAGCCCCTCCCCAACGAAAAGGGTTCCTTCTTCAGGGCCCCGACTGTACTTGTGGAATCAAGCAGGCTCCTTCGACCAACACGGTCGCTCCGTGGAAGATTCGGCGCAACCGCAAGGAGAAGGAACACCCGGGGTTCCACCCCGCAACTGTGGCGGATCCCCGCCAGACGACAGACCTTGCCCAGGAAGTCCAACGACGGCAAGCTCGACCAAACATGGCAATGCTCCGTCCCGCTCCTTGACACCCACGGGACAGCGACGGGACAGCGACACGACGGGACACCGACGTGACACCAACAGGACACCAACGGGACACCGACGGGACACCGACGTGACAGCGACGGGACAGCGACGGGACAACGACACGACGGGACAACGACGGGACAGCCACGGAACACCAACGGGACACCGCCGGGACACCACGGCGGGACAGCCTGGCCACCGCCCGCCCACCGCGGGGGAGAGGCGGACAGCGACAACGGCGGGATAACCTGGCCACCGCCCGCCCACCGGTGAGGGAGAAGCGGCGGTCAACGGTTCTTGACCCGCCCTAGCTACAGCGGGGTCATTCCTCGCGCCCACCCACGCAGCTTCGCCTCGCCCGTACGCACGACACGAACCCGAAACCGAAACCGAAACCAATTTTCCAGTCGGGGTTTCCCGTTCCACTTCGATATCACCCTCAACCTCCGATGAACTTGCCGAGACCATTGGTGTTTTATTCCAGACCTCCCAGGTTTTCTGCCCGCGCGCGTTTGATGAAGTCGTAGGAAAGCCATCTGGTGATAGCAATTTCTTCCTCTCACCACACCGCGCGGTGCATTGCGTTGATCAAGCATGCGCCCAGTGCACAAATCCTTATCATGTGATACCATGCGGGCCACAATCGCGCGCCGCCGCGCGCACGTGTCGACATCCGCCCAGAACACATGGATTTCGAAACATTGCAAGCTGGAGTCCGCACACGTGAAACAACGAATGTTATTTAAACGGCAAGCGTGCCACACATCCGGACTTCTGCGCGCGCACTTCTCACCCTCATCAACGCCAGCGAAGCACCACCGTCATCGTCACCGTCAATCACCAACGTTGCCAGCATCATCATCACAATCGCTTTTATCACTGGCGCGTAGACATCATCATTGCCATCGTCGTCAACATCGGCACCATCATTGGCCTCATCGCCGTCATCGTCATAATGTCCTCCATTATCGCTAGTATCATCATCGTTGCCTCTGTTGTCGAGGTCATCATGATATCGCGCCCGCCCGAGTCACCGACCCGCATTAAAGTGCCCGCTAGCCTGGGCGGTATTTGAGAAGCGCTGAGCAGATTCCATCATTAAGCGCAATCGAAGCGGCAGCAAATGTGCCAAATCCCACCAGCCCTATGGACGACAGGTGGTCTTAGGAGATTCTTCTTTCCTCTTCTAAAAACCCCTTCTTCCCCTTCGGGGAGGGGTCTACACCTCCCGCTACCCCCTCCCCTGGACCTGGACGGGGCGTTTCGCGAGGAGTTCGAGCGTCCATGATGGCCCAAGATGGCTCCAAGAGGGCCTCAGGGAACCCAAGATGGCCTCCAATATCGCTCCAAGATAGCCCAACATGGCTCAATCTTGCTAACAACACGTCTCAAATAAATCCCAAGAGGGCCACAAAACGAATCCAAGTGCTCTCGGAAACCCCTCAGGACCCCTCCAAAAGCCCCAAATCCTTCCAAACCAATGACATTTCAAGATTTTTGCCTTCTCTCCGTTTCGCTTCCGATGCGCTTCTGAGGCCTCAAAATGGCCCCAAGATTGCCCAAGAAGGCCCCTAAGAGGGCCCAGTAGGCCTTTAAGACGGTCCCAGGAGCGCCCAAGAGCGCCCCAAGAGCGCCCCGAGAGACGGTTTTGAGGGCTCCACAGGGGGGGACGGAGATAAAAGAACCACTTCTTTTGATCGATAACCTCCAAAATGGCCCCAAGAGGGTCTCCAAGGCTCCAGCGAAGGCCCCAATGGGGGTCCAAGAAGGCCCCAAACGGACCCCAAGACGGCCCTACGATCGCCCAAGAGCGCCGCAAGAGAGCACCAACAAACGGTTTGCTTGCTCCTGATGGGGGAGCTGAGTTGGGGACCCCCGCCATCCTTTAAACGATGATCTCCAAAGTGTTCCAAAACAACTTTCCAAGATTCCCAGAAAGGAGCCCCAAGAAGGCCCCCCAGAGCCCCCAAAGAACATCACCATCCGCGTCCTCCGCGTCGTTTCTGGATGGGCCGGTGGGGATTTTTGTTTGGCCGCAGCCGCAAGCGAAAGCGCAAGCGGCGTCAAGGGTCGACCCGGGCTACGGGCGGAACCTAATTACCCAGCGAGCGCCCTCATGGCTGCCAGAGCTGCCGCCAGCTGGTGGGGATACTTTTTTTCCGTCGCAGCCGCAGGCGAAGGCGCACAGCGGCATCACAAGTCACCTCGGGCTGCGAGCAAAACTGATTAACCTAGCGCGCGCACAGGCGGCTGCAGAACTACCGCCGAAGGACGCTGAGCTGCGCCGAGGGCTGAGGCTGCAGGAGCTGCCAGGCGCTGCCCAAATAAGCCAGGCAAGCGTGCGGGCATCCCAGGGCGAGACCACCAGGAAGGATGAATTGAACCTTGTCGCACCAGGCGCCAGAGGTCGACGCGCCACAAGCGTGGCGAAGCGCGGGGCTGCATAAACAGACCAACGTTCTAGGCTGCAAGCCAACGGGGACGATCACACATGGCAGACCAAGAAGGTTGGACCACTCCTGAGTAAACCAATGGGTCAGAGTCCCATCAAGCCAGCGGCAACGGCAGACACACCCAGCCTGTGGCGGTGACTGGAAACCAGAGGCCAGGGAAGCGCAAACACTCTAGCCAGAGCTGGTCAAAACGCACGTCACCTGAACGCCAGGGTGTCTGACCCGACTCCACGGGACCAGAATGGGGGCCACCAAGCGCGAGGGCTGGGGGGGTTACGCGAACCGTCAGTCATGAGCTGGTTGGTGTTCGCGCGAGCGTGCGCGCGCCAACGCGGTCGTAGAAGTTCGCCAGCAAGTACCAACCAGTAACCGTAATCGTGGCTGTAGGTGTTGTGCAACACATTGTGGGTGGCAAGGTGAGTTTTTTCGCGAACGCGTTGGAGCTGACGACTTCAAGCTTTGTAAGGTGGATCGCGCCAGCACAGACAGCACCACAACGCTTGCACACAACACATTGCACCACATACCATGTGTTGTACCATGTATCTTGCACTACGTAGTTCACACTACGTAGCAACAACCCCACGTACTGCAACACCTTCATTGCACCGCAGAGCTTGCACCACAAATCTTGTTCCACCTAGCTATTGCAACATAGCTTGCACCACATCGGTTGTATCACACAGGTCGCACCACATGTACGGCAACCGAGATATTGCACCACTCCGGCTACAGCACCTAGCCCGCACCACATCGAACGCGTGGCAACATTGCAATACCGCACTGCTTGGGACCCGCGCTCGCAAGCGCTTGTTGTACATATCAGATGTTTGCTGTGACGTATTCCATGTACATGTGATATTGAGGGATGAAAAAAAAACGACCCTACCCTGGGTTACAAGTGCGTGGTCTGTAAACCTCCTGGGAACCCCCAAAGCCTAGAGCCGCCAGGACGCGGCACATCACGCAGAGTTTACCCTGTCAGCCCACAGGAGTTTCAGCGCACAGCGCCTCGTAAACCAGAGTAGGGGCGTTTTTTATGCCCTTGATGATAGGCCGTTCTCTCAAACTTGCGAAGCCAGGAGCAATCAACATCCGACAAAGAGGCGCACAGGGCACATCTTCGAGCCAACGCGGCAGACTCGAGAGTGCCCCACGGGCTCAGAGCCCTGCAGGTGTCCGTGGGGGGCACCTGCCACAGACCGGCCTTTTTGAAGGGGCCCTGGGACACACAAATAAATGCACACAAGTAAGAAGATTCACCATATTTTCCCATGCTTTCAGGGTTTTTGTCTTCCCGCCCAATCCCATATTTTCCCATATTTCCTGGGGAATCGACGATTAATTGTGTCTGTGTGTTTTTTCCCCTCCTGACTTTTGTTGGTGGCGTCCGCTGTGCTGCTACTCTGGCCGAAGGTGGCGAAAGGCAGGAGACTCAGCCAGGCGCACCGGCGATTTACTCTGCGGGGCGGCTGCGCCATCCAGGCACTGCGCTGCGCCCGCCACGGGCGGGACCTGGCGGACTACCCAGGCACCAGACCCTGAACCCTCAGGCGGGCTTCGAGTCGGCGGCGCTGGGCCTCAAGTCAGGGTCGTCCCGTTCGGGCCCGACCTCCTGATTCCAGGAGTCCTGCGGCTGCTCTGCGGCGGTCGTGGTGAGCCGAGAGGGCGCAGCGGTCAACTCAACCAGAAACCGACAGAATACAATGATATCCAAACGCTGATGCTCGGCCAGATGCCATGCCCGAGCTCGTCCACATGCCGCTCTGTAGCGCGAGCACGGCATCACTGGCCGAACTGGAAGCTGCAGAACCATACGCATCTATTGAGCTTGGCGCCACGGGCACTGCATCTGGCCATTGGGCAACATTCGTCGTCGTCCTCATCCTCCTCAACATCCTCCTTCTCTTCCTTCTGGAAGACTTGTCCACATGCCCCGCAGAGATCAGCCTGACTGCTAAGAGCCGCTGACATGCGCAACTCTTCGGGGATCCCCGTCGGTACGGTGGCTGTGGCATCCTTGTGCCGTGGGCACTGCGCCGCCAGGCCCCCCTCCCCCTTCTATCCGACCTTATAATGGCCTATGCTGCGATGGACGGCTCCATCGGCCTAGCCTGCGCCGAAGGCGTTGTAAATCTTTGAAGTCGTGGGATCTTGAAAGCGCAGCCTGGAAACGCTGGCGCTGACCATATCGGCCTCCGCCCTGGCTTATCCCAGCTCCGCCCTTTTAGTAATGCCAGCCAGAAGGCAGTGCAGACGGAGCAGAGTGCACTGCGAAATCAAAGATCTGCTCGCAGCAGTGTGCCTGCAAGACAGAATGTACGTTCTCATCGGAAATGGGGTCGCAAGGCTGCTGCTCGCTCGCAACAGACGCGTAAGCCGGACCGTGCGGCTCGCAAGCATGACGTTATGCAGAAACTCAGGCGAAAGGCCGGGTTACAACACTGGTGCACCTCGGGCCGCTGCCTCGCGGAAGCCGCAAGGCTGAGGCAGGGGCGGCAAGGCGGGGCAGTGGGGCCAGTCGCACAAGAGAGTCGGCCAAACCTGGATTCCGGCGAGCCACCCATCCAAGCGCTGCCCTGTGCGGCACGCCTGTGCGACTGGTGGCCGACTGCGCGTAATCGTCTCCTGGTGTCAACCCACAAGCTATCCACGTCCAAGGAAGCCGGGACTTCTGCGAATCGCCCGCGCGATGCTCACGGGTGCGCAGGCATCTGGAGTCCGCCGGTGCGGATGAAGTCCTCGCTGAACTGCAGGGGCAACTCGTAGAAATTCCGCTCGATGTTGTACAGAATCCGCCACCGCGCGTGCAGCGGTTGGTGCGCGCCAGGCCACTGCCCCTTTCGTCGGCCTCGCTTCCTGGGAGGGGCCCCAGAACACACAAATAAATACACACTAATAAGAAGATTCCCCTACATTTTCCTATATTTTCTGGGCTTTTGTCTTCCCGCCCAATTCCCATATTTTCGTATATTTTCTCGGGAATCGAGGATTCATTGTGTCTGTGTGTTTTTTCCCATCCCGATTCCTGGGAGGGAGCCCGGCGCGCGTCCGGGCGCACCGACGCATCAAAGCCCAGCGTGCGCTCGCTGCTTGAACCACGGCCTGCGCTTCGAGCCTCCCGCGCAGGAAGGTGGGGGGCTCCAGGGCCCTCGGGCGCCTCGCTCTCGCCCCCCCCTGCGCCATGCCACGCCGTGCTCCACGATGCATCGCGTACCCTCTCGGGATCGTTGCCCTGCTCGCCATCCGACTGTGCGAGTAGAGAGGGGATCTACGCCATGGTAAGGGATGGGAGGGAGGGGGTAGGACGTCAGATGTGACGCGAGCGCACCTAGCTTGCCCCCCCCCCCCTCCCTGAGCGCCGTGGCGGCGTCGCGCGGCAGCGCAGCGGGATCCAGTCGGTGAGCCCGTGGGGGAGCTGCCGCTTCCTCCTGTGGTCCTTGGAGTTCAGGTGGCCCTGCACCGTGTCGGCGCACACGAACTTCTTGCAGCACATGTGGCAGATCCACGGGTGGTCAGCCGCGCGACGCGGCCGCGGTCGCCGGGCCGCCGTCTGAGGGCTGCGGGGGGCCCCAGAAGCCAACAGGCAGGCCCTCGGTCTCTCGTCTCCGTCCCGCCCTCCCCCGTCCTCCCTTCGCCCCCGCCCTCGCCCCTGCCCCCAAGATGGCGCTTCCGCCCTCCGCCCGCCCTCCTCCCTCCCCTGCCCTCCCTCCCTCCACTCCCGTAGCACTGCGCAGGCCCCCCCCCCCGTGCAAGCATGGAGAGCCCCCCCCGTTTCAGATCCTTTCCCGGTTTCATCACATGTCGCGTACTTCGCTTTGAAGTCGCCGGGCCCTTTCCCCTCCTCCCCCTCCTCCCCCTCCTCCTCCTCCTCCTCCTACCTCCTCCTCCTCCTCCTCCTCCTCCTCTCCTCCTACCTCCTCCTCTCCTCCTCCTCCTCCTCCTCCTCCTCCCTCCTCCTCCTCCTCCTCCCTCCTCCTCCTCTCCTCCTCCTCCTCCTCCTCTCCTCCTCCTCCTCCTCCTCGCTCCTCCTTCCTCCTGCCTCCTCCTCCTCCTCAAAAAAAAACTCCTCCTCTCCTCCCCTCCTCCTCCTCCTCCTCCTCCTCCTCCTCCCTTCTCCTCCTCCTCCTCTCTCCTCCCCCTCCCCCTCCTCCTCCTCCTCCTCCTCCTCCTCCCCCTCTCCTCCTCCTCTCCTCCTCCCTCCTCCTCCTCCTCCTCCTCCTCCTCCTCCTCCTCCTCCTCCTCCTCCTCCTCCTCCTCCTCCTCCCCTCACCCCTCCTCCTCCCCCTCCTCCTCCTCCTCTTCCTCCTCCTCCTCCTCCTCCTGCCTCCTCCTCCTCCTCCTCCTCCTCCTCCTCCTCCTCCCCCTCCCCCTTCCTCCCACTCCCGTGGGAGGTGGCGGCGGCACGTTGGCCACCCCGCCCTCCGGGTGCGCTGTGTGCTGCGCCGTGCGAGGCTGCGCCGTTGGCGGCTGCGCCATCGGAGGCTGCGCCGTACAGTCGGGGCCTTGATCTAAGGAACCCCAAATAAGGAACGAGGCCCCTTTTTTCCATAAATTGAACTTCGATTTCCGATCGAAAACCCAAGGAAAATCCAGGGCAAGCTGCGAAACACCGAAGGAACGCGGAGCCCCTCCCCAACGAAAAGGGTTCCTTCTTCAGGGCCCCGACTGTAGATCTGAGCCATCGGTTGCGCCGATGGAGGCCGCGCCGGTTGCGCCATTTCACTGGGCCTGCTGAGAGTCGCGTCGGCGGCTGCGCCCTGGGCCGGCGCAGCTACAAGCGGCCTGGCGCGATCAGTGCGGTCGAGTCCAGCCTCGCACCGCCCGAGGAACAAGTCCAGGCCCCCCCCCCGAAGAACTTGCAATTGCTTCGTGCCGTGGGGGCTCCACTGCGCTCGGAACATGTTCTCGACGTCGGCACGAGAGACACCTCTGGCCCCCCCCTCGAAAAACATGCGAACACTCGTGCCGTGCGAGCTTGCGTTGCGCCTAGGGGCATGCCCCCGATGCCGCTGGCCCTTCTGGGCCTTCCGAGCCACGGCCGACATCGGTGCGCCCCTGCCCCCCGAGCGTCGGTCCCTGCATCCGGGCGCCAGCGCTTTCCGCTGGCGCCATGCGCGACTCTTCCGCGGCAGGCTCGTGCCGCGTCGACCCTCACGCTGGTCTCTGACACCGCACGGATCGCTCCACCCTGAGAGTTGGCGGCGCGCACAAGGGGGTGGGGGGAGGGGGAGGGCTTCTAGAAGGGGCGCTTCTTAGAAGGCGCTGGCCTTACATCTATAGAGAAGGCCCGCGCCTCCAAGAAGCAGGGGTGCTTCTAAGAAGCCATCCCCCCACCCCCCTCTGCGCGTGGCTGAGAGAGACCGTGGCCTCCCGACAGCGCGGATCGTTCCGTGCCAGCCGACCCTGGGCCACCGCGGGCCTTCTCGACACCGGGCGCCCGCGCCGGGGCCGCCGCCGCGCCGGCACGGCACGAGCCCGCCGCCTCGCCCGCCCTCTGGGCCGGCGAGCGCCTTGGCATCGCTCGGACGTGTGCGTTTTTTCTCGGCGAGGACCATCCTGGACCATCGAACAACAAAAAAACCACGCACGAGACCGAAAAAAATGCACGGGAAATGGGCGTTTCGCGCGACGGCACTTGCTTCTGGGGCCGCCGCCCGCCTCGGCCTCCAGGGGGCCTCCGGAGGCGTGCCGCCGGAGGCCTCCGGAGTCCTCTGCCGAGGCCCTTCGGCAGAGGCCTCCGAAGGGGCTCCTCCTCCTCCTCCTCCTCCTCCTCCTCCTCCTCCTCCTCCTCCTCCTCCTCCTCCTCCTCCTCCTCCTCCCCCTCCTCCGTCGGGCGTCGCCGTGGCGCCGCAGGCGCGGCACGGTCGACCGCGGCGTCGATGGGGCAGGAGGAAGCCGTCGGAGGGCGTGATGGTCTCCGCGACCAGTGCCTCGGCGGGTGCCCCGTGGATGCCGTGCTGCACCAGGGACTGCCAGGTCCAGTCGGGCGAGCCCGCGGGGGACCAGCAGGTGGTGGGAGGGGCGAGAGGGAGGGAGGGGGGAGGAGGGGGGGGAGGGGGGAGGAGGGGGCGAGGAGGGGGCGAGGGAGGAGGGGGGAGGAGGGGGGGAGGAGGGCCGAGGGAGGAGAGAGAGGGGAGGGAGGGGAGACCAGAGGTGGTGGGAATGGGGCGAGGGAGGGGGCCGAGGGAGGCGAGGGGGGGGAGGAGGAGGGGGAGCAGGCGGAGCAGGACACGGTGCTGAATGAGGGTGATGGTGACGATGTTGCTGCTGCTGACGAGGACGAGGATGCTGGTGCTGACGAGGACGAGGGTGATGGTGATGATGATGATGATGATGATGATGATGATGATGATGATGATGATGATGATGATGATGATGATGATGATGATGAGGATGAGGATGATGGTGATGATGGTGATGGTGATGGTGATGGTGATGGTGATGGTGATGATGATGATGATGATGATGATGATGATGATGTTGAGGAGGAGGAGGATGATTGATGAGCGTGGAAGAGCGATGATGAGCGTGGAAGAGCGATGATGAGACAGGAGGACCAGTAGAAACCCAAGACGCATCAACACAATTGCAATATGACCTCCCTCCAATCTTGATAGGTCCCCACAAGAATTTTTCATTGCGGGAACTGCCCCATTGGAAGGCAACCGTATGAGAATGCCCAATCGTGCCAAAACGCCATTCCTGGGACTTCAGCGCAGCGCGTCAACGTGACTGCTACGTCCTGACAGACAATTGCAAATCGCACCAGAACGCTATTCCTGGGACGTCAACACCGCGAATTAACGTGACTGTTGTGTCCTGACTGTCCTAAACCGTGCCTGAAAACCATTCCTGGGACCTCAGCCATATGAATCCTTGAAGCTGCTGCCAACTTTTGAGTCGAAGGTACGCGACGCTGAGGCGAGAGCCACAATTTGGAAAAGGAGCCGCCCTCCATCATTGACACATGTGCGCGGCGCTTAGGGGAAGGTCACAGCTTGAACACCAGCCGCCCTTCATCTTTGAAGCTGTTGTAAACTTTTAAGAGGAATGTTCGTGGCACTAAGGCGAGAGCCGCATTTTGAACACCAGCCGCCCTCTACCCTTGAAACTGTTGCAAGCTTTGAAAACTAATGTTCGCGGCGCTAAAGCGAGAGTCGCATCTTGAACACCAGCCACCCTCCATCCTTGAAGCTGTCGCAAACTTTAAAAACAAACATGCGCGGTGTCAAAGCGAGAACGGCATTTTGACAACCAGCCGCCCTCCATCCTTGACACTGCCGCAAGCTTTTAAAACGAATGTGCGCGGCGTCAAAGCGAGAACCACATTTTGACAACGCAGCCACCATCCATCTTTGAACCCGATGCAGATCTCAGGCGCCAAAGCCATACACTACGCAAAAATCTCAAGCGAAACGCCCAGCTGCCCCTGCCGACACGTCTGGGGGTGCGACAGGGAGGACTTACGTATAACGAAAGGGGAGGGAGGAACGAGCAGGAGGAGGAGGAGGCGGAGGCGGCAGAGGAGGAGGAGGAGGAAGAGGAGGAGGATGAGGAGGAGGATAAGAAGGGAAGCTAGGCGTGGAGAAAGGAAGAGGGGGAGGACGATGAGGTGGCAAAGGGGGAACATGGTATGAAGACCACGATGAGCAGTGGCAGGACGAGTAGCAACGTTCGGAGGGGGGGGAGGAAGAGGGAGGAGGAGGAGGCGGAGGAGAAGGAAGAGGAGGAGGTGGAGGAAATGTATCATGAGGAGGAGGAGGCGGGGAATGAGGAAGATATTAATGAGGATGAGGAGGGGGAGGAGGAGGAGGAGGAGGAGGAGGAGGAGGAGGAAGGGGAGGAGGATGAGGGAGGGGAGGAGGAGGAGCGGAGAATGAGGAGGAGGGGGGGCATGAGGAAGAGGATGAAGATGAGGATGAGCAGGGGGAGGGGGAGGAGGAGGAGAAGGAGGAGGAGAGGAGGAGGAGGAGGAGGGAGGAGGAGGAGGAGGAGGAGGGGGAGAGGAGGGGGAGGAGGTGTAGGAGAAAGAATAGGAGGAAGAGGAGGAGAAGGGAGGAGGAGGAGGAGGAGGGAGGAGGAGGAGGAGGAGGAGGAGGAGGAGGAGGAGGAGGGAGGAGGAGGAGGAGGAGGAGGAGGAGGAGGAGGAGGAGGAGGAGGCGGAAGAAGAGATGGGAACGAGCGAGGGTGGGGAGAACGGGGCCTGGCCAACACGGACGTAGCCTCGGAGGAGGCGCTCGGCACGGGCGCCAGCGAGTCCGTCGCCTGCGGCGGGGTCGGCGGGGAGGGGAGGTTTTGGCCCAGACCACGGGGAGGGAGGGAACGATTAGGGGGGGACTGGCTCATGGAAATCAACATATGGGATCGGGGACACATCGCCGATAGAAAGCCGGCAGGCCCTCGATAAGGAAGTTGCGCGTTCCTTGCTGGGCAAGGTGTGGGGCGCAAGCCCCGATCGGCGGTGACTGGGCGATTTGGGCTCGGTGCCACCCATGGGTCAGTCCCCTCCTGCCGTTGCCCCTGAGAAGGGGAAGGGCCTCTGACACCACCGCTTGGTCGGCTCTGTGGGTCCCCGAACACGTCGCCGAGTGCCGCCACACCTAGACAGCTGGCAACACGAACAACATTGAACCCACGTTTTTTTTTGATTTTTGTTTTGTTTTGTTTTGCTGTTTTCTTTCATCCTTCCCAAAACAGCGAACACTGTAACGGGTCTATTTTTGAAAACTAATGTCGGGCCTTCGTCTTTCAAACATGTGCCGTGCCGTGCCGTGCCCTCGTGCCGTGCTCGATTTCTACATTGCGACAAATGCGCCGCGCCGTGCACGCGTGCTGTGTCGTGCAGTTCCGTGGCGTGCCCGCATTCCGTTCCGTGCCGAAAGATGCGCCGTGCTGTGGCCGTGCTTGGGTTAAATGTGTTCCAACATGATATGTGGTGTAAACTATGTGATGAAGCCAATCAGGTGGAATATGTGTGGTGCAGTTCACCATGCTGGGTTTGAAATTGCCACCTCCACTGCTCATGCAGCCATCCCACCAACCCACCCACCCACAACCTGGTTTGCAAAACCCGTGTGGCGGCGATTGCGATGAATGCTTGGCGGTGGATGGCGCATTCAGTGCGGCGCGCTACCGCGCGCAAGCTCGCGCGCAGAGCGGCCAGCGAGTCTGGCCGCGGCGGCGGTGGCGCTGACCGCTGGGGACTTCCCAAGGCGTCTCGCAGGCCGAGCTGAGGCGTGGACACTTCAATGCGAGTCGGTGACTTGGGTGGGCGCGGTATCATGGCGACATCGACAACGGCAGGCACCATGATGATTGTAGCGTTGCTGGTGGCGACGATGACGATGGCGATGGTAAGGCCAATGACGGCGCCGATGCTGGTCACGCCGATGACGATGATGGTGTCCGCGTGTCGGTGATGAAGCTTGCGAGAAGATTTGGACATGCGTGCGCGGCCGACGGGCGGGAGTGGCGCGCATGGTGTTATTTGACAGGGGTCGGGCCCCCCCCAGCACGCGCGCATGGAATGTTCGAATGATTTCGACATGCGCGCGCGGGAGGCCCTCTTGGTCGCATGTGATGAACACGTTCAAGAACCGATGGTTTTCGTGAGGATTCGCAAGAGCGCGCAGGTTTTTTTGACTAGTCGAAAGCAACATTTTATGCTGCGCAACCAATGGTTTTCATATACCTTGTGTTGGAATTCCTGGTCATGTAGGATTTCGGCATGCGCGCGAGACGACACGTGCGTGTGTACTTCGCTTTGTTTTCTGCGTGAAAAACTAAATCGTTGATATGTTATGAACGATTGCGCGTGCATGCAGTAATTTGACGAGGATGAGCGGGGGGGGTCAATGGAGGTTTGGTTGGGGTGATATGAAATCACTATTGTCAAAAAAGCTTGGGCATCATCATATGGAAACTGCGCATCTCCAAGGGGTGCGGATTACCCTGGGGGGTGGGGGACTGGGGTTCTGGTGGATCCGAATTTCTCTTGAGAGAGGAGAGTATGTCCGGTCTGAGCTATTTGGCGCAATATTTGTGGTGTTAATGATGTGGTCCAATCGCTGTGGTGCAATCCATCTTGCAGAGATTGAAATCGTCAGCTGCACTGCTCGCGCAATCATTTTCCCCCGGAACTTGGGCATCGCAGGCCATGCGGCGGCGATTGTGGTGACTGCTTGGCGCTGGCTGGCGCGTCTATGCGGCCGCGCCAGCGCGCGCAAGCTCGCGCGCAGAGCGGCCGGCTAGTTTGGCACAGCCGACGCGGCCGCGTTGCGTTGACCGATGGGGACTTCCAACGCGTTTGACGGGCCGCGTTGGCGCGCGGGCACTCAGTGTGGGTCGGCGACTCGGGCGGGCGCGGTATCATGGCGACGTCGACAATGGCGGGAACGATAATGATCGCGTCGGCGATGATGACGATGGCGACAGTAAGGCCAATGACGGCGCCGATGCTGGAAGCTTTTGGCCGACCCAAGGCCTTACACTGAACTCAGCTCAAGAGGGGGCTCTGACTCCAGGGCGCAACATTCCAAAGGTTCCCCAAAAACACGTTGTTCATCCCGAAAAATGTTGGACGGTCCCAGAGTCTGGCAAGGGACCCGGCAGCCCGATTCAACGGCGATAACCCTCCAGCGCCGCTTTCCTCCAAACTGCTTCCCAAGCGTCCAACGATTTGTTTCCAGAAACAATGAATGCGATAAAAACAAATACCGTGTGGAACATGTGCCGCCAGCATGCCGCGCCGTGCCGTGCCCGTGTGCCGTGCCGTCGCCGTTTCTAGCACGCGAGAAAGGTGCCGCCCGCCCGCCGTGCCGCTGTGCCCGCCCCCTAGACATCCTTAAGCGTGCCACCCGTGTGCCGTGCCGTGCCATGTCGCGCCCGCGTGCGCGCCGTGCCCGCGTGCCGTACCTGCGTTCTAGAGTGCGAAGCATGTGCAGCCCCCCTGCTGTGGCGTGCCGTGCCAACGAGCTGTGCCCGCGTGCCGTGGCGTGCCCGCGTTGTATAACGCGGAGCACTTCCCGCCCGCGTGCCGTGCCGTGCCCGCGTTCTAGACTTCGCAAGATGTGCCGCCGGCGTGCCGCGCCCGCGTTCTGGACTTTGGAACATGTGCCGCCCGCGTGCCGTGCTGTGCCGTGCTCGGTGCCGTGCCCGCGTTCTGGAGTGCGACGCACGTGCCGCCCGCGTGCCGTGCTGTGCCGTGCTCGGTGCCGTGCAGTGCGCACTGCCCGCCTTACAACGTGCAACCTATGTGCCGCCCGGGTGCCGTACCGCGCCCGTGCCATGCGCGTGCCGTGCCCGCGTGCCGTGCCGTGCCCGCGCGCGATGCTGACCCGTCGTGCGCCTCCTCGTGCAGCAGTGGTGTCTCGGGCATCTCGGCTGGTGTAATTTTGCCATGCGCGGCCCGAGAGCTCACGAGCACTTCCTGGGGGGGGGACCCTCGTGGTCCTGGGTCCAGAATCGGGAGCGCGCAAGCATGGAATAGCCGTCCACGGATTTGGTGCGCGGTCGCCAAGTCCACGGATCGGGGGAGGCGCCCTCCCCAAAATGCGGCTGTTGTGCCGCCTCGCTCGGCAGCGGAAAGCCGCGATCTCCCACGAGAACGGGACCCGTCGCTAATCCACGCCCCCTTGATCGAACGTTTGCGATCGCCTGGCCGTCGCTCGGGCGTCCATTCCCTGTGTTTTTTTTCCGGCTTCGTGCGTGGTTTCTTCGCCAAATGATCAAGGATGCTCCTCGATGGCCCTCGCCGAAGGAAAGAACGCACACGTCCGAGCGATGCCACGCCGCCTGGCAGGAAGATCGGGTCACCCCCGGCAGGAGTGACAACACATCACCTCGTCGGAGGCCCGCGCCCAGGGAGGCCAAGGAGCCGACCGCCCCCACCCCCCCCCGGGGGAGGAGGAGGAGGGAGGAGGAGGAGGAGGAGGAGGAGGAGGAGGAAGGAGGAGGAGGAGGAGGAGGAGGAGGAGGAGGAGGAGGAGGAGGAGGAGGAGGAGGAGAGGAGGAGGAGGAGGGAGGAGGAGGAGGAGGAGGAGGAGAGGAGGAGGGAGGAGGGAGGAGGAGGAGGAGGAGGAGGAGGAGGAGGAGGAGGAGGCAGAGGAGGAGGGGAGGGAGGAGGAGGAGGAGGGAGGAGGATATGGAACTTGTTGGGCCTGGCGCTTGATGGACAGGTAAGGCGTGGCGACGCAGAGCCTCCCCGCGGCCCGAAAAAAAGGGCGAACCACTGGCAGAGCTCGGCGGGGAGCGCGGGGGGGGGAGTGCGAGGGGACGGGCCTCCTCAGGAGGCTCGGAAGTGCCCCGGCCCCAAAAAGGGCGAACAACGGGCAAAGCTTGGCGGGGAGCGCGGGGGGGGGGGGGAGTGAGAGGGCATGGGCCTCCCCAGGAGGCTCGGAAGTGCCCCCGGCCCTCGGAACTCTCTTGCAAAGCCTTCCCCGCAGACGCCAAAAACTTCTCGGAAGGCGCCAGGGCTTTTGAGACGTCCCGCCGCCTTCTGGCCTCGAACCCGCATCCTTCGCCCCCTCCTCTCTGGGCCACTGGCGATTGGCCCCCCCCGCGCGTCGCCGTGCGAGGCGGGCCCGGCGCGGGGCCCGTCGGCGTGGCCTGGACGACGGCAGAGGGCGCCTCTGCTCTGCAGGGGCGGGGGGGGGGAAGGAGGGAAAGGCGCGGGGGGGGGAGACGGAGGCAGAGGAGGAGGGGGTGGAGGAGGAAGAGGTGGATGGGGGGAGGATGCATGGGCGGGAGGAGGAGGATGAGGTGGAGGTGGAGAGGGCGGAGGAGAGGAGGGGGGGGGGTGAGGAAGAAGAGGCGGAAGGGGACAGTGAGCATTGGAAGGAGCAGGACACAGGGAGGACGGATAAACACGAAAAGGACAGGACTGCGAGAACAAGGAGGAGGAGGAGGACAAGTGTAAACCCAAGATGTATCATCCATGCTACAACGCACCCTCCTGTCCCAAGTCCCGTCCGCCTAATTTCTAGAATCTTTCTTTTTACCCGAAACGCCTTTTTGCAAGACATGGCCCCGTGGGTCCGCAGTTCCAGCGGGAACTCCGTTTTGAACAAGAACTGCCCTCCGTCCTCCAAGCTAGGGACGCAACAAACTGGAACATAATACTAAAGTAAGGATCCAGCGACACTCCCACTGTGAGAAGGAACGGCTTTCCACCCGTATAACTAACGCACCTTTTAAGTATATCGTCACAAAATCAACAGAAGTCCCGAACAAGACGCCATGTTAGAACAAGCGCTGCTCTACACGTTCAGGACGTCTCACATGAGAACCCACTTTTGATAACGACTCGCCCTGCATCCGTATGTGTGTGGCACCGTTGCGAGAACCGTATGAGAAAAACGGCCCGCTCTCCATTCGTGAAGCTGTGCGATGTTGTGAAGACGAAAGTGCGCGACGCCAACGCGAGAATCCTACTTTGAAAACGGCCTGACCTGCATCCGTATAGCTGTTGGACAAACTCGTTAACGGTGAGAGGCAGTCTCAGGCGAAACGCCCAGCCCACCCTGTCGAAGCGTCTCGTGGCGCGGCAGGGAGGAGTTGCAAGAGGGAGAGGGATGGGGGGGAGGAGGAGGAGGAGGAGGAGGAGGAGGAGGAGGAGGAGGAGGAGGAGGAGGAGGAGGAAGAAGCGGGATGGGGGAGGAGCAATGGCAAGAACATGAAGGAGAGGGGCAGGAGGAGTGGAGCCGGAAAAGGCCCACAAAGGGAATCAATGTGTAAGCCGCGACCGAAGGATTCCTTTAGTAATCCGCTACAAAGGCATATAGCCCGCGTCAGAAGCTTAGGCTTTCTCGAGCTCCATCACCTTGCCCTCCTTGTGCACAACGTGCTCCGTGGGTGCGGCGGCAATTGGCGGCCCCTCGAGGGTGGGCCAGTCCCGCCGCGAAGCGGCAGTAGAGGATGTGTGCGGTGCGAAGGCGCTGTCGGTACCCCTCACCACGGCCTGCTGGGAACACCTTTCCGCGTACCTCGACCAGCGGCACCCCAACTTCTGTGTCCAACGTGCCAGCCTCCTCCTCCGCCTGCAGAGCAGCTCGCAGCGCGTCGACGTCCTCATCGTACGCTGGCGGGAGCCCGAAGCCACCAACGAACTGCACCTCACAGCCCGACTTCACGACGGGCTCCCAGAAGCCAGGGGGAGAGGCAAACGCGGATATGCGCGCACCTGGTGCACGATGGGCTGCGGGACCACCGGATCCTCAGCGCAGCACCCCATCGCGCAAGCGTGGCGATCGCCTTGCAGGAACTCAGGCGCGCTCCCGCTCAGCTGGGCGCCCATGGCACGCCAGAGGACCTCCAGCTTCACCGCCTGTGCGCCCTCGGGCACCACGGGCATGGAGCAGCAGGCCGCTGGCCGCGGCGAGTGCTGGCCCGAGTTGCCGACCTCCATCGCCGCGCTGACCCGCGCGAGCGCCTCCTGCGGCAAGCCCAGGCCCCGGCCAGCAGCAGCCCGCCTCGCCCAGCGGCGCGAAGTGGCTGCCGATCGTGTCCTTGAGCTCCCACTGCTCGGCCAGCGCCGCGCGCACGGCCCTGGCCCGCGTGGCCAGGAGCACCCCCGCGGGCGCCCAGCTCCTCCCGCCTTGCGTGGCGCAGCCGCCGCCGGGCCGCGCCAGCGTGCGGGCGCGGGCCGCGGCCCACGCGGCGCCACATCTAGAATGCGTCATGGTCTCTCGCGACTGCAGCCGAGGGTCTGCCGGTTGCCCGCAGTTCGCCCCTGGATCAGCAAACGTGGCGAAGGATGATGAGGATGAGGATGAGGATGAGGATGAGGATCAGAAAGATGATGATGATGATGATGATGATGATGATGATGATGATGAGGGGGATAATGATGATGATGATGATGATGATGATGATGATGATGATGATGATGATGATGATGATGATGATGATGATGATGATGATGACGATGACGATGATGATGCTGATGCTGATGCTGATGATGATGCTGATGGTGATGATGATGCGGCTGCTGCTGATAATGATGATGAGGATCATTCTGATGCTGATAATGATGATGATGCTGCTGATAATGATGAGGATGATGATGGATGGTGATGCTGAGGGGGATGATGATGATGATGATGATGATGATGATGATGATCATGGTGATGGTGATGGTGATGGTGATGGTGATGATGCTGCTGCTGATGATGATGATGATGATGATGATGGTGATGCTGCTGCTGATGATGATTGTGATGCTGATGGTTTCCCCAGTGACCGACACACTTGTTTGAAGTCTGTCTCGAACGATCTGGAACCTGAAATCTCGACCTGTAAACAGCCTCTGGGGCCCAGGAAACGAGAGCCAGCACTCCCACGCGCCTCAACAGCGACGTCGATTGCACGCTGCACGAGAAGGCCAAGGATGGCCTCGCCTGCCCGAACAGGGCCGCGGAGCCCACAAGGGGTCACTGTGCTCTCACCCCAGAAGACCGAAGCCTCGGCCACCGTGTGGAACATAGGGGAGCCTTGGTGATCGGTAAAACAAGCGACATCACTATATGCCACCCACTCGAGGCCAGTCCTTTCTTCGAGCCACCAACGGATTGGGCCAACACGAGTGCGACCTCCTGGACAGGAGAAGGGGGCGGAGTATCGAAGGCATGCGAATGCCTTCCTCCGAGGGCGTCGGAAGCAAGAGCGTCAGCTCGCGCATGGATTGTACGGAAAGCGTGCCCACACCAGTGACTTGAGCTCTCACGAGGCGCAGCAACACAGCGGGAGCACAACGAGTCGAGGCGACGCCAAGCCGTGGCGACGAAGGGGACATCCACTCTGTCAAACACCTTCCAGCAGCCATTAAGCCATCGAGCACTGAGCTTGGCCCCCTCCCCCAGACTCCAAGCCTGCAGCAAATCTTGGGCAGCTCTAAAGAGAAACGGGGCGGGAGAGGCCCAGGAACCGAATCCCAGGAGACCGGCAGGAGCTGAACTTTCCTACGCTTGATATCATCAGGAGTCCTGGCTCGTGGACCACTGTCGAAGGCTCTGAGCTCCTTCTTCACACAATCAGGCACAGGCAGTTGAACACTCTCGAAGGCGAACGCAATCAGCTTGCAGCACCTCTGAGACGAAAAAACAACCGATCGCCGATGGACGGAACCTACAGGCCCTCAAAGAAGTCAAGGAAGCTCATATCCCACTGCACGGCTCGCGTATAACCAGGCTCGTGTTTCCACCGAAGCTTCTTCCTAGCATCCGAACGCGTTCCACGAGAGTCGAAGAGCTGCATTGCCCTTCGCTTAGCAGTACTCTGCCACCAGGCCACATCCCATGATGATGTTGCTGCTGATGATGATGATGAGGATTAGGGTGATGAGGATGAGGATGGTGATGCGGATGATGACGCTGATGATGATCCTACTGCAGGTGATGCAGATGGTGCTGCTGATGATAATGATGATGATGCCGATTATGATGATTATGAGGATGCCAATGGTGGAATGATGAGGAGAAGGAGGATGAGTAAGACGAGTCTGATGACGATGAGGATGATGCTGAAGGGAAAGGACATAATGATGAATGTGAGGACTGGGATGCTGAGTATGACAATTATGATGAGGATAATGATGGTTATGCTGCTTATGGTGATGATGCTGATGCAGGTGATGCAAATGCTGCTGCTGATGATGCCACTGATGGAATGAGGAATACGAGGGGAAGTAAGCCACACCTGATGATGATGAGGAGGAAAAGGTAATGATACGCTTACAACAACGATGCTGCTGCTGATGATGCTGATGATGGTGCAGATGATTCAGATGCTGATGCTGGTGCTGATAATGATGGCGAGGATGAAACTAGTGGAACTTGTCATGCTGATGCTGATGCTTCTGCTCATGCTGCTGATGATGCTGTTGATGCTGATGATGATACTGTTGCTGATTATGATGATCGAGGTGATGATGCTGCTGCTGCGGATCATGATGTTGGTCATGCTGATGGTCATGGTGGTGATGGTGATGGAGGTGGTGGTGCTGATGGTGATGAGGAGGAGGAGGATGGTAAGGAGGAGGCTGAGGGAACGATGCTGCTGATGATGAAAAGCCGACGGTAACGAGGGTGATGATGCTGATGCTGATGCGAATGCTGATACATATGCAAATGATGGTAACGATGATGCTGTTGTTGTTGATGATGATGATGATGATGTTGGTGATGATGCTGATGCTGATGATGATGCTGATGATGAGTAGGAGGAGTGGGAGGAAGTGAATGAATACTAATAACAGGAGAAGGAGGACGAGGAGTTTTTTTTCCACTTGACGCTGCTTCACAGGTGTCCTGAGGGGAAAAGGATGAGGATAATGATTGCTCATTCACCTCGGGCATGGGCTCCACGCTAATCCCTTTGAGCTTAGGGTCGGGACCACTCGTCATGAGTCGCCATCGATCGAGGTCGTTTCGGCCAGTGCATTTCGGATCGCACTGGCGGCTCAATCTGATTACTCTCCCGAGACAGGTGTAAGCTTTACATCTGACGCAGGCGAAGAGCGGAGACTGGTCACTGCACTGCAAGGCAAGCATGCGGTGACCCAAATTCGACATTTCTTTGACAGCAGGTTGAGGCTCGCCGCGGCAACCACTGCTAGGCGGTCGCTCCGAGGAGCGACGAACACGAAGACAGCACATGCAACGCCACACGCTGCGATGCCATTCCCATTGGTGGTCGAAGGAGGACTCAGAGGAGGACGCAGGAGGCATGGGAATGGTTCGCGCGACATCGCTGAGATCGAGCTTCGGCCCGCTCGGGAGCACTGTTGCGGCGACTCGGCAAACGGCGCGAGCAGCTGAGACGACTCTGTCTACCTGCGCCATCTCGTCCGCACTGGCCTGCGGGTGCAATGACACTCCATACTTCGCAGCTTTGTCAGCTGCATCGTTGCCTAGCATTAAAGATCGATCTGTTGCAGAGAGGTCGGCAGAGTCTGCCACGTGCGCTTTGGCCTTGCGCACCTCGTTCCAATGAGCACTGGATGAGAAAAACAGCACTGCCTGAATACTTCTTCCTGTGAGAAAAACGCACAGCCTTGGGAGAAACATGGGCCCTGACGGCCCCTATGCAATCCGCGTAGCACGTTGTGGGCCCATTCAGGCATTGGGCAGTAGCTGGGTCGGCGCTGTACTCGCCCGCTTGAGAGGTCTGGGGGAACGGCCTTCCGACGGCACCCGAGACAGAGGCGACGACCTCCCCTTGAGGGTCCACAGAGACAAACCCCCAGCCCGCCCTAGACAGCTCCTGCATGACATGCTTTAAGGACGAACCGTCCCAGAAAACATCTCCCCGCACATCAATGGCACCAGGGCTCGGACCTGGGGCTCCAGACAACAAGTGGATGATGCGGCCCTGCTCGCAGGTTCTCGGCAGCACGTCCCCTGGGTGAGGGCAAATACCAATGGGAAACACCACTTTTTCAATCTCACTACCAGCTGCTAGCACACGACGGGGCTCCAGACTAGTGTCCGCGTCGCAAGCCTCTGGGCGGAGCTCGTCGACGCTCGGGCACTGCCAGAGTCGGCGCAATACATTGTTGGGAGCAGCTTGGCAAAGTTGGCAAATGTTGTCTGGGAGCTGATAGCCACGCCCGATGGCACGCTTCTTAGTCCAAGTGCTGTCGCACGCGAGCAATCTGATACATCCCCGACCGAGCGGAGATTGGGCAGAGCGTCGCATCTCTGAGGCCACGACATCGAAACACATCCTCCCCATCCCCAACTTGTCTCCCGCCGCCCTCTGGTGCGTCCTGATCACCCCCTCGAACAGAAGGACAGCCACGAGCGCAGGTGAACGCGAGGTGAGCTGGATGTGGTCGCCAAAGTCGTTGGCTAAGGCGTGCCAGGCAAGCATTTGTCAGCCGATCCTATGAAGAGAAAGTCTCACAACTTGGATGGGGCCCCTCATCTGGCGCCACGTGGGAAAAAAAGGTCTCGCGAAACAAAACCGTTTCCAAGCTCGGCGTGGTCAGACAACCCCTCCTGAGAACCCCAAGCTTCTTTAGATAACCGGGTAATGGGAACGACCGCAGCCCATCCAAGTCGGGTCACCATAGAGGATGAGGAGAGCGGTGAGGGATCTCTGGTCAGAGGAGGGTTTGAGCGTGGAGGCAAGGGCACGACGAGAGGAGGCGAGCTCGTACTCTGAAATTCCGTGGGTATCGGCATCGTAGTGCAGACCAGCGAGGGGGCCCGCAATACAAATTCGACACGTGTGTTGTCCCAGCATGGCCTTGCATCGGTGGAACCTAGCGAGCCGCTGTTGAAATATTCTTCGCCTGTGAGCATGCTTTTCCCTCTTCTTCCTCCTCTCCTTCCCATCCCAGCAGTCTCGTCCACTCCTAGATTGGCGGCAGAGTCCTTCGGCGTGCCCGCCAGGGGTCCCAGCGGCTGCTTGATGCGAAACCCGTGGGAGGAAGAGGAACAAACGAGGGCAGCTTTGTCGAGCGAAATAGTACAAGCCATATTTTCAGTGATGATATGGCGCAGCTCAGTGGCGGCTTCAACCACCAGACTGACAATGGACGCGGACGAGCCTGAACCGAATAACCATAGTCATCAATGTAAACATCCAAACCCTTCTGAACCCTGGGAGAGAGGAGGTCAATAGAGGGAATGATGTAGGCGCGCGCGAAACTGGTGGCGGCCGAGCATTCTGCCAGGACTCCTCTTAAAGCATAGAAAGGGCCTTGGACCACGGCTCCGAGGGTCAACAACAGCGGTCCTCGGTACATATTCAGGCAGACCGTGGTGATCTGTGCTGGGAAGCCCAGGAGCTTGCAGCGATCTCTGAGCTTGGTAAGGGATATGGTCTCGAAGAACTTCGCTAAGTCCCAGAGAAGGCTGCAAGTGACCTGCGAAGTGGAGACAGCGGACTCGGAGCGGAACGCCTGGCGCCAACCGACGTCACCAGCACCGGCGAAGGCTGATGCAGCGAGGTAGGGCCTGTGAACTCTGGTCTCCCAGTCCTGAAGAATGGGTCTTCTCAAACGCCCCCATGTCCTGAAAAACGCCGCAGAAATTCCAATCGATCTCCACCCCCTGTCGGTTTTACAAGCAACGCAACACTCAGCACTCGGATCTGCTTGGGAATGACACCAGTACTCTCCATAACAGACCACAGAAATCATAATAACGTGCAGGGATGGGGTCGCTAAAAACGTTTCAATGTCTCATATGAAATCCATCGGCGCCCGCCGCCGACGATGATTTGTACGATCGGGAAGCCTGGCGAATGCTGGAGGGGTCGATCCAGGGGAGGGGGTCCAAATGCTGCATATACCCCTTGTGTCCTAAGGTGGGAACATCCTGAGCCCGCCATAGTCCCGAAAAACAAGCACACTCAGTTTGCAGAAGGCTTGTTGGGTCGGCCAAGACTTTACCTTTGGAGGAAACGGTGTGGGTGGGGGTCCACGCGGCAGGGGGGCGAGTCCGCGAGTGGGCGCGCTTGCCTCCTTTCCCTCGAGCCCATCGCGCAAACGCTCAATCCAATTGGCAGCAGCTTCAGCACGGGCAGTGGCCGAGTACGTGCCGAGAGCCTCGCGCAAGGCTTCGGGAATGTCCTGGCCCGCTTACTGCCGCTGGCAGTCATTGCCAGTGAAGGTGGGGCAATCGACAATCGGGTGAATGTGATCCATGACGCGCGGAGCCAGCTCTTGAAACAGGGGGATGTGGTAGAGGAAATCCTTGGGAGGGTCTTGTAAAAGCTTGGAGATATCCCTGGCCTGGCTCCAGCGGTCAGTACTGGTGTAAACGAGCAAGAGCCTCAGACTGCCCTCGCGCCAACGGAGCGCGCGCAGAGTGGGCTGGCGTGGCTTGCGGCAGCGATCCTGCGCGAAGGCGGACCGCCGGGCGAGCTTGGGCACCTTGCCTCGGGTTCCTCGGATAGGGAGCTGGCGTTGATGAGCCCTCCCAAGTTTTCTCCCCGAAACATTGGCCCACAACTTGTAGAGCAGATCGACGTGGCGCTGGACCGAGGCCTCGGGGGGCCAGACTGAACTAAACACAGCGCGTGCCCAACACAACTCAGGGTTCCCTTCCAGCGTTCGGGTTGGGGAGAAGGGCCAGTGCGGAGGATCGAGGGGGTGGGGGGTGGGGTGGGGTAGGGTGGGTGTGGGTGGGGTGGGGTGGGGTGGGTGGGGTGGGGTGGGGTGGGGTGGGGTGGGGTGGGGTGGGGTGGGTGTGTGGTGGTTGGTGTGTGGTGGGGTGGTGGTGGTGGTGGTGGTGGTGGTGGTGGTGGTGGTGGTGGTGGTGGTGGTGGTGGTGGTGGGTGTGTGTGTGTGTGTGGGGTGGGGGGGGGGGGGTGGGGGGGTGTCGTGGGTGGGGTGGGGTGGGGTGGGGTGGGTGGGTGGGGTGGGGTGGGGTGGGGTGGGGTGGGGTGGGGTGGGGTGGGTGTGTGGGTGGTGTGTGTGTGTGTGTGTGTGTGTGTGTGTGCGTGGGGGGGGGTGGGGTGGGGTGGGGTGGGGGGGTGGGTGGGGTTGGGGTGGGGTGGGGTGGGGTGGGGGGGGTGGGGTGGGGTGGGTGGGGTGGTGTGGTGTGTGTTGTGTGTGTGTGTGTGTGTGTGTGTGTGTGTGTGTGGGGGGGGGGGGGGGGGAGGCGGGGGCGCAAACGTGAGCACATGGAGGTCCGAGAGGGACTGGTGGAACCTCACTCGGACGGGGCGGTGCGGACGAGCGCCCGCAGTCGGCGCGACCGAGTTTCCAGCAATCGCTTTCCCAAGACCAGGTCTACAAACGAAATGGTCGAGAAGCGATCCACCCCCCAGCCGCGGTGATGGTGCAGGTGCTCGCATCTTGCGGGAAAACAATGTGGGCCGAGAGGCCAGCAGCGAAATCGCACTCGGCGAGCTCTAGGGGTGACAGGTCGAAGTCGCCTCCCACGATGTAGGGGGAGGAATACGAATTGCAGAGAGGACCTATCTTAGGTAGAATGCTTAGATTGAACTCCGAAAGTCCATCTGTGTCCTTGAGGTAGAGGGAGCAGCAAAGTATAGTGATACCGCCTGGTACTTGCACCCAACATACAGTAGCGCGACCTAAGATGATGTCGGGTCCCACAGTGATGTCGCAACAGCCGAGCCAATCTCGAACCCGAATCGCCGTCCCACCAGACGTTCCCCCCTCGGGCGTGATGGTGGCAGGGGTAATTCGAGCCAGCCAGCCATGGCGACGAGACCAGGCGGACGCTTCATCAATCGCAACCTTGTTTGCTAAGTGATGCTCCTGAACTAAGATTAGGTGTGCCAAGGTTTTACAAACCAGGATTTCTCCGACGTCCAACTAGAGCAGTTCATACTTTCAAGAAGTAACGCAGAATCTTCTGGGCCTGCCTGGGGCTCTGAGAACGCCATCAAACGCTCGGGTCTTTAAATCGTCGGGCGGCAAATTGTAAAAACTTGGTCCTCGGCTGGCTGTAAAAACTTTGTCAAATGATAGCCCCCCCTGAGATCAGGCTGTTGCCCGTCCATGGGGGGGGGGGCTATGACTGTGGAGGCGCCTCAGGTGCATCAGAGACAGCTCGTTGGGCACGCTCCCGTAGTGACTCACCGCCTGATGCCGGCTGTGCCTCCTCCGGCGCCAGTGACAAAGGTGCGCTCCCAGACCCCGAACTGGTCGCTGTAGCCGAACCACTATCACCTCCAGGCGCAGCTCCGTCTTCAACCTAACGTTTCTTGTGCGATCGCCGAGCCAATCCTTCTGGATAGTCGCGCTTGGCGTCGTCGAGGGTCTTGGCCAGGTCCGTGTAGAGTGTCGCTGCCAACTGCTGGACTCCCGAGAAAAGATCCTTCTGCTTGGCCTGGGGGAGCTGGATGTCTTCCGTGGAGAAGTCGTACTCCTCCGTGGGGGCGCCGAGCAGCTCGTCACCACCAGCGATGCGGATCTCAGAGAGCTTCCCGTCCAGCAGATCGCGCGCGTTGATCTGCGTAGCTGTGGAGTTGGAGACGGGCGGAGTCTTGCGCGCCGAGCTGTGGAGCTGGCCCACCAAGTCGGTGTGGATGCGGTCCTGTTCTGCCAACTCCTTCTGTAGTGCGGTAGCGTGTGAATTCTTCTTCGCCAGCCATGTGCGCGCCTGCTCCAGTTCGCCCAGCGCCTTCTCGAGCCTGCGCTCAGTGATCTTGAGCGCCTGGTGGGCATCGTTGGCTTGTCGCTGAAGAGGCTTCGATGGCGCTGGGCGATCTCTGGCCTTGACGCGCTCGAGGGCAGACGCGTAGAAGCTGACGTTGACCTTGTAATGAGCTGCTGGAGCTCATCGGCACGAGTAGGCATCGAACTGCATGCAGTGCTTACAGGCGGAGGAGCGGATGTCGTTCTTCTTGCACCGACAGTCAGGGAAATTGCATGTCCAGCGACCGTCAGCAGCACCACTGTCACCATAGCCAGGAACACTGAGCTGAGCACCAGGATACGGCGGCGGCATGCTGCCCCACGACGGCCACTGCTGCGCATATGCCCCGCCTGAGCCATGGAATGCCCACGCTGGGGCAAGTCCCCACATGGGCGGCTTGGACGGGGCCATGGCGAGGAAATCTTGCCAACTTGGCCCGTTGGCACCTCGTGCCGCTCTGAAGTGGATGCCAACAAACACAAGGGAGGAAAGGGACCGCCCTGTGCCAGAACGGCTATGATGATGATGAGGAGGACTGGGGAGGTGGAGGACTAGGGAGGAGGATGCAGAGGAGGCGGAGGAGGCGAAGGAGGGGGAGAAGGAGGAGGAGGAGGCAGAGGAGGAGGAAGACTGGGGAGGAGGAGGAGGAGAACGAGGAGGAACATGAGGAGGAGGAGGAGGAGGAGGAGGAGGAGGAGGAGGAGGAGGAGGAGGAGGAGGAAGAGAAGGAACGAACGAATCCATGAGGGCGGACCCGCTTCGTGCCCCCCACGCGCGCCCGCTAGCGACCGCCGTGCGGGGAAGCTCCCGGACGGAGCGATGCGCGGGCCGTGGCGCGGGCCCCAACGATGTTGCGGTAGGTGGCGCCCTCGAACGAGTTCACGTCGTCGCAGGAGGCCGGGTAGTCCTTGTAGGTGTGGTACATCCTGTACGCAATTGAGAGACGGCTAAGGACGTGCGAAATGTGGTTATCGTCCCTGCTGTCCGTGTTGTGGTTGTCTTCGCGCACGCCGATCCTCTTCAACAGGCAGTTCGCGAGGCGGCCACGTGGGAGAGCCAGGGCGTGCCATTGACGAGCGCAGACTAGATCATGAGAAAGACTGTCGGTGCTCTGCAGCGGGGAACAATCGCAAATGCATGGCTTGCGATCTGGCTGTGCATGAAGTCGGTGCGATGTCGCCGACTAAGCCAGCAGCAAGTGTTTTGACTGCAGGCCAGAAGCGCGATGGCGGCATCTTTGATAGCTCTGCACGAATCCGCCTCCATTGGATCTTGACCGAGTTGGTGCGATGATACATCGCCAGATGATCGTTGTACGCCATGGCGTCAGGATGCAGCTGCTCGTTGGTCTCCTCGATCGAGGTGGTATTGGTCGGGTCGTTGATGAAATCGGCATCGAGTATCCATCGTCGGCGCAGGCGAAGTTCGGCCGTGGCGAGGTTGAAGACTGTCTGCATCTCGCTCGTCCTCGGCTGTCGTTGCATGTGCTGCTCTCTCGCGTGGCGATTGATCTCTGAGTCGTGCCAAGCTTGGCGGCAGATGTGCCTGGCACGGCGACACAGCTCATCGTCGGTGGCGCGGAGGAAGAGGATGCGAAGACTCTGGCGACGAAGAAGAGGAGGAGGAGGCGGAAGAGGAGGAGGAGGAGGAGGCGCAGGAGGAGGAGGAGCAGGACTGGGGAGGAGGAGGAGGAGGACGAGGAGGAGTAGGAGGAGAAGCGGGAGGAGGAGGAGGAGGAGGAGGAGGAGGAGGAGGAGGAGGAGGAGGAGGAGGAGGAAGGAGGAGGAGGAGGAGGAGGAGGAGGAGGAGGAGGAGGAGGAGGTAACAGCCGCAGCGGCAACAGCAGCAGCAACAGCCGAGATGGAGCGCCTGGCTGGGCCCGGCCGCGCCGCGAGGCCGAAGGGCCTCGGGGACGAGCACGGACGCGGAGAGCTCCTCCGGGGGCAGCCGTCGGGGGGCAGCCCCTGCCCGCGGCGTCCCCCAGAGCTGGCCCCGGGAGGCCGCGCCCGCTCCCCTGCACCCCCCCTCCCTCCCCCCCTCCCTCCCTCCCTCCCCTCCTCCCCTCACCCTCCCTCCTCCCTCCCTCCTCCTCCCTCCCTCACCCCCCCTCTCCCTCCTCCTCCCTCCCTCCCTCCCTCCCCCCCTCGCCCTCCTTCCCTTCCTCCCGCTCCCGCCCTCCTCCCTCCGCATGCCCTGCCTCCATCCATCCTCCCTCCCACTCCTCTCTCTGCCGCTCTCGCTCCCGCTCCCGCTCCTCATCCGCTCCCTCCTCGTCATCACTGCCTTTTTCTTATGAGTAACTTCGCCCTGCCGCACCCCCAGACGTGTCGGTAGGGCGGGCTGGGCGTTTCGCCAGGGACTTCCTCACTGTTAGTGATCTGGGAGTTTCAAATTTGGAGCAGTTTTACAGATGTAGGGCGGATCCTTTTCAAAATGTGACCCTCGCTCTAGTGCCGCGCACATGCGTTTTTAATGTCTGCAACACTTTCGCGAATGCAGGGCGGATGTTCCCAACAATCCTGTGGTGTTGGGTCCTCCTTTTGAAGAGACAGCGCACCGCTTCTCCTCTCCTCCTTCTCTTCCCCCTCCTCCCCCTCTTCCCTCCTCCCATCCCTTGCCTCTGCTCTCCGCATGCCCACCCGCTGATTTCTGCACACCCCTCACGAGGATCGTGGCCCCATAGGGAGCTCCACCGAAGGCCCCAACGGCAGGGCTTGCATGCGTATCCTCGCCCATTTCGGAACACCCCTCACGAGGATCGTGGCCCCATAGGGAGCTCCACAGAAGGCCCCAGCGGCAGGGTTTGCATGTGCCCCCCTGCCCATGTCGGCACACCCCTCACAAGGATCGTGGCCCCATAGGGAGGTCCACCGAAGGCCTCAGCGGCAGGGCTTGCATGCGTCCCCCCGCCCAGTTCGGCACACCTCTCAGGAGGATCGTGGCTTCATAGGGAGTTCCACCGAAGGCCCCAACGGCAAGGTTTGCATGCGCCCCCCCCCGCCCATTCCGGCACACCCCTCACGAGGATCGTGGCCCCATAGAGAGCTCCACCGAAGGCCCCAGCGGCAGGGTTTGCATGCGCCCCCCCGCCCATTTCGGCACACCCTATCACGAGGATCGTGGCGCCATAGGGAGCTCCACCGAAGGCCTCAGCGGCAGGGTTTGCATGCGTCCCCCCGCCTATTTCGGCACACCCCTCACGAGGATCGTGGCCCCATAGGGAGCTCCACCGAAGGCCCCAGCGGCAGGGTTTGCATGCGTCCCCCCGCCAATATTGGCACACCCCTCACGAGGATCGTTGCCCCATGGGGAGCTCCACCGAAGGCCCCAACGGCAGGGGCTGCATGCGCCCCCCCGCCCATTCCTGCACACCCATCACGAGGATCGCGGCCGCATAGGGAGCTCCACTAAAGGTCCCAGCGGCAAGTTTGCATGCGTCCCCCCGCCCAATCCGGCACACCCCTCCCGAGGATCGTGGCCCCGCAGGGAGCTCCACCGAAGGCCCCAGCGTCAGGGTTTGCATGCGTCCCCCTGCCCGTTTCGACACACCCCTCACGAGGATCGTGGCCCCATAGGAAACTCCACCGAAGGCCCCAGCGGCAAGGTTTGCATGCGTCTCCCCGCCCATTTCGGCACACCCCTCACGAGGATCGCGCCCCATAGGGAGCTCCACCGAAGGCCCCAACGGCAGGGTACGCATGCGTCCCCCCGCCCATTTCGGCTCACCCCATCACGAGGATCGCGGCCCCGTGGAGAGCTCCACCGAAGACCCCAGCGGCAAGATTTGCATGCGTCCCCCCGCCCAGTTCGGCACACCCCTCACAAGGATCGTGGCCCCATAGAAAGCTCCACCGAAGGCCCCAGCGGCAGGGTTTGCATGTGCCCCCCTGCCCATTTCGGCACACCCCTCACGAGGATCGTGGCCCCATAGGGAGCTCCACTGAGAGCGGTACCCACAACGCGGTACTCACAGCTACATATGGTTGGGTCCTTCGCCAGGATAATTTTTAAATGTGGTCATGGTCTTCGCGCCGCGCACATTCGTCCGAACAGAGTACAGCAGCTTCACAAGTGGAGGGCGCTTCCTTTCCAACATGTGGCTCTCGCTTTAGCGCCCCGCACATTTTTCTTAACAATTTTCAGCAATTTCAAGGATCCGTATGGGTGAAATCAAAGGGCTTGTGTTGTGTTCTGGTGCGATTCAGGATTACCAGGACGCAGCAATCACGTTGATTCGCGGTGTTGAAATCCCAGGACTTGTGTCCTGGCGCGAATTAAGATCGTTAAGAAGCATCAGTCACGACAATTCGCGGCTCTCAAGTCCCTCGAACAGTGCTTGGTTACCACTGAGGATTCTCAAACGGTTGTTTTCAAATGGGGAACTTTCCGAAACGAAGCTGCATTCTTGTAGGGACCTATGAAGAAGAAACTTGGAGGGGAGGTTTATCGCAACCTCGTTGATGCGTCTTGAGTTTGCACTGGTCCTCCTGACTGCTGATTGCTGATGGCATGATAACCCGTGGGGAGCTGCCCAACATGTTGTCCTCCTCCTCCTCCTTCTCCTCCTCCTCCTCATCCTGCTCCTACTCCTCCT
The DNA here is from genome assembly GCA_963575745.1 of Prorocentrum cordatum. NCBI lineage: Eukaryota > Dinophyceae > Prorocentrales > Prorocentraceae > Prorocentrum > Prorocentrum cordatum. Next base: position 114,357 of record CAUYUJ010021031.1, on the reverse strand, counting down.
TTTTTCCTTCCCCTTCCCCCCTCTCCTCCTCCTTCTCGTTTTTTCCTTTCTTTTCCTTCTTCCCTTCCCCGCTATCCATCCGTCCTCCTCCTCCTCCTCCTCCTCCTCCTCCGCCTAATCCTCCTTCCTGCTGTCTCCCCCCCCCCCTCTTCGCGCTCCCGCGCGCTCCCGCGAGGGAGCACACGGTAGCGCGCGGGGAGGAGCGGCCCCCAGATGGCCCCAAGACAGGGCCCAAAGGGGACCACCGCGGCTTCATGGTGGCATAGGAGGCTGGGGACGCCTCGGGCAATGGGGCATTCCATCAGGCTCCTCGTCCCAAAGCACCTCCACGCGGATGAGCTCGTCCTCCATCCAGAGCCTCCTGATGCGGGCGGGGTGCCACTCGGTCCAGAACCTTGGGGGTGGGAGGGCTCAAGCCCGAGAAAAAGCGGACCGGACGACATGACGTTCAGGCTATTTTCTCCTCTTCGATCCTCTTCCTCCTCCTCCTCCTCCTCCTTCTCCTCCCCCTTCCCCTCCCCCTCCCCCTCCCCCTCCCCCTCCCCCTCCACCTTCTTCTCCTTCTCCTCCTCAGACCTAAGACAAAACTAGCAGGCCATGCCATAATGCGCACGGGCCCGAACGTCAGAGGCTGCCTGTCGTCAGAGTTTGAGGCCACCAGCTCGGAGACGAAGCCTGAACCGGAGTGCGGTGCCGGGGGGCTCGCCCCTGCGAAGCTTTGCAGGCTCTTTCTTGCCAGACCTCTCCTCCCTCCTCCTCCTCCTCCTTCCCCTCCTTCCCCTCCTCCTCCTCTCCTCCTCTCCCCTATCCTCTCCTCCTCTCCTCTCCCTCTCCTCTCCTCGCCTCTCCCTCTCCTCTCCTTCTCCTCTCCTCTCTCCTCTCCTCTCCTCTCCTCTCCTCTCCTCCTCTCCTATCCTCTCCTCTCCTCTCCTCTCCTCTCTCCTCTCCTCTCCTCTCCTTCCTCTACTCTCCTCCTCCCTCCTCCTCCTCCTCCTCCTCCTCCTTCCTCCTCCTCTCCTCCTCCTCCTCCTCCTCCTCCTCCTCCTCCTTCTCTTTCCGACTTGTACGCAACAGTGACTGGCCCAGAACGGGCGTGTGCCTTTGCCTTTTCAGATGCTCTCCTTTTGTCTTCCAGGCATGCCACTCTGTCGATCAGACCGCGCTCACGCTGCCCTCGCGCTCCATGCGCGTCCCCCCCCCCCCCACCCCCCCGCCCCTCCCCTCCTTTGAGGCCCCTCCCCCCCTCCCCTTTGAGGGGCTCAGGGGCCTCCTCCTCCCTCTTCACTTCTTCCTTCTCCCTCCTCCCACCCCCTCCTGCGAGAGGTTCGCTCCCTGGCAGAGGGGTTCGTTTTCCGGCAGAAGGATTTGTTCCCTGGCGGAATACGAAAAGCTCTAAAGGGTTCGTTCCCTGGACGAGAATTACATCTTGTTTCCGTGTGTGGGACATCTTCGGGGCTTCCCAGAAGCCTGTGAAAAGGCGTGGAACTTCATGAGTTACCTTAAAGGAAACCATGGACCATGTACCTGTTTGCCCATGATTGCCGAGCTGCTGGGAAACGAACCCAGCGAAACTGCGCTGCTGATAGTATAGATACCCAAGAAGCTTCTCATAATCTCTCGAGAAGCTGCTAAACAGGCTCCTCATAGGCGACGCAGAGTGGCCACGACGTCATCGAAGGGCCAGGGGCTCTGCAGAGGCTCTGGGAAGGCACTTCGAGGGCTCTGCACAAGGTCTTCGGAGGCTGTCTCGCTTGTTGCGAGTGTCCAAGGACCCGAACGAACCCTTTTGCCAAGGAGCGAACTTCCGGAATGGAAGTTGTCATCGGGGAACGAATCCTTCTGCTGGGGGGACTCCCGGGGCTAGGGGCCCTCGAAAAAGGAGGGTCCGCCGACTCGCCCCCAGTACCGAGCCCTGAGTCTGGCGGACACGGATGGCCCAAACCGGCGCCCCCCCCCCGAGGCCAAGAAGGTGGAACTTGGTTTCCCGACGGACCTGGCCACCACCACCTCTGGCCCAACAGGATGAGGAGAAGGAGGAAGAGGAGGAGGAGGAGGAGGAGGAGGAGGAGGAGGAGGAGGAGGAGGAGGAGGAGGAGGAGGAGGAGGAGGAGGAGGGAGGAGGAGGAGGAGGAGAAGGAGGAGGGGGAGAGCAGGAGGAGGAGGAGGAAACGCTACAGCTGCACAGCTTAAGCCCGATCAGCGTCAAAAAGAAAGAAGGAGGAGGAGGGAGGAGGAGGAGGCGGAGGAGGAGGAGGAGGAGGAGAGGAGGAGGAGGAGGAGGAGGAGGAGGAGGAGGAGAAGGAGGATGAGGAGGAGGAGGAGAGGAGGAGGGGAGGAGGAGAGGAGGAAGGAGTGAGGAGGAGGAGGATGAGGAGGAGGAGGAGGAGGAGGAGGAGGAGGAGGAGTGGAGCAGACCAGGAGCAGAGCATGGAAGGAGCAAGAGGAGGAGGAGGAGGAGGAGGAGGAGGAGGAGGAGGAGGAGGAGGAGGAGGAGGAGGAGGAGGGGAGGAGGAGGAGGAGGAGGAGAGAGGAGGAGGAGGAGGAGGAAGGAGGAGGAGGATGGAAAGAGGAGGAGGAGGAGGAGGAGGAGGGAGGAGGAGGAGAGGAGGAGGAGGAGGAGGAGGAGGAGGAGGAGGAGGCAAGATTATATGAGGAAGACAGGAGGGAGCAGGAGCAAGAGCAAGAGGAGGAGGAGGAAGGAGGAGGAGGAGGAGGAGGAGGAGGAGGAGGAGGAGGAGGAGGAGGAGAGGAGAGGAGGAGGAGGAGGAGGAGGAGGAGGAGGAGGAGGAGAAGGAACAATGATTATATGAGGAAGACCAGGAGCAGGAGCAGGGCAGGAGCAAGAGGAGGAGGAGGAGAAGGAGGAGGAGGAGGAGGAGGAGGAGAAGGAGGAGGAGGAGGAGGAAAGAGAGGAGGATCAGGGGAGCGTTCGGGCAGCCTCCCGCCCCGGGGAACCACGCGTCCACCTCGGCGCCGACCCGGAGCCAGTGGCCCACCGCGGGGTCCGCCAGCGCCCGCCCGAGGGCGACTGGCGGGGAGGGCGGCCGGTGGCGGAGCAACGGGGGGCGTGTTTTTTTTTTTTTTTTTTTTTTTTTTTTTTTTTTTTTTTTTTTTTTTTTTTTTTTTTTTTTTTTTTTTTTTTTTTTTTTTTATTAAAAAAAAAAAATATATATTTATTAAAAAAATAAAAAAAGCGGGGGAATGTCGAGGAGGACCGAACATCAATTCTCTGAAACGTTTTCGAACTTGAAGCCTCTGCAACCTCTGGAGCCCCCCAGAGGCCTCTGGGAACCTCCTCCTCCCCCGCCCCCTCCAGAAGGGGGACGAGGACGAGGAAGGGGGAGAGGGGGGTTCCACACCACCCGACCATTTCGACACACCCCTGACACGTTTCGTGGCCCCATAGGGAGCTCCGCCGAAGGCCCCAATGGCGCAGCCCGCATTCGTTTTCGCTACACACGTCGGCACACCGCTCACAAGTTGTTTCTTGGCTCCATAAGGAGCTCCGCCGAAGGCCCCGATGGTGTAGCCCGCATGCGTTTGGCCACATCTTTCGGCACACCCCTCACACGTTTCGTGGCCCCATGAGGTGCTCCACCGAAGGTCCCAGTGGCGCAGCCCGCATGGGTCCCTGCCACCTATTTCGGCATCTGCACCTCACACGTTTCGTGGCCTCGTATGGATACGGCTCCGTCTGACGCGCCCGCATGGCGGCCCCGCCTCATTTTGGCACACCCTTCACGCGCTTCGTGGCCCCAGAACGAGATCCACCGAAGGCGATATTTTTAACGACGTCACTTACAACTGCATATGGTTGGGTCCTTCGCTTTGATTCGGATCGAATTAAAACCATCTCCCAATAGGAATGGAGCGGGCCCCAGATCCAGAGGATTTCCACTGAATTTTATCATCATTCGAATGAAATCCTGATCGGAATCGCACAGACGCCCGACCCGACGTGATTGATGTTCGATGTGAAAACAACTCACACATGGTGGGAATAGGTATGAAGCAGACCCCAAACCTACTGGAATTTTGTTTGACGTGAGCAGCATTGAAAACGGCTTCCTTCAAGACTTGAGACGACTTCAGAGCCATATCATGTGGAACAAGATAATAATATTGAAGAGGAAGGGGCGGGAGAGGGAGTGGAGGGAGGATGCGGACACCATGCATGGAGAAGATGAGAAAGCGAAGCGGATGAGATGGAGAGATAGAGGGTGCGGAGGGGATTATGCTAAGGAGAAAAAAGGAGAAGGGAGGCGCAGGAGGGTGAGGAGCAGAGCGAAACTATTAGAGAACATATTGTGTTCACACAACGTAGATTGTGTTCCTGCAGATCCGATCGAAGGTCGATTCGCAACAAGTAGAAATCATTTGAAGCTGGGGTCTGCCACATTTCTCCTCTTCCTCTTTCCTCTTCACTCCTCTTCATCCTCCTCCTTCTTTCTCTGATCCTCGTCCAAGGATGTCTAGTGAACGTGAACAGCATCCAGATGATGCTCCACTAGGAACGGGAAAGACCCCAAATCCAAACGATTTTATTGAACCTGGAAAACACTCACATTGAATTCCAAGCAACGAGCATGCAAACCCTCGACCAAAAAGACACACATACTTCTGCCTGATTCGCACAAAAAACGGGATTTCAATTGGCAGCTCCCGATCTCGTGGACTTCGACTTGCTCTGAATATCAACCAGATCGGATTTCAATGGGAACTGGTCTGGCTTGAGACCCATCTGCTCTCTCCTCTTCGCCCTCTTCCCCCTTCCCCTGTTCCTGGTAAATAGATCCTACCCGTCGCACCCCGAGACGGGTCGGCAGGGGGGGGCGGGCGTTTCGCCCGAGACTTCCTCATGACCCTGCCGTCGCTCGGACGTCCATTTCCCGTGCACTTTGCGGTGTCGTGCGTGTTTTTCTCGCTCGATGCTCCAGGGTGTTCCTCAAGGGTCCTCGCCGAGGAACAAATGCACACGGCCGAGCGACGCCAGGCTACTTACGATGACCCTGGAGCTTGAAACTGGCAGCCGCTTCGCAAGTGGAGGGCCTGCCGTTTTTAAAGTGCGGCTCTCGCCTCAGCGCCGCGCGCAGTCGCCTTAGAAGTTTCTCAGAGCTTCGCGGATGGAGGGCGGGCCGTTTTCAACATGTGGCTCTCGCTTTCGCGCCGCGCACATTCGTCGCACACTTTCGGAAGAGTTTGGCGGACGGAAAGCGGTTCCTTGGCTCTCGCCTTGGCGCCGCGCACATTGTCTTAACCGTTTACAGCACTTTCAAAGATTCTTACGGTTGACGTCCCAGAATTGGTTTCGGCACGGCTTCGGATTGCCAGAGCGATGCAGTCACGTGGATTCGCGGCGTTGACGTCCCTAACATGTTCTGGCAAGAGTTCGGACCGTCAGGTCGCAGAGGCAACGCTGAGTCGCGATGTTGAAGTCCCAGTAGTGGTGCCCTGGCACGTTTTTCAAGATTTTCAAGCGATTGTCTTCCAACGGGGCTCTTCCTGCAGTGACGATCAACCCCTAGAGCCTATGGAGAGGAAACTTGGAGTAAGGGTGTATTGCAGCACCTTTGGTGAGTCTTGGGTTTGCACTTGTCTTCTTCCTCCTCCTCATCCAAAGGTTTCTTTTTGTAATTGGATGGCGGTCAAAATGTATCCTTATATGAAACGAGAAGGCCTCAGGTCCAGAGGATTTCTGTTATATTTGAAAAGCATGCAGGTGGAACTCTGATGAGAATCGAGCAGACCCCAGACCGAATCAAGTTCTGCTCGATTTGAATCGGATCCGCATGGTTTCGCTGGGAATGGAGCAGACCCCCAATCTACTCAAATTCGGTTTGACGTGAATCGTCCCAAGTCGGACTCCAATAAGACTTGAACCGACCTCAGACCCAGATGATTTTGGAAGAGGAGCATATTGAAGAGGAGTGGGAGGGAGAGGAAGGGAAGGGAGGATGAGGACAACGTTGATGGAAAAGAGAAGGAAGCGACGAGGATTATATGGAGGGCAAAGGGGGAGAGGATGGTGAGGAAGAAGAGGATTAGGGAGAAGCAGGAGGATGAGGAACATAATGCAACCATTCGGGATGGAATGCTGCGTGTGTGTGTGTGTGTGTGTGTGTGAAATGTGTATATATGCACACGCACAACACTCGCAATTGCGGACAAGAGTGACGATGGTGGGTCGCGGGACGACGACAACCAACCAACACACCACAATACTCTGGACCGCGGATCTCCACTTCAACCACGCACCCAAGGACAATGAATGACCGTGCGGCCCCTCAATCTGATATACACATGCGTACACATATTTCTGTACATGCCTGTAGTGCATACGCGCACATAGGTGTATATATATAGATATATTCTAGGTCGGTGAATTTATGTATACGTATTGCACTAAATGCGCTTTGTGCTGCGTCTTGGGGCCGACGCCAATCTTACGTATTCGGCCTCTTGCCAAGCTGCCGGCCCGGCGTTACCCGTCTAGCACTCCTGTTGCGCATATCTGCAAGGGTATAATGTCGCAAAATCCTGCAGAAGCACGCGGTCGAACCGAGGCCAGACGTATACTTTCTACTCCCGTGCGTTCCTGGGCACGTTTTTTGGTGGGGTCATGCCGACTACTGCTGTGGACATGTATCAGACGGAGGACATTCTCGATCCTCTGGGGTGCAGTAAAACGAGGAGTGTATGAGTGTAGAAGGAGGAGGACGAGGAGGAGGAGGGGAGAGGTAGGGAGGGTGAAGGGAAGGGAGAGTACCAGAAGGAGAAAGGGGATGATGAGGATCATGACGAGGCGGATGAGGACTCAGACGGGGAGGAGGATGTGAAGAGGCGGAGGAGGATTCTGATGATGCTGATGATATGAGGAGGAGGAGGAGGAGGAGGAGGAGGAGGAGGAGGAGGAGGAGGAGGAGAAGGAGGACGACATGAGTACATTTTGGAAGTCGGCCTTCCTTCTCCCCATTCCTCCTTTTTCCCAACTCCAGATTTTCTCGCTTCTCACACCTCGCTCCATCATCTCTCCTTCCTCTTCCCTCGCACCTCGCTGCCCTATCCAACCCCCTCACTTCTCACCCCTCCACCTTCCTAGGAGGCGGGACGGCTGGTTTGCATCATCGAAGTGACACGCAGGATACTCAGGGGAAGAGCGGAAGAAAGACATGATATTGACGAGGTGGACGCAGAGTCGGACGATGAGCAGGCGGAGAAGGAGCAGTTGCCAGAGGAGGAGGAGGAGGAGCAGGAGGAGGATGAGGACCAGAGTGAACTGAAGATTAGTAGTGCTCGCAAGGAACATCCCCTCCCGTCCCATGTTTCCTCCTTATAAGTACTTACACGTGAACCCTGGCAGAACTTGGGTAGCCCTTTGCGTGCGCGCGATCGTTAGTTGAATGAGACCCCTGGCTGCCGCCGATCAGCCAGGGAGCTACGGCGCGGCCCGCGGCGTTCCGGAGCGGCGGACTGGCCGACGCCCGCGAGGGGCGCGCCCGACGCAGACATCCGACGCCGTGGCAAAATCAATGCGACGGTTTTTGACGACATTGGCCTCGGGAGGCCGTTTCGAAAATTGGGGCCCTGGGATCCCGAAATAATGAGTGAAGACGAAATCAGGCCGTAAGGTACTTGCGGGGGCCTCCGGATCCTCTTGTGGAGCAGTCATGACATCGGATGTCTGGGAACGGCGCCCCTCGGCCTGCCATGGGTGCGAGTCGGAAGCGCGGGTCACAGGAGGGGCAGCTGGATGGGGCAAGGCTGATGCTGCACAGTTCGAGTGTCATATCGGTGTGTCTGTGCATGCGTGTTTCCTTCCCCCTCATTGTGTCTTGTGTGCGTGCGTGCGCGTGTGTGTGTGTGTGTGTGTGTGTGTGTGTATGTGTGTATGTGTGTATGTGTGCGTGTGTGTGTGCGTGCGTGTAGCGTTTGGCCGCAGCTGAACCCGCCCCTGCACGCTACCACGCGAGCTCCTCCAAGGCCATGGCTGACTCCGCCGGGCTCTTCCAGATCGCCACTGCCGCCGACGCCGGCAATGCCAAGAAGCGCGTCGCTGCCGGCGACGGGGTGGAGCCAAAACGGCAGATGCTGCGGAAGTACGACCACGTGGCAGCACAGGTGTTCAACCCGCACGCCGCGTCCGGGTTGGACCACGCTTCCACGGAGGAATTGTGGAAGCGGGCCAGCCAAGGCAACAGAAAGGTGCAGTACTTCACGGAGCTGGCGGATGAGACCCCAGAGCGCCAGGGAATCGGCATCTCGAGGACGGCGGAGGTCCTCAAGGCAGCGTGTCTGTGGATCAAGGACGAGAAGGCTAAGAAAATCTTCAACCCAGACACCTTGAATCTGGTTCTCGGTGTTAATACGCCACGGTCGTACCCCCCCCGACCGGGGGTACGGGTACGTCGGGGCATCCAGGGCGCACTCGAGATTGGGGGTGTGGCTGTACGGCAGGATCCGAGCCTCAAATTGGTTGCCTGTAGGGCCGCGCCGCGAGGGCGAGCAGGTTGAGCGCGGGATCGATTCGGCGTCGTCGGACGACGAAGACCACATGGACGAAGATTACCCGTCTTCCTTGGAGGACCTGGACTGGGAGCTTGCCCGCGAGGCCGGCGAGTTCGCCGAGGATGACTTGGCGTACGGATCTGAATATCCGTCCGCCTCTTCTTCAGCCACGTCGGACGAGGAATCCGACGCGGAGGGCACCAGCACGATGTCTGGCACGCAAGCAGACGCGAGCGGCAACGAGCTCGGTCAGACTGAGGGACCGGGCGACGCCGACGCGCTTTTTGCTTGACGTGATCGATTGGAATGGTGAGCGCGAGAACGCCCCGCGACCTACTATTCCTCCGCACGCAGGGGCCTCCTGTCTCGCCCACCGCCCCCTGGTCGGAGCGGGCATCCAATGGAGCGACAATTGCAATAGCCTGGGCGGGGGGTTCGAAATGTCCGTTCGTGTCCCCTCCTCTTGGGCCCCTCTTGGACCCCTCTGGGGGCCCTCTTCGGTGCCCTTGGGCCGTCTTTCGGACCCAGGGCGGTCTTGGAGCCCTTGCGCGTGAGGAGACATGTCGAGTGCTGGCCGCATGGTATCATTTGACAGGGAGTCGCGAAACAAGCTCAGGGACGATCTTAAAATGAGCGCGGCGCTAACGTAACAATCTTTTTTTGAGAAGGAACTGGATTCGATCCGTGGAATTGTTGGAAAGTTCGAAGACGAATGTGCGCGGCGCTAAGGCGAGAGCACATTTTGAAAAGGTACCAGCCTCGATCCGCGTAACTGTTGGCAATGTCGAAGACGAATGTGCGCGGCGCTAAAGCGAGAGCCACATTTTGAAAAGGTACCAGCCTCGATCCGCGTAACTGTTGGCAATGTCGAAGACGAATGTGCGCGGCGCTAAGGCGAGAGCCACATTTTGAAAAGGGACCAGCCTCGATCCTTGTAACTGTTGGAAATTTCGAAGACGAATGTGCGCGGCGCTAAAGCGAGAGCCACATTTTGAAAAGGAACAGGCCTCCATCCCTGTAATTGTTGGAAGTTTCGAAAACGAATGTGCGCGGCGCTAAAGCGAGAGTCACATTTTGAAAACGACCCGCCCTCCATCCTTGTAGCTGTTGGGAATTTCGAAGACGAATGTGCGCGGCGCTAAGGCGAGAGCCACATTTTGAAAAGGAACAGGCCTCCATCCCTGTAATTGTTGGAAAATTCGAAGACGAATGTGCGCGGCGCTAAAGCGAGAGCCACATTTTGAAAACCACCCGCCCTCCATCCGTGTAACTGTTGCAAATTTGAAGCCTGGCGATCCCAAATTGCAGGGAAGTCTCAGGCGAAACGCCCGGCCTGGCCTACAGACACGCCTGGGACTGAGACGGGGAGGAGTTATTCAGAAGGAGAAGGGATGGAGGAGGAGGAGGAGGAGGAGGAGGCGGACAGCCCCTTCGCCCAAGGACGGGGAGGAGGGGAAGTGTGGGGGGGCGGAGGATGGGGAGGATCAGCAGGGGTGGAGGGGGAGGAGGACTCACGCTACGATCCAATCGACCTAGTCGAAGGTCGCAGGGTTGGAACGGAAGTGGTCCCAACTGGGAGATCGGTTTCGGTTTCGGTTCGTTTCGTGCGTGCGGACGAGGCGAAGCTGCGCGAGTTCCATCCATAGTAGAAGCCATCTATTGCCAAAAAGGCCGCCCCTCGAACGCCGGGTGTGGCCCACGGTTGTCCCGGCGGTTGTCCCGATGGTTGTGGCTGTCCCGATGGTTGTCCCGATGGTTGCCCCGATGGTTGTCCTGATGGTTGTCCCGATGGTTGTTCCGATGGTTAATCATTATACATAAATATGTATACGTACGTATATATATATATATATATATATATATATAGATATACAGATAGAGAGAGGGGGTACACACACATATTTACATGCTAACACCCCCTCGATCTGTTTTCGTTGCCAAGCTCTACATATCTACATGGCAATCACTCTCTGGCTGCCAACGGCAGGAAGAAGAGGAGAAGTAGAGGGAGGGCAAGGGGGGGGGCCCTCAAAAACTTGAGCCAGGATAGCCACGGACAGAGCAATACAGACATGTGCTGAGAGACTCTGCCGGCGAATCCTGATCATTCTGACCCGCTGCGATGCCAATGCGTTCCATGAGCTGCGACCGGCGGAGTTCACCGTAGTGCAACAGACACGTTCAAAACGCCAGGGGGGAAATTCTGTACAAAACGGTCGTTTTGTACAGAATTTCCCCCGCCCCCTCCCGGGCGTCCACGTTTATAAACCGAGCATCACTGGCATCTTCTGAACAAACTACACGAGGGGAGCTACACATGCTATTCTGTAAACAGATGGCACATGCTAACACCCCCCTCGATCTGTTTTCACGCAGACTACTCGATCGAGCGCGGGGCGAGCAGTTGTGAGCCTCGCGCGCCAGCTGGCAATCACTCTCTGGCCAATCCCCAGATCAGAGTATCTGTACTCGGGAGGGTGGGCGGGCCCACAGGCAGCGAGCAACGGCCGCTGCCAATTCATGTGGATATGCAACGGCGTTGGCGGTATGAAACGTCTTGCCTGCCCTGCCAGCAAGCTCTACGTGCGGTTGATGAGAGAAACTGCAGAAGTGCCTGCCAGAACAATGCGCCCAACTCAGTCGAGAAATATCAAGGTTAGCATACAAGAGTCTCGTGCGTTTACGATATGGGCAACCGAAGGCGCAATAGTCAATGTCGATATACCGCCACTTCTCGCACAAGCGCTGGAACTCTGGATGACACCAGATGAAACTGCTCTGCGGGTTCTCAATCACCACGGGGCAGCCTCGAAGCGCTGCGAACTGGAAGAGGCGAGCGGCCCAAGTCGCACGAGCGTTGCCTCCGTGAACAGCTGCCAGATCCTTCCCAGCGAGGTGGGGTAAACCGAAGATGCACTTTCGCGACCGCAGCGGCGCTGGCCACCCGGGCTGCCCAGAGACGTTGCGTCTGGCACGCGACCAAGTGGCGCTTATGGAGCCAATCCACAGCAGGGCAACTAGCCTCAAACGGAGACTCTCGTAAATGCATTTTCTGACGAGAGGGTGCATGCAGTCCTGCATCTCCGACTCGGACAGCTCCCAAGACCGGGCCTGGAAACCGGCAGCGGCGGCGGCAGCGGCAATGCGCGCTGAGCCCGCCATCAGCTCGAACACCTCCCCAGGCCTCCGAAAGCGGCGGGGTCGGTGTAGCCGGCCGCCGCGGCCCTTCCAGTTCACGCCGCCGCAGCGACGCCGCTGCGGGGCGCCCACGATCCGGGCGCCTCGCGCTTCAGCAGGCGCTCGAGCAAGTTCATCTGCTGGACGCCGAACGCCCTGTTCTCCGCTGGCATCGCGTTGAGCAGCTGGTGAATGGCCCCGGGCTTCGCGTACCTGCGCAAGCTGCTCTCGGATTTCCAATGGCCGCGCGCCTTCACGGCGTCCGCCGGCCGCCTCTGGGTGAGCAGGTCGTCGCTGGCCCCGCCGTGCCGGAGCTGGTACAGGCATGCGCCCGGGACGCCCAGGGCGGCCACAACACGGCCGAAGGCCGCTGCCATGCCTGGGCCGCCCGTCGTGAAGAGGGGGGCGGTCGGAGGCTTGCCCCGCGCATGCGCCTGCAGCACAGGCCCCAGCCAGGCGGGCTCGTCCAGCAGCACCGTCTCGTCCGAGGTGCCGGTCTTGGTCAGGACCCGGGGCGCGCCCACCGTCTCGGTCGGTGCCAGGATGATCGACCAGTGGCTCAGCGGCCCCGACCGCCTCGCTGGGGGCAGCAGCTGCCCGACCGTCAGCTGTCGGAGAGCCCCAGGGCGAATGTAGGTGTAGAACAGAACCGCGACTTGCAGCGCCTGGTCGTGCAGCCCCAGGGCCAGCAGCATCGACACCGCTGCCGCCATGAGCTCCTTTGGTGCCGGTGCCCGGGACCGAGGCGGCCGCTTTTTCCCGAACCCCCGTAGGGCGCGGGTCACCCGAGGCAGAGTCCCCGAGCCGACCGCGAAGGGGAAGTGATCCTTGACCGCCGCCACGAGCGTGTCCGCATCGCCCTTGGTACCATCGGCCCCCAGCAGGTGGTCGAGCGCCTCGAGCAGCCTGATCTGCAGCTCGTTGACGTCGGCTGGGACGCGGCCCTTCGTCTGGCAGAAGTCGAGGAAGGCGTCGCAGAGCGGCCTGTAGTTGGCGCGCGTGGCAGCGCCTGCTGCGGCCTCCTCGCAGTGCGAGCGGGCCGCGGCCGAGGCCGGCGACTTGAATGCCTGGCTCAGCGCCGCCGCGACCCGCCTCGGCCGGGGGACAGCGGCCGGCTGCTGCCGGGCGCGGGGGCCGGCCGCCGCAGGCCGCCGCCTGGCGGCGGGCCGCCGCTTCGGCGGTCCCGCAGCAGGCGTGAAGGCCAGAATCGGCGCAGCCTCGGCCTCGGCTGTCGGCCTCTCCTCGCAGCTCTGCGAGGGCCCGGCGCCAGCTCGACTCAGCGGACCAAGCATGGCCGAGCGGGCCCTGGTGCTCGAAGAGCCGACTGCCCGCGTCCGCGGGGTTGAACTCGGACGGGATCCAGCGGAACCTGGGGCTGATCCCGCTTGCGAGACAGATGGCAGCGGTCCGACGGCACAACTGTAATATGGCGTGTGACGATGACCTCCCCCGATCCAGCCCGCAGCGAACCCCGAAGTTGTCGATGAGAAATAGCCTGATAGTTCCGAAGTTCCGAACGTCCCGAGCAGCCCGTCTGAGCCCCCACAGAAACGCCCGCCCCTCCTTGACACCGATATGCTCCTGATAACGTAGGGGGCCAGCATATATCGTGCGATACCCTGTCGTCGCGAACTCCCGCGGAACCTCTGGGAATCCTTGATGAAGGGCCCACCCTGGACCAGATGGCGACGGTGAGCAGGCAGTGACGGTGAGGGGATCTTCGATCTCAGCGAACTCCTGGGCAAGGGCACGGCGCCTCGGCGCCCACTCGTCGGGATTCAGCCGCCTGTGCCTCCACCGCTCCCGCCATCGCCCGACGGAGGCCACGGCGGAGACCGGGAAAACTGCTTCGCACACCGCCATGCCACGGTTCGCGGCATCGGAGGCCGTCACGACGGGCGACCACGGCCGGTCGAGCCTCGCAGAGAGAAGCAAGCTCACGTCGGCCATTACCCACGCCTCGTACCGGCAGGAGGCCCACAAGCGCGTCGGCATGACGTACTTGTCGCGGATGAAATCGTACAGCGACCGCATCACGCTGAGCCCGAGCCTGTTGAAGGACGTGAGCGCAACGTAGTGCCCGACGATGACCTCCACCTGGCGCCCAGTGACGGTGGGCCCCGAAGCCAGCCACTGCAGCGCCCCTCGCACTAACAGCAACTTGTTCAAGACCCGGCGCGTGCTCGGCGGAGATCCGCCGACGCTCGCGCCCAGGATCACCGCGGCGTCCGAGACGGGCGAAATCTCGTGCATCGCGAAGCCATGCCGCTCGAAGGTGGAGACGATCTTGTCGCGGAGCTCCCCGACGGCGACCGGGTCCAGCCCGATCACGTTCACGTTGTCGGAGTATGGGAGCTCGACAGGGCCGCCCTCCAGCAGCGGCAGCGGCCGCCCGCCAAGCGCCAGGCGACTGGAGTCAATCCCAGCGCGCCGCAGCATTTCTAGGTGGACGCGCTGGACGAACCAGAAGGCCCAGGACCAGCCCATCGGCAGCACGTTCGACGCCACGTGAAGCTTCATCTTTGCGTCGTGGAACAAGCCCGTGACGTCGAAGCCCAGGTGCGTCGCTTCTGCCACCGAGATTCCTGGCAGACAGAAGAATTCGATGAGCGACCCCAGCCCGCCACACTGGTAGAAGCAGGCCTCGATGTCCGCCGACGCCGTGAACACCTGGCGGCCCCGCGGCACCTCGAGCCCGCTCAGGCAGTCCAGCGCTCCGATCTCCATCACGGGGGCGTGGTGGAAAAGGATGTTGATGAGCCGGCAGTCCAGCACCAAACGCTGCTTCCCATTTTTCTTGGAAACGAAAAACGGGGTCACGCTGCCTCGGCGGCGGCCGACAAGAGAGATGATGCCGCGAGACTTCAACATCGACAAGAACTGGATGTACTTGGGCCGGCTCGCCCGGAACTCGAGGTCGAGGTACGGCTGCGCCGGCGCCGACGTACGCCGCTGCTCCACCACGTCAGGCGAGGCGAGCAGGTCAGTCTCAAAGTTCTGCAAAACTGCGGCCGCCTCCGGGTCGAGCGCGCCCGAGAGGCAGGCCGCCCCCTTGCCGAGAGGGGGCAGGGAGACGCGGTCCCCGTCGAATGGCTCGACCGTGGTGCCGTCACCTCCATACTCCATTTTGGGGCCCAGAAGTCGACGAGCGGCTTCCCGGGGAACGACGTGTTCAAAATCTTGCCTGGCAGCACGAGCGGTGCTCAGCAGATCTCTGTGTACCCGATGCTGAGCAGGCGTCGGAGCCCCGCCTGGCGGACGGACGCACCCGTACAAGGAGTTCAGGGCGCGGACCATGCCGTTGGCGTCCTCCCATGCGTGCCGGCGGAGGCTGCTGTGGCGGCGAGCCGTCCTGGACGATCCGCCACCTGTCTTGCAAGGCCACTCCGGGCCGAGGAGCGGCAAGGGAAAAAGGTCCCGCTCCACTCCAGCCGACTTTACCGTCGGCTCGAATTGGGCGACGTCTCGACGACGATCAGGCCAGGCCCAACCCACGTTCGCGACGCCGTCGTCCTGGCTGAGAGGGTCGATGGAGGCGGGCGCGCCAGGATGAGCGCCCGCGGGGCTCGGCCCGCCTCCGATCTCTCCACTGGTCATTTGTCCCCGGCGGCCTTGGCCTTTGCCTTGGCCGCCGCTTTGGCCTCGCGGGCCTTTCTCCTCTCCTTCTCGATGGCCGTCTCCTTGGACAGCTCAGTGGCGACATGGGCGCGGAGCGACGGCGCCACGTGGACGCCGGTGCCCTCCTCGTCTTCGCCCATGTACAAATGGGCTGAGTCCCACGACCCGCTTACGGGATCGTCGCGGTGGGCCGTCTCGATGAGCTGACGGCGACGATTAATGTACTCGAGGCACGTCAAGTTCGGCAAGTTCAGCCCGTCGATTTCATGTGCCATCGACAAGGCACGGCTCAGGACACGATGCTCGTGTCCGGACCTGCTGGAGGCTGGCACCTTCGAGTCCACCAACCAACGGTCGTGCGCGGCCGTGAACCCCCCAGTCGAGCCCTTCCTGAGGTCCGCGAGGGTGTCGGGCAGCGTGGCGGGGCCCTTGATCCCGATTGGGACGCTGGGGTCGCGCTTCATCAGCCTCGCATCGTCGACGAAAGCCGACTGCTCACCGCCAGCGGGGCGAGGCAGGACACGAGGGTCCGCCCTCATCAGCTGCGCCTGGCGCTGCCGGGCCCACCCATCAAGGTCTGTCCCAGCCGCGACGCGCGTCCCGCTGACCGCCTTGCCGTTGACGGACACGAACGTTCGGCCCCCCACGTCGAGAGCGTTGGCCGGCAGGGCGAACTCCTGGCCGACGGCGAAGGAATCGCCCGGCTCGTCGAAAACCCATGCCCCCGCGGCGCCCGCCACGCGCGGGGCCATGGGAACCGCGGGCACTCCAGGAGCCACTGGCGGCGGCACAGGCAACGGGATGGGCACGACCGCCGGCGCATTGCCTCCCGGGCCGATGATGTCATCCTGCCCTGGTGGCGGGGCCAGGCCTCGCGCCGCCCGCTCCACTCTCGCGTGGTGCCGACCCTCGGCCATGAGGTTCACCAAGTCAGCTCCAGCGGGCCGAGCTCGAAAGCGATATAGCTGCGCCCCCGTGAGCCCAAATGGGATCGAGCCCGCATGGTCGCTAACCCTCAGGGCCTCGAGATCTGGATTAGAAGCGTCAATTTGTTCAATGTACACGTCAAAGTCAGGCGTGATGACGATGAACAGCGAATCTACCACCCACGCCAGCAGGATCCGCTCATGATAGAGCGCGTCCCCGTAGTTGAGGAAAACGGTGATACCTGGCTCCAGCGCCATTGCCCTATTAGGCGGTCACGATCTGCCCCTGTCCTGTGCCTGCCCGCGCCAGCAACCTTGCGCGATTCGACGCCGGCGCCTGGGCCGGAGGCTCGTCCACGATGGCCTCGGCGGCTGGGCCTGGCCGCGGCTGGGCGCCTCCCGCCCCAGCCTCTCGCCGGCGCTGGCAAGCGCCTGGCAGCAGGACCAGGCGCCCGGCCGCGAAGCCCACCGCGGCCCCAGCGGCGAGGCCCGCAGAGCCGGCAGCCAGAGCGACCCCGGCCGAGCCCCACAGGATCTCGCGGAGCGGCAGGGCCTCCGCGCACGAGCAATTGCCGCAGGTGACCTGCGGGCACGCCGGCTGGGGCGCGCAGGTCAGCGTCGGGCACGCGGGCGGAGCCGGGCACGAGCTGACCACAGAGGCGGTGTACCAGTGTGCGCCGATGCTGGCGATATCGCGGCACCAAGAAGCGATATCGGAATACCAGTTCATAGGCCCTCAAAAACTTGAGCCAGGATAGGCACGGACAGAGCAATACAGACATGTGCTGAGAGACTCTGCCGGCGAATCCTGATCATTCTGACCCGCTGCGATGCCAATGCGTTCCATGAGCTGCGACCGGCGGAGTTCACAGTAGTGCAACAGACACGTTCAAAACGCCAGGGGGGAAATTCTGTACAAAACGGTCGTTTTGTACAGAATTTCCCCCGCCCCCTCCCGGGCGTCCACGTTTATAAACCGAGCATCACTGGCATCTTCTAAACAAACTACACGAGGGGAGCTACACATGCTATTATGTAAACAGATGGCATACACAAGGCGTTAAGGCTCGCTGCGCTTCGGCTTCTAATCGTAATCCTTGCACCGACGTGTCTCTAGTGACGCTGCGGTCAAGATCGTCGTCGTCGTAGTCGTCGTCATCGTCGTCGTTGTCGTCGTCTTAGTCCTTGTCGTCGTCGTTTGTCGTCACATGTCGTCGTCGTCGTCGTCGTAGTCTTCGAAGTCGCCGTCGTCGTTGTCGTCGTCGTCCTCGCTTCCAGACCCTGGAAGCCTGTCGTGGGATCTCTTTGGGGCCCCCTAGGTGTGTCTTGGGGCCCCTCGGTGTCTCTAGGCAGCTTGGATGACAGTCTCTGGTTTGGGGCCTTCCAGAAGGCAGCGGAGGAGGAAGGCAACGAACTACAGGAGGAGGAAGAGGAGCAGGAGGAGGACGAGCAAGAGGAAGCCTTGTCGTAGGCCCGCGGTGGGGTCTTCCTGGACCGTCCAGGAGTCTCGTGGGTGCATGTGGGGAGCTGGGGACAGCAGTGCAAGGTCTGGGGGATGTTTTAGGTCCTCTCGAGATTTTCGTGGGCTCTGGAGACGAAAGGACAACTGCGCATCAAATTGCGGTTCCCTGGACCCTGGATGCCTGCCGTGGGCCCTCTTTGGGGCCCCCTGGTCTGTCTTGGGACCCTTGGGTGCCTCTAGGGAGCTGGTGATAACAATCTTTGGTCTGGGGCCTTTCAGAAGGCAGCGGAGGAGGAAGACACCGAATTACAGGGTGAGTAAGAGAAGCAGGAGGAGGAAGAGCAGGAGGAGGAGGAGGAGGAGGAGGAGGAGGAGGAGGAGGAGGGGGCGGAGAAGGAGGAGCAGAGGGAGGAGGGGGAGAAGGGAGGGGCAGAGGGGAAGCAGAGAGAGGAGAAGCATGAGCAGGAGGAGGAGGAGGAGGAGGAGAAGGAAAGGAGGAGGAGGAGGGGGAGGAGGAGGAGGGGATGGAGGAGGAGGAGGGGATGGAGGAGGAGGAGGGGATGGAGGAGGATAAGCAGGAGAAGGAGAAAATGATGATGATGATGATGATGATGATGATGATGATGATGATGATGATGATGATGATGATGGTGATGATGATGAGGAGGAGGAGGAGGGGGAGGAGGGGAGGAGACTTCCGAAGAGTTGGTGTCGAGTGACATTGGAACCTTCTTGGACTTGCTTGGGAATCTCTTCAGAGACTTGTGTCAGGAGAGGTGATGAAGCTGAAACAGTGGGAAGTTAATGAAGTTGGCCTCAGTAGGCCTGATTGGGGATCCGCTTGGGGCCCTTTTATGGTCATCTAGGCGCCCTCTTGGGTTGTCCTGGAGCCCTCTAGGGCCGTTTTGGGACGACGACGACGACGACGACGACGACGACGACGACGACGACGACGACGACGACGACGACGACGAACGAACTCGGCGACGACAACTGGCCATCCGGGGTCGTTTTGGAGCCATCTTGGGAGGCCTTGGGGCGCGCTTGAAGCTGTCCTGAAGTCGTCTGGGGCTCCTTATGGGAGCATCTGGACAGTTCGTTCGGAGCTCGTGGCAAGTCTCTTGGGGGCCTCCTGGAAGGATTTTGGAAGCCTCTTGGGGCCCGGTTCGGTGCCTGTTGGGGACCGCTCGGGAGCTTCTTGAGGGGCTCGTGGGGGCCTCTGGGAGCCTCTTGGTGACCTCAAGGGCGTTTCTTGGCGCCTCCTGGGGGCCGCTTGGATCCCCCGTCTGGGCTCTCTCTTAGAGCCGTCTTGGGGCCCTGTCGGGCCGTTTTGGAGGCCTCTTGGGCTGTCTTGGTGCCCGTTTGGGCCGTCTTGAGATTGTTTCGGGGGCCTCTTGGGCGGTCTTGGGGCGATCTTGGGGGCCTCGTAGGCTGTCTTGGAGCGTCGGGAAGCCGAAAAGGCGAGACCAAAGAAACCTTCCATAGCCTACGAACAAAAAAAAACCGCTTTTGCCCCTCTTGGACGCCTCTTGGGGCGTCTTGGAGGCGTCTTGGGACTATCTTGGGCGTCGTGGTGCGATCTTTGTGCGTCTCGTGGCTCTCTTGGAGGATCTTGGGGGCATGTCTTTTGAGGGTCTCCTGGAAGCATTTTGGAAGTCTCTTGTGGCCTGGTTCGGTGCCTGTTGGGGGCCGTTTGGGGGGCTCTTGGGGACCGCTCGGGGGCCTGTTGGGGGGCTCGTGGGGGCCTGTGGGGGCCTCTTGGGGGTCTCCAGGGCGTTTCTTGGCGCCTCCTGGGGGCCTCTTGGGGCCGAGGGCCCGAAAAGTCCGTTCGGATCCCCCGTCTGGGCTCTCTCTTGGAGCCGTCTTGGGGCCCTGTTGGGCCGTCTTGAAGGCCTCTTGGGCTGTCTTGGTGCCCGTTTGGGCCGTCTTGAGACTGTTTCGGGGGCCTCTTGGGCGGTCTTGGGGCGATCTTGGGGGCCTCGTAGGCTGTCTTGGAGCGTGGGGAAGCCGAAAAGGCAAGACCCAAAGAAGCCTTCAAACATCTTCGACAAAAACCAACCATTTTGGTCTCTTGGGGTCCTCTTGGGAAGCTTCCCGAACGCCTCTTGGGTCGTCTTGGAGGTGTCTTAAGCCATATTGGGACTATCTTGGGCGTCGTGGAGCGATCTTTGTGTGTCTCAACTCAAGGACCTCTTGGACGATCTTTGGGGCCTCCTGGGGCCGTCTTGTACGCCTCCTGGGCCGTCTTGAAGCATCTTCGAGGCGCCGGGGAGGGGGTCTGGGGTTCGTGTGCGGGTGCCCAAGGGGGGGTGACGGTGGCATGCCGGGTTTTTCGTTGTAATTTCACATGTAGAAGGACTATTTGTGTGTATATACAGACATATATATATATATATATATATACACAAGATTTGAGGGCTCGCTTCGCTTCGCCTCAATCTTGGTCCTGCGCCCAGGAACAACCGAAGAGTGGGTGACTGAGGTACAGCAGCAAGCACGTCCTGACCATGAGAGGGGTCGCGGTCATTTTCTCCGGGGGGGGGGGGCTCAAGCATTCCAGAAAATGACAGAAGATGCGACTCGTCGCGACGAGGGCAGAGTTCAGGAATGAGAGATGACAGGAGACGATGACCACGAGGGGGGTCGCGGTCATGGCGGTGAAGTAGTCACGCCATGACGGTCAGCGGGGTTAACGGAAGTATACATGAGTTCGTTTGGGGACGACGACGATGATGACGAGGACCAGGAGGAGGTCGATGTCGATGTTGCGGGGCGCCAGAGGTCGTTACGACGAGGGGTCGACGCCAATGACCGGGAGGGGGGTGAAGGTCACAACCGGGAGACGGGGCGGCGACGGATCCTTCGAGAAGGGATGTGCACGTATTTTGTCTGCGATCAGCATCGGCAGGAGGCAGGTCGCTTGCGCGGCGTTAGTCCATGAGGCTTCGGACGGGGCGGGTCCGATCGCAAAAGCAGTTCGGGCCAGACGACGTTGCGCACTAAGGCGTTGCCGTTCTTGCCCAAATTCTCACAATCGGGCAGCACGCGCATGTCGTCGCTGTTCTTGACTCGACTGACGCCGACATAGAGATGCCCATGCGCAAAAGGGCTTCGGCGCACGTCCAGGCACGCGCGCGCGAGCGTGCGACCTTGCCCTCCATTGAAGGTAGACGCGTACGCAGCCCGCAAAGGATATTGTCGACGGGCCATGGTGGACGTGCCGTTGGCAATCTGCCAGCGGAACACGATGCGAGGTAAAGGGTACTCTCGGCCGTCCAAGGTTTCTATAAGGATGTGGTGGTGGTGGACTGCTTTCACGATGACCGGCACGTGGTTCATCAGCCGCTCCACAGGGTTGAAATTCCGCATGAGCTCGAAGAGGCCGCCGACCACAATGTGCAAGTCATGGGGCGGTGCGCCTGGGGCGTTCTGGAGCGTGAGAAACTCCGCTGTGAGGTGCGGCTCGATGAGGCCCGTCGAATCGATGTCCAACGTGTCGGCGCTGAGCAGGTGGTAGGAAGCGCAAAGGTAGGTGCGTTCCAAGACGCAGAGAATGCGCTCGTTGTGCGCGTCCACGAGCGTGTTCACGGCGGCGAGGATCTTGGAGTTGGCGCAGTGGTGCGGGTCGTTGACGTGGGGAAATGCATGTCGGACGGCCGCTGCCTCGTCTGGCACGGTGGCGATGTTGCGCATGGGCACGAATCCTAAGTCACCAGCGTTGCTGCTCTGCGTGGGTAGCGTGCCGTCGCCGATGCTGTCTATCCACTGGGAGAAGGAAACGTCCTCAGCCTGTCTCCAGACGCGGGAGAGGCGGAATCGGGTGAACTTGGACCACGACGCGGAGGTCTGGACGGTGTTCTGGACAATGACGTGGCGGCTGGCCTTCGGGATGACGGGAGGGATTTGGCGGAAGTCCCCGTAGCATATGAAGACTTTGGGCCGGTACTCTCGTGGATGCTGGGCTTTCAGCGCGTCCAGCAAGCTGAGGACGGACTCCCAGGCTGCCTTGCGAATGCACGGCCACTCGTCCCACTGGATGATCGGGGCGCGGGCGAGGTGTAGAGCTGCTGCAGAACGGACACTGAGGTTGCTGAACAGCTCCGGCGCATCGTCCACAGGGATGGCAAAGACGGAGTGCGCAGTGGCCCCATGAGGGAGCTGCAAAGCCGCGTGTCCTGTGCTGGCAACGTTGATTACCACGTCGCCCGCGGCCTCTACTGTCGCTGTGATGTACTGCGCCAGGGTCGACTTTCCAGTGCCGGCCTTGCCTTCGCAGAAAATGAATGCTTCCTCGGCGTCGCGCCAGCGGCGAAGGACGTCAGCAGCGACGGCGCGCTGTGAAGAGCACTTCGACACCTTGGCCTGCAGGTCGCTCAACGGGGAGTCCAGGCGCGGAGCAAGGGGCGCTGGCGAGTGGTTGTCGTCATCTGGGTCCGAGAGCTTCCAAGTGGATTCGAGATTGCCGTTCTCCAACCAGGTGGCCTTGAGCAAGCGGACGAGGTGTCCCCGCGCGCGTTGCGGAGAAAGGCCTCTGTCCAAGAAGTCTTTCATCAGCGGTCGTTCGTACTTGGCGAAAAGCTCCACCGGCGCTGCGTCCTGCTCGAGAAGCACGAGGAATGCGAAGCGCAACTGGCTGGCTGTGTACCTGAGCTGAATGAGTTCGTCGAGGACCTCGTGGGCCTCCGTGTTGGTGGCGAACAGGCCAGTGGCGTGCAGGGCCTCCTCGTAGGTGGCATGTTCGCGTCCATGGTGAGTGCGGCAGTCACGGAAGTCCTTCTTTGGGAAGTTCAACAGCATATGCCTCAGGTAAAAGACTTCCTTCTGTCGCGGGAACTTCATCTCGAGTCTGCAGATAGGGGCTTCACCTCGTTGGCGTGGATATACGAAATGGCGCTGACCTTGCGGCGCCGCGTCAATCCACGCCGCGTCGGCCGCCGGGGCGGCCTCCGGGAAGAGCTCGGGAAAATTGCCGCGCAGGCGGACGGGGCAAGCGGGGGCAATCATGTACTGCTCGTAGTACTCGTTGTACTTGAGCGCGGAGAAGCGGCTCGACGCAGGGCGGTGGAAATACCGCTGCAGAGGGGATGTGCGTCCCTGGAGTGCCTCGGCCTCCTTGCCTTCTTCGAACAGAACCCAGTCTTGGCCGTCCACGTGGACCGGGAGGCAAACGACGTGCGGCCACCTGTCGTACGTGTTGTAGCCGAACATGCGCCAGGCGGCTTCCGTGGCGCAAAGGTAGCGCCCGGTGAGCCACGCCCGGAGTTCGTCGTGAACCTCGGGGTCCATCGTGACGTCGTAACTGGTCTTGGTCGGGCCTTTGAAGAGGTATTTGTAGAGGTACTCAAAAAGCTCCACGCTGCCGGCGAACTTGACGTTCGCGTGGCCCTCCCACAATCGCAGAATCTCGCCGTTGTACTCGACAATGAGGCGATTCACGCAGATTGGGCGTTTGCCGTAGGGCGGCGCCCGCCCCTGACAGTTCGGGCATTGTCCTCCGCACGAGCGCCGTCGATGGTGAGGATAGCCGCGGAGGTCGAATTCGGTTTCGGCTTGGAAAGGCCACGGGCAGCCTTTGCTGCAGTCCTGGAGCGGATCCTGGGGGTGGCAAGAATGATTGCAAGAATGAATCATGTGTTGCAGCACGAGGTCGCGTAACGCCCCCGCTTCATCCGGCAGCTCGCAGGAAATGAACCTGTCCACCTCCGCGGGGGTGACGGGCGGGTTGGTCACTGCGAGGACGATGTGCGCGTGCGGGAGGCCGCGCAGCTGGTATTCGATGACTTTCACCAAATACCGGCGGTCCCCGGCAAAATCTCGTTTCAAATCCGCCACTGCCGCGTTAGCGTAGCATGGGGTCGCCCCGTCGTGCAAATCAAAACTGTCTCACAGAAGGAGCGGCGCGGCTGTGACCGCGAGGGGGATCGCGGTCATGCCGCCGTGGCCGTCTTCATTGGAACAGCGGCATCGTGAGTGATGTGTGTGCGCGACGACGGGGGAATGTCTTCGCTTGGACGGCAGGTTCGGGAAAGCCGATTTCAGAGAAAGCTTCCTTTTTCCTTCGAACCAACGCGTTCGAAGAAGCAGGGGCGCGGCCATGACCGCGGGGGGCCTCGCGGTCATGCCGTCGCGGCCTCGGGACAGGGACGACGCGTCGTGGTCATGGTCATGGTTATGGTCCCAGGGGGGTGAAGGTCATGGTTCGTCGGAGCGGCCAAAGCGGCGGTGCGGCGGGATGGCCGCAGGCTAATGGATATGCGACGATCTTCTGCAAGCGGGCATGGAACACGCGGACGACGATATCTGGGCGATCTGCCGCGGTCTGCCCTGCTCGCAATGTCCCCGCGATCTCGGGCCAGTAGGGGTTGCACGTGAGGGTGATGAAGAAGGTCGGGGGCCCTCGGCGTCGCGCGAGCTCGAGCGCGTCCGTCCGCAGGCGTCGGAGGTGCCGGGGGGAGCCCGGGACGCTGGAAGGGAGGTAGAAGCGCTTGCCCAGACCGGCACTCGTGGCGTCCGCGTTCGCAGCTACCTCGCAGAGGGCGTGCCTCTGGGCCATCATCTTGTTCTGTTGGGCGCGCAGGTTGGCGAAGCGCTCGTCCTCCATGCGACAGTACATGTTGATGAGCCAATCGTTGAGCAATCGGCCGCACATGTGCATGTGGGAGAGGCGCAAGACTTGTTGGCGATACCACCACATTTGCGTCACCTTGCGGCCCGTGGTGCTGAGGACGTCGACGCTCCAACCCCGGCCTCCGAACGGGTACCACAGCGGGTAGCTCAAAGGCTCGTACAACGGGCTCAGGGGATGCAGGTACGTGGGCTTTTCGGCGGCTTTCAAATGGAACACGACGGCTCGGGGCTTCTTGTTGGGGTCGTGGTGGAAGTCGACAATTCCTGCTACCTCGTCCACGCCTTCGTGCCACTCGAGGACAATGTCCGCGTTGGGTGTCGCGGAAGACTTCTCCGAGAGTCGGCGAATGAGTGCCATGTGCTCGTTGCGGGGGACGATGAGGCGTTCGAGTCGCTGGACCATGTGACGTGGCAGGCCGTGTTGGGCAGCCGCTGCGAGGCGCTCCCGAGGGTCGATGACGAGGTACCTGAGCGGGACCTGGTCGGTACAGGTGAACACGCGTCTGTACATGGTCCCGTGAATGCGGATATTCGACGGCTTCCGAGCGTCGCCAAAACGGAGCTCCTTCTCCGCGGTGCTTGACTGGATTTCGTGTTGTGCGAGGGCGAAGAGGGCGTTGTACTTGCGGGACGCCGCTGTGAAACCGGTGAGCGCGGGGGCGTTCGTCTTCGCGTCGTGCAGGGAGCAGCCGCCCTTGTCGGTCAGCGGCCAAGTGGAAGCGTAAATGTCCAGGAGCGGCTTGTCAGGGGCCTTGAAAAAGTCGTCGAAATCGACAATGTACGCGCCTCCGTTACAACAGAACGTGTCGGTCTCGCAGGGGAAGAGAAGCGCCCCGCAGTGGGGGCACGGCGAGCTCAGCGAGCCCAAGTGGAACGTCAGCGTTGCAGGCCGGCCCGCGCGCATGGCGGTGGGGGAGCAGTTCTCGCACACCGGGTTGTTGGCGTGGCGGTGGTCGACCGGGAACGCGGCCCAGGGTAGGACTTGGCCGCAGGTACTGCACGCCGCCTCGCGGACAGCACGGGCATCCCCACTGCGTCGAGGAGCATGGGCGGCGCACGCCGGACAGATGCGGGAACTTCTCTTTCGCTGGTTCAGGGCGAAGTCCGCTCGAGGTCTGTTTGACAGGCATGCAGTGCACGTGAGGACGGGAGTGCGTTGGGCCACATGAGCTGGGCAATCCTTGCAACGCTTGTCCTTTTTGTTGCGCTGGGTGTCGGTGAACATGTCGCGGCTGCGCATGCGGCCGCATGCGGAACATAAGAACTCACGTTGCCGAGCGGGCATGGGGCTATCCGAAGCGTTTTCGACTGGCAAATGACTGCGGCGGCGGGGAAGCGAGGGCCTGCGTCAGCGGGTGCGGGTCGGAGTGAGACCGGAGGAACTCGAGTTGAGATACGGCGGCCCTCCTCGCTTCCTTGTCGGGCAAATGAAAACGGGCTGACAAAAACTGCGGCGCGGTTGTGACCGCGAGGGGGGTCGCGGTCATGCCCCCGTGACTGTCTTTTTGGGAACAGCGGCGACGTGAGCGATGTCGGCGTGCGACGATGGGGGGATACTTTGTATTGGGCGGCAGGTGCGGGGGAGCTGATTTCAAAACAGCCTCCTGTTTCCCTCGAACCAACGCGCTCAAAGAAGCATGGGCGCGGCCACGACCGCAGGGGGCCGCGCGGTCATGCTGCCGCGGCCTTTGGAGAGGGACGACGACGGCGCGGGCGGCGTCGGCATGCGACGATGGGGGATGATGCTTTTTCGGCGCAGGCAGCCGGAGTTATTTTAAACATATACCCTGCACATGCAGGCAGGAGAGAGCGATGCTACTCCGCGGCTGTGGCAAGTGTCTCAGGCATTGCGGGCGGGGCGCTTGCGCGGCGGGCCCGCGGAAGACGCTGCCGGGCGCTTCATAGCCGCCGTCGCGCCTCCCGAGCTGGCGCTGGGCGCAGGGGGCGGCGTCGCAGACAGACCGACGGCTGGATTGCTGACGGCGTAGGAGATGATCGCGGGGTAGGTCAGCTGCACGTTTTGGAAGATTTTCGCCGCTGCGGGCGGCACGTTGGAGCAGACGGATATGTTGAAGTTCAGGAGCTCGCGGATGACGTAAGGCTGGCCGTTGTTCTGCGTGCCCTCGCGCGTGAGCGCCAGGCGGGACGCCAGCGGCTCAGCGCGCACTGTCCACTGGGCTTTGTTTTCCATGGGCGGCACCGTGAAGTTGGCCTCGAAGAACGCCTTGCGGATGAGCTGCTCCCCTAAGTGCGCGACGTGCGAGACGGCGGACTTGGCGGACGTCGCGGACGTGCCCACGGCGGCGACGACGAATGCCCACGATTTTCCCTGCGTGGGGTTGTTGGCAGCCAGGGGCGGCCGCATCTGCAGGTCGGAGCGTTCCACAGCGCGCGGCGGGTCCGGCAAGTTCAACGTCGACATGGTGCGATTCGTGAGGGTGCTCATGCCGTGGCGCTGCGACGGGGTGCCGTCCTTGAAGGACTTGTTGTCGAAGAATGTGAGCTGCATCCCCGCGTTCTGCACGGTCGGGGTGTCCGGCATCTCCACGTGACACTGGATGGTATGCAACGAGGCGCTCTGGCGTTGAATCCCGGCCGCGGCTCCCGCAGGCAGGGCGGCGGCTGGCTGGAAGACGCGATTCTGCGTCTTGGCAGGCATGGTGGCCGGTCGAAGAGGTCAAGGAAAGAGAGTCCTGGGAAGACGCGAAGCAGACTGTCTAAATGAGACCGACTTGAGCAGGATGGCGATGGTAGGACGGAAGGGTGAGGAAAGAGATGAGGGTACCTTGGTGAACTCTGTGATGGAGGAGGTAAGGGTAGTAAGAAAAGGGTGAACATTTAGAGGTGGATATTGTGGAATGCCAGCAAGTTAACGTGGAAGGGGCGAGGGCTTGACCGGGAGGGGGGTCATGGTCATGGTCGTCCGGAAGATAGAATAGTGGCATGGTCAGGGGACACAATCATGCAGCGTCATTTTGACTCCGCGCTTGGCGCCCTCTCCTTTCCCCATCTTCAAAGTTGGGCTCGACTTCGCATCTGAGAGGAGGCACGAAGAGGACGAATGAGTGCGAGTGCAAGCTTGAATACAACAATGTGCAGCCTCAGACAGTGCAGCGGGCCTGCCACTTGTCGCACATGGTACTCGGTGGCCACTGGCACTGTCCGAATGAGATCGTTAGTGGGCTCGATGTTGAAATGCACATAAGAGCGATAGTGACCTCGACCGTGAGGTCGACAGTGTCAACGATAGTGAGGTCAACTGCCATATCAATAATGAGATCGAACGTGAAATTGATGAAGAGATCGATAATGAGATCGATGACGAAGTCGGAAGTGACATCCGTACTAAGATCGCTAATGACTGCGATGTGAGATCGACCAAAGGGGCGAGGGCTTGACCGGGAGGGGGGTCATGGTCATGGTCGTCTGGAAGGTAGAGAGTGTCATTGTGCGGGGACACAAACATGCAGCGTCATTTTGACTCCGCGCTTGGCACCTCTTTTCCCCCCATCTTCAAAGTTGGGCTCGACTTCGCATCTGAGAGGAGGGTCGAAGAGGACGAATGAGTGCGAGTGCAAGCTTGAATATAACAACAATGCGCAGCCTCAGACGTCCAGCGTGGCTGCCAGTTGTCGCAGATGGCACTCGGTGGCCTCTGGCACTTTCCGAATGAGATCGTTAGTGGGCTCGATTTTGAGATGCACAGAAGATCGATAGTGACCTCGATCGTGTGGTCGACAGTTTCAACGATAGTGAGGTCAACTGCCATATCCATAGTGAGATCGAACGTGAGATTGTTGAAGAGATCGATAGTGAGATCGATGACGAAGTCGGAAGTGATATCCTTACTAAGATCGCTAATGACTGCGATGTGACATCGACCATGATGTCGAAGGGGGGATCGATAGTTTGAAGTATAATGATGTAGGTTGTGAGACAGATCGTCGGGTCGAGGGGGGTATCGACAGTGAGATCGATCGTGTGACGGATCACGAAGTCGAAAGTAATGTAATAAGATCCACCAGGAGGTCGATCGTGAGCTCCACCATGAAGTCGGTAGTGCGATGGGTCGTGGTATCGCATCGCTCGTGCGACCGAGGAGGATTTGGATATGGAGATGAATGAGGACCTCGAGGTGAAATCGAGCTTGAGATTGATAGTGAGATAGATTGGCAGGTCGATCGGAGGGTGATGGGGAGGTCCATGTGAGAGCGACATGGGAATCTCTCGTGCGATCGATAATGACATCCATCAGCCTCAGCCTCAGCCTCAACTTCAGTCTCCGCTTGAGCCTCAGCCTGCTTCAGCCTCAGCCTGCCTGAACTCAGCCTCAGTCTGCCTTCAGCCTCAATCTTAGCCTCAGCTTCAGCCTCAGTCTGTCTCAATCTCAGCCGCAGCCTCAGCCTGCCTCAGCATCATCCTGCCTCAGCCTCAGACTGCGCCTGCCTAAGCGTCAGCGTCAGCCTGCCTCAGCCTTAGCCTCAGCCTGCCTCAGGCGCAGCTGCCACAGCCTCAGGCTCAGTCTGCCTCAGCAGCAGTCTGGCTCAGCGTCAGTTGTCTCCGTGCATTCAAAGTGTGGCCCAGGAGTGGTGTTCAGGGAAATCGCAGAGCACGAAGTGGCAGACAGTTGGCTCCGGGCATCCAAAATGTGTTCCGAGAATGATGTTTGTGGAGCTCGAAGACCACGAAGTGGCGTACAGTTGATGCCGGGCATCGAAAATGTGGGCTGGCAGTTGTGTTCTGGGAGCCCGAAGAGCTCGAAGTGGCCAACATTTGGCTGTGGGCATCCAAAATGTGGCTCGGGAGTGGAGTTCTGGGAGCTCGCGGAGCACAGAGTGGCCTACAGGTGGCTCTGGGTATCTAAAATGTGGTCTGGGAATCGTGTTCTGGGAGCTCTTAGAGCACGAAGTGGCCTACAGTTGGCTCCAGGTATCCCAGATGTGGTCCGGGAGTGGTGTTGTAGGAACTCGAAGAGCACGAAGTCGCCTACAGGTGGCTCCGGGAAACCAAAAATGTGGTTTTGGAATGGTGTTCTGGGAGCTCGAAGAGCACGAAGTGGCCTACAGGTGGCTCGGGGCATCCCAAATGTGGTTCGGGAATGGGGTTCTGGGAGCTCGAAGAGGACGAAGTGGCCTACAGTAGTGTCGGGGCATCGAAAAAGTTGCTCGGGCATGGGATTTGTGGAAACGTGGAGCACGAAGTGTGTGACGATTTGCTGTAAGCGAGCGCGGCCGTCGCTGCAACCGCTGTTATGTCAAAAGGGCAGGATATTTTGCCAGGTGGTCAGGAATCTTGTTCGCACGCGTGGAACAAACACGGGTGCCAGCGCGGACGTGTGCCGCGGGGGAAGAACAGAGAAGTTCGGCGCACAGAGCGCGACAGCACGTGTGAAAACGGCGTGATGCAGTATCGGATAAAAGAAGCGTGCGAAAAAGAAGTGGGTAGTAGGGAATTGCAGAGCGATGTGAAATGGGGGAGGGCAAGAGGAAACACGGGAGCAGACGACTCAGAGAGGAGGGAGGAGAAACTGGAGAGCGGGAGGAGGCGCGAACGGCGTGGCTGGGAGGCAAAAGTGCCGGCGGCGCCAGGGCGAGTCAGCGCGCCATGTCTGCGACAGAAGGGTTGGGAAGGTAGAAGAACGGGAGCAGACGATGCAGAGAGGAGGGAGGAAAGGATGGGAGAGGGAAGGGAGAGGAGCGGCGTGGCAGCAGGGCATATGTGGCCGCGGCAGCCCGGCAAGATCCAGGGCGCCGGGCTGGCCCAACTAAACATGCGCGGGCCGCGGAGTCAATGTTATGCCTGAGGATGCGCGCTGTCGTTGCACGGCGCGCCGTCGAAGGACATCAGGGGTCGCGGGCTGATCGGCGCACCGCGCCGAAAGCCAGCAGGGAGGCCTGGCGCTTCGCAGGCGGCTCCCCCACGACGCTCTTCTTCATCAGCGGCGCGTGGCTGGTGGTCCGTGGCGCGTACATCAAACTGCCGCTCATGGAGGAGGGGTCTGGCGCGGCCAAGCCGGTGCGGAACCGGCGCGTTCGAAATTTGCCGCTGGCCGGCACCGCCAGAGCGCCTCCCTGCAAGACGTGCCGTATCTCGCCCACGCGGATCAGGAGGCCGTCGTTGTGCAAGGCCTTGGTCGCCTTCACGGATTCGCACGTCCAGTGCTCGGTGTTGTTGAAGCTGAGCGTGGGGCCTGGGAACTCGAGGCCCTGGAGTTCCGGGCGCGTACGGAGGTGGTCGATCAGGCGAACGCCGAGGTCCTGGCCCTGGGCAGAGCTCCATGTTGCAGGGAATTCCACGGCCGGGTAGGCGAGGCGGAGGTAGGAGTAGCAACTGGGACCCACGGCTCGCATCTGAGAGGCGTCGCAAATCACGTCAGGACAGTCGAGACACATCTGCCAGGCGTGGAAGTGGCTCGTCCCGCCGATGGACATGAAAAAATGCCAGAGACGGTCGGTCGTAGTCATGCTTGGCCACTGGCGGGCCGCGGTCTCCGTCATACTGAATGTGACGGGGGTGCCGGGCTTCTTCTCGGAGGTCTTCAGGAGTACGCGCGCAGTCTGTGCCAGGTCGTCGGGAGCCCCGTCGAGGAACCCTCGCGGCAGAGAGTGCAGGAGGTCCCGGACGGCGATGATGCGCATGCGGAGCTCGATCTTGCTCTCACCGTGGAGGATGCCGTCACCGAGGCTAGTGTTGTCGAGCAGGTGGTCCAAGGCGTCTGGGTCGATGGTGTAGCCACGATCGTACTTGAGTCTGTGAGGGCCTTCCAGCAGGGCGCACACGGCGTCTAAAGAGTACGTCTTGCGGCCGATGTACACGAGCCAAAGATACTCAGGCCAACTTTTGGCTGCAGAGACAATCCGGCGGATCTCCAGGGTAACCTTGTCCAGCTCCCGGGACGTGAGCGAGACGGGCCCCTCGGCGGGAACGACCTCGAGAGAGTCTGAAACTATCGTGGGATCGAGGAGGAGCCGCGCACGGTGTCGCCGATCTCGTTCAAGCCACGTCGCTCGGAAGAGAGCGAGCATGGCGTCGTCAACTTGGGACAGGCCGCTTATGCCACAGGCCGCCTCAAAGCATTCCGAGGAGCAGAATACGGGTTGCACGGGTTTGCCCGTGGTTCCATGAGTTTTGAGGTTGTCGTTCAACAGAAAGCTGCACGAGGGACTCGTGCGAAAGTCGAGCAGGGCGTTGACTGTGGAAAGCTGGGAGCACGAACAGCCTTGGAACGCACATCCAGGCCGGACCATCTCACAGCAGCGAACGTGGCCGAGAAGGCGGTGCAGGCTGCTGGAAGGCTCGAGCATGAATGGCCATGGAGAGGAGGGTAAGCAGGAGCAGGTGCAGGATGAGTCAGGATGAGCGGGATAGGAAGCCTGTGGGGGGATGCGTTTACGCAGGCAAGCTGATTTCGTGGTATGCGAGCGTGATAGGCTGAGCGTCCTGCAGACGTCAGTGTAGCCGTTTGGGACACATGTGAGGAGGAGGAGGAGGAGGATGAGGAGGAGGAGGAAGAAGAAGAGGAGGAGGAGGAGGAGAAAGAGGAGGACGAGCAGGAGCAGGAAAAGGAGGAGGAGGAGAAAGAGGGGGAGGAGGACGAAGAGAGGAGGGAAAAGAAGGAGGATGAGGCAAAGGGAGGAGGCGGAGGAGGAGGAGGAAGAGGAGCAGGTGATGTCTGCGCGGCCGTTTGGGACGCTTGTGAGGAGGAGGAGCAGGAGGAGGAGGAGGAGGAGGAGGAGGAGGAAGAACAGGAGGAGGAGGAGGAGGAGGAGGAGGAGGTGGTAAAGGAGGTGGAGGAGGGGGAGGAGAAAGAGGAGAAGAGGAGGAGAAGTAGGAGGAGGAGGAGGGGGAGAAGGAGGAGGAGAGGGAGGAGAAGGGGGAAAAGGATGAAGGAGGAGGAGGAAGTGGAGGAGGAGGAGGAGGAGGAACGAGTCGAGGAGGACGAAGAGGAGGAGCAGGAGCACGAGCAGTTGCAGCAGGAGGAGGAGGAGGAGGAGGAGGAGGAGGAGGAGGAAAGGAGGACGAGGAGCAGGAGAAGAGGAGGAGAAGGTGGAGGGGGAGAGGGAGGAGGAGGAGGAGGAGGAGGAGGAGGAGGAGGAGGAGGAGAAGGAGGAGGAGGAGGAGGAGGAGGAGGAGAAAGAGGGGGAGGAGAAGGAGCAGGAGGTGGAAAAGGGTGGAGCAGGAGAAGGCGGTGTAGGAGGAGGAGGAAATGGAGGAGGAGGAGGAACGGGAGCAGGAGGAGGACGAGGAGAAGGAGGAGAAGGAGGAGAAGGTGGAGGAGGAGGAGGAAGATAGGAGGAGGAGGAGGAAAAGAGGAGGACGAGGAGGAAAAGAGGAGGAGGAGGAAGCGGAGGAGAAGGAGGAGAAGGAGGAGGCAGCAGCGTCGTGGGGAGGGTGTTGTCTGGAAGGTGGAGGCCTAAAGGCAAACCTTTTGGACGCCTTTCTGGCGCCCTGTGCAGTTGGCTGGGGGCCTTGTGTGACCTTCGTGGAGCCTTGAAGGCGTGGTCGCTCTTTGGGGCGTCGCGTGGATTTGGTCGAAGCCTTTTTTTGGAGTGTAGTGGCCAGGGAGAAGCGTTGAGCAATGTAGGGGCCGTCTGGGCTGTGTGGGCAGAGGCTCGGGAACCCGGGAAAAGCGTCGAACCATGTATCGGGGGGCACGGGGATGGCCGTCCGAAGGGTGGCTGGGACTCGTCAGTCAGAGCCGTCGTACACCGTATTCAAGCCGTCGGGGGGGCATCCTGAGCCGTTTGGGGTGTTTTGGCAAGGAGTCGGCGACTAAGAAGGAGCGGCGAAAAAGGTATCGGGAGCCGTCTGGGCGTCTGGGCGTGTCAGGGAAGAGTGGCGGCGATGGCCATCCGGGGTTCGAAAGGCTGGGTTGGACCGGGGGAAAAGGTATCTGGGGGGGGGGTGTGGGCCATCCGGGGGGTTTTTTTCCTTACAGGATGTATAATTATAGGAATATATATAGATAGATAGATGTATATATACATATATGTATAGGTTGGCTGATTAATTGTTTGATGGAATGATTGCTATTTAGACTGGTAGACTGATCTCTCCATATGTGTATATATACACACCTATATAATGATATGTGTCAACACATATCGAGGTACATGGTTGTCCTAAACTAATAGCTGAGTCGATAGGTCGAACGGTAGATGGGCATATGTGCGCGGCAATCAAAAGTTAAACAACCACCAGGATCGCAGAACCATCGCAAATCGACCGCCTCCTCCTTCCTCCCCAACCTCCTTATCACCCGTAGGGTGGTCCTATCGGTCAGTTTTCTTAACGTAGAGAAGAAGGGGAAAAGGAGGAGGAGGGGAAGGGGAAGGAGGAGGGGGAGCAGAAGCAGGAAGAGTGGAAACATGACGGGGAGAAGGGGGAGGTGGAGCAGGAAGAGGAGAAGGAGGAGAAGGAGAAGGAGGAGGAGGAGGAGCAGCCGGGGGGGGGAAGGAGGAGGAGGAGGCGGAGGAAGATGAAGAGAAGCGGTAAGGGGGAGGGGGAAGGGAAGAGGGAGGGGGAGGGAGAGGAGAAGGCGGAAGAGGGGGAGGGGAGGAGGAGAGGCAGGAGGAAGTGGAGAAGTGGGGGGGGAAGGGGAGGAGGAGGGCAAGGGGGAAGGGGGGGTGGCTGGAGGATTATGAGGAGGAGGATGAGGATGAGGATGAGGATGAGGATGCGGATGATGAGGAGGAGGAGGTGGAAGAGGAGGAGGCGGAGGAGGAGGA
Organism: Prorocentrum cordatum; assembly: GCA_963575745.1. Lineage (NCBI taxonomy): Eukaryota > Dinophyceae > Prorocentrales > Prorocentraceae > Prorocentrum > Prorocentrum cordatum. Next base: position 80,314 of record CAUYUJ010021031.1, on the reverse strand, counting down.
GGAGGAGTGGAGTGGAGTGGAGCACACCGAAGAGCGGACGAGTGCACGAGCGCCCGCCGCCCTCGGCCGCCCGCGATCGCCGCGGGCGAAGCGGCGCGCAAAATGCGCGGCGCTGGGCCGAGGGCCCCACCGACAGGGGGACGTGGCCGGTTCAACCCTCGGCCCAAAAGGCCAGCGGCGGGGGCTCACGCCCTGCTCGCCCGCGGCGAGGTGGCCCCGCCCCGAGGCCACGCACAAAAGGCGACGTGTGCCATTAAAGGCAGCAGCGCCGCGAAAAAAAACGAGAGACGTACCCAGCACGCGCGCCACAGGGGCGCCACGTGCGCCAGGAGGCAGCAGCTAAGCCAGTAACCCGCTCTACAAGCCCTTTCTGACATTCCGAGGCCTCAGATAACGACGCGCCGCGCGTGCCGCCCCGATCAGCCACCCGAGGGGCACCGCTCCCTGGGGAACAGCCCGCCCCCACGCACGCCGCGGCGGGGGACCGTGACCGTGGTGGGAATGGACGGGGATCCTCCGATGAGCCCCCCCGCATAGGGGACTCGCGACACCACCCTTGCCCCAGCGGAGTACTGGGAGGGCCACGCAAGGGTATCGCAGCAAAACGTGGCAGACCCACAGCACGGGCACGGAACACGGAATGAAAAGCCGCGCGCTGAGGCCCTGGACTGCCCCCGCCCGCCACAAGGACGAGTCGGGCACAGCCCCGAGACCCCAGGCGCGACCCTTCCCCTGCGGCGCAGGCTGGGACGGCCTACGACTACCTTTTTTCTTTCCCCCAGGGTCCCGAAGGAACACCTGGGGTGACGAACGGGCGGCTACCCGCCTGTTCTCCTGGGGAGGGATCCCAGTGGCACAGGTGCCGGAGGAGGAGGAAGGGAGGAGGAGGAGGAAGGAGAAGGAGGAAGGGAGGAGGAGGAGGAGGAGGAGGAGGAGGAGGAGGAGGAGGAGGAGGAGGAGGGAGGAGGAGGAGGAGGAGGAGGAGGAGGAGGAGGAGGAGGAGGAGGGGGAGGAGGAGGAGGAGGAGGGGATGAGGAGAAGGAGGAGGAGAGCAAGCAGCAGCAGCAGCAGCAGCAGCAGCAGCAGCAGCAGCAGCAGCAGCAGCAGCAGCAGCAGCAGCAGCAGCAGCAGCAGCAGCAGCAGCAACGGGTGGTGTCCTGAGCTGCCCGGCCCGAGGCCTGGGCCCTGGGCGTGCACGGCGCCCGAGGCCGCGTCGCGGGTTGGCCCGAGCGGGGGCAACAGCGCCGCCCCCGCCTGCGCCTGGCGGGCCGGCCCAGCGCTCGCGAGGAGAGTCGTCGTCGTCGTCGTCGTCGTCGTCGTCGTCGTCGTCGTCGTCGCCGTTCCTCGTCCTCCTCATTCGCCTCCTCGTCCTCGTCATCATCCTCGTCCTCGTCCTCGTCCTCGTCCTCGTCCTCGTCCTCGTCCTCCTCTCGTATTTTCCTCGTGCTCCGTCGCCTGGTCCTCCTCCTCACTCTCCTCTTCTTCTTCTTCCTCCTCCTTCTCCTCCTCCTCGTGCTTTTACGTTGCACAAGCTCGAATTGGCAAATCGTAGCGTCAATCCGCCTCCCTCCTCCTCCTCCTGCTCCTCCTCCTCTTCCTCTTTTTGTATCTTCCTCGTCTTCTCCTCTTCCTCCTCCTTCTCCTCCTCCTCCTCCTCTTGTTTCCTCCTCGTCCTCCTCCTCCTGGTCCTCTTCCTCTTGTGTCCTCCTCGTCCTCCTCCTCCTCCTCCTCCTCCTCTTCCTCCTCTTCATCCTCTTACCTTGCACAAGCTCGGGTCGGCAAATAGAAGCGTCGATCTTCTTCTCTCCACTCTTCCTTCTCCTCTTTCTCCTCTTCGTCCTCCTCCTCGTCGCCGCTCCCCGAATTGTGGCTGGGCTCCCACATCGCAGTGACGCCCGCGTGCCGTGCCCGCGTGCCGTGCTGAGCCTCCAGAAGGCACACAATCTACAGCTCGCGTGCCGTGGAGAGCCGAGCCGTGCCGGAATCGCGAGCGTGCCGCGTGGTGCCCGCGAGCCGTGTCCGTGCCGCGCATGTCTGTCGATATTGGCTGACCGCGTGTCCTCTCACGCAACGCTGCTCCTGAGGGCCTCCAGATGCCGGTGTAATCCCACCAGCCCCCCTCAGGGAAAACCTGGTTGAGGGCGCCTCCTCTTCCACCCCCCCTCCTTCCCCTTCGGGGATTGGTCTACCACTGTCCCCTCTTAGGAAACACCCCGTCCCACGCCCGACCGGCGACCAACGCGTACCAATGACAACCCCACCCACCATCATTTGCCGAGAACAATGCAATGTACACTTTGCACCATAATCTCGATCATGCGAGGACGCCCCGCGATTACTTATCATTGGTCTTGTACACGGGCGGCGGGCGGGCGGCATATTGACTGATGTGCGCAATGCCTCCCCTCCCCCCCGCAGTTCCGGCCAAAACCAATACAAAATGCACTTTACACCAAAATCTGGATCATGCGCGGACGCCCCGCGATCACATTGCATTGGTTCTTTATAGGTACGGCGGGGGAGAAATTGCATGCTGTGTGCAGGCCCGCCATCCCTTAAACACAGAATGCTCAGTGCACTTTGCCAGGGACGGCGGCATATTGCCTGCGGCGTGCAGGCCCACCATCCCTGCCAACAACACGTGCAAAGCGATTGTGGGTGCACACACGCAAAGCACAATGCTGGACACCACGCCATCACTTTGAGCTGGCTTTTGACAGGGATGGAAAGGGGGCGACGTATTGCCACATGTGGCGCACCTGGCACGTGCGGCGCACCTCGCGGGCGTCGCGCACCTGGCTGGCGTCTGCATTGGTTCCCAATTGTTGTCGATGGCGGCCCCTGCCTTTGCTGATGCTCGGGTGCTCCTTATGTAGTGGGTGGGCGGGAGGGAGTGAGCGAGACAGCTTGCGGCGTTCCCGCTGGAAACTTGATCACTGTTCCTTGTTAAGCACCTCCCCCAACCGACCGGGGGCGAACCCGGAAACTTGGCAACCCCTCCCAATACCCCTGTCAACAACAACAACAACAACAACAACAACACTACAACATGCACTTTACACCAACATCTGGACCATGCGCAGGCCCAAACGATCACTCTGGCATTCTTTGTTGGACGGGCACGAGGGGGGACGGCATACTGCCTGCTGCGCGTTGGCACATCTTCCCTGCCAGGGAACAGTACGACATACCCTTTGAGGCAACACCTTGGCCATGCGCGGGCGTCCCGCGACCACTGTGCACTATCATTCGACAGGGATGATGGGGGTGCCCTGGCACGCGCGGCGCACCTCGCGGGCGTTGCGCACCTCCTCCTCCTCCTCCTCCTCCTCCTCCTCCTCCCTCTCTCTACCGCGCGTGCGAAGACGAGGTCGGGATCGCGATCCGCCCCAACTCAGACTACTCGTCGGAATTGCGCAGTTCCTACACTCAGCCTCCTTCCTGCTGCGCTGTTGCAAAAGCAAGGTGGCGGGGTTTGCCGCAGGCAGCTGGATACAAACTGCACTCTGTGGCTACATCTGGAGCGTATGCGGGCATCCCGCGATCACTTTGCATTGGTTTTGAAAGGGACGGAGGGGGTGCCCTCATATTGCCTGCTGCGTGCAAGCCAACCATCCCTTTCACAAGAACAATACAAAATACACTTTGCCTCCGAATCTGGAGCATGCGCGGGTCCCCGCGACCACTTTCCATGGGATTTTGTCAAGGACGGCCGGGGCGCCCTCACATTTCTTGCTGCGCGCAAGCCAACCATGCTGGTCAACAAAACTAATATACAAAATGCAATTTGCCTCCGAATCTGGATCATGCGCGGGCACCCGCGATCACTTTGCATTGGTTTTTGACAACGACGGCGGGGGTGCCGGCACATTGCTTGCTGCGCACAAGCCAACCCTCCGTCAAAAAACAATACAGAATACAATTTGCACCAAAATCTGGATCATGCGCGGGGCACCGAACGATCACTTTGCATTGTTCTGGACAGGGAAGAGGAGGGGGCTGGCATACTGCCTGCTGCGCGCAAGCACATCGTCCTTGCCAGAAACCCGTGCGAAATACCTTTGCGGCAAAATCTTGACCATGCTCGGGCGCTCCGTGATCACTGCGCGTTGTCATTTGATAGGGATGATGGGGGTGCCCTGGCACGCGCGGCGCACCTCGCGGGCGTTGCGCAGCTGTCTGGCGTCTGCATTGGTTCCCGATGATTGTCGATGGCGGCACATGCTCATGCTGAGACTCCGGTGCTACTTATGTGGTGGGAGGGCGGGCGGGAGTGCGCGACACGGCCGTCCTTCGGGGGGGTAGGTTGATCTACCCGCGACACTGCTCCTTATTAGTGCATGCCCCTTCCCCACCCCCGACGGGCAGCCAACCTGGACCCATGAGCCCGCCCCCCCATCATCCCTTTTCAAAAACAAGACAAAATAATTACGCTATGTCTCCAAATCTGGTGTATGGGCGGGCGTCCCGCGACCATGTAGCACTGGTTTTTGACAGGGACGGGGGGGGTCCCAGCATACTACGTGCTTTGTGCAATGCCAGCGCCCCCCCACCATCCCTGTCGACACAACAATTCAAAATACACTTTGTGGTCAAATCTTGGGTCATACTCGGGGGCCCCGCGAACACTTCACAATGTTTTTTGATAGGGACGGCGGGGGTGCCATCACATGGTTCGCCATGCGGAGGGCCACCATTCCTGTCAAAAGGAATACAATGTACACTTCGCGGCTACATCTACATCATGCGCGGGCACCCCGCGATCACTTTGCATTGGTTTATGACGGTGACGGGGGGGCTGCCCTCACATTGCCTGCTGCGCGTAAGCCACCAATCCCTGTAACAAAACAAAGCGCAAAGTAACTTTTGCCTCGAAATCTGGATCATGCGCAGGCACCAAGCGATCACTTTGCATGTGTTTTTGACAAGGACGGCGCGAGTGCCAGCATATGGCCTGGCCGTGCACAAGGCCACCATACTTGTAGAAAACAATGCAAACTGCAATTCGCGACTAAATCTGGATACTGCACGGGCATCCCGCGATCAATTTGCACTGTCTTTGAAAAGGACGGCGGGGATGCCGGCACATTGCTTGCTGCGCGCCGGCCAGCCATTCCTTTCATCTGGAGCATGCGCGGGCGCCCTGTGACTACTTTGCATGGTTTTTGACAGGGACGCCGGGGGCGCCTTCATATTGCTTGCTGCGCACAGATCAGCAGTCCCTATACAAGAAAAAAACATGCCTCCAAATCTGGATCATGCGCAGACGCCCCGCGATCACTTTGCGTTGGGCGGGAGTGCTGGCATCTTGCCTGCTGTGTGCAAGCCCACCAAACATCATGATGGCCACTCTGCCGCGATTGTCCGTTTTCGACAAGGATGTGCGCGGGCGCAACTGGCACACTATGTGTGTGCCCCGAACGTGGTGCACCTGACGCGGCTGGAGCACTTGGCGCACTTGGCGCACGTGGAGCATGTGTTGGAGCGTTCTGGAACGCTCTGAGATTATGATGTTCCAACCTACTCTAGCCTTGATCACCAGAATGAATTTCGAGCAACCAACAAAACACCCCCAACATCGAGGGTTTTCACGTGTCGGGCCCTGGGAGACACTCTTTCGACACTCTTTCGACACTTTTCTGGGTGCTCGAAATCATGTCTGGGACGTGGTCCTCAAGTCGGATGGGAGCAACATAACTCTGATCGGGCGTTGGTAGAACTGGGTTTAGTGGAACCTGGTTTAATGATTTCTACCGGGGGCGCCCCCCCCGCCCCACTTCCACTAACCGGAACTGCCGTCACCCGAACAAAACACCTGCTGCGGCAGACCTGGTTTGGCGAATCTGGCCAACTTAGAGGCCCCAGGGCCCTACCACTGACCGGGTCCCCTTACCCGGGGGTCCTGGCTGTACCCGATCTGAGAGTGCCCTGGAACGCTCTCCGGTGACACTCCTTCGACACTCTTTCGACGTGTCGGGCCCTGGGAGACACTCTTTCGATGTGTCGGGCCCTGGGAGACACTCTTTCGACACTCTTTCGATACTTTTCTGGGTGCTCGAGATTCTTTCTGGGATGTGGCCCTCAAGTGGGATGGGGGCGAGATAACTCCGAGAGTGCTCTGGCACGCTCTCTGGAGCGGCTTTATCCTCGCCCTGGCCCCGTCCGATGGCGTTGAACGCGCAGTTATTGCGGCGCCGACCGTGTGGGCAGGGCGTCCCGCTGCAGGGGTCGTTCGGCCGTCCGCGCCAGGGCGCCCAACTCCGCAAAAGAAAATGCGCTGGCACACAAACACCTCGCCACGGATGCGGCGGGAGGGGGGAGGACGCAGCCCGCGGGGCAGCGCCCGCCGCGCCGCGAGGCCGGGGAGCAGCGGCGGACCAGGGTGCCGCGGAGAGCGGCGGGCCGGCGCGTGGGGCAGGGCCTCGGCGCCCATGCTGGCCCTCCTCCTCCTGCGCTTCCTCCTCCTCCTCTTCCTCCTCCTCGTCCTCCTCCTCCTCCTCCTCGTCCTCCTCGTCCTCCTCCTCCTCCTCCTCCTCGTCCTCCTCCTCCTCCTCCTCCTCCTGTCCCCCCCCTCTCGCACACGCACTCCTCATGCAGAGAATGCGCCCAGTACTAGAAGTTGGGTCCTTCCCCGGGGGCCGTGGACGCGTGGAAGCACGTGCCCCGCGGGGGGCCGAGGAGAGCGGCGGGCCGGCGCGTGGGGCGGCACGCCGTGCCTCCTCTGGATCGGACTGCGCTCGGACTCGGCGCCGGGCTTCAGGCCTCAGGACCCAGGAGGCTGAGCCGGTTCAGGCCTGCCGATCTGAACGAACCGCATGGGCGACGAAGAGAAGCGGGCGTCACGCGAGAAGACATCGCGACCGTACGCCGCGGCTTACTCAGGCCGCCTGCGCGGCACGCCACATTGGAAGCGAAGGCGCTTACGCACGACCCTACGTTGCGCGAGTGTCCGCAAAGTCGACCCCGTGTTCTTCCGTCGCCCACATACTCCAACGTTCTGGGCTGCGCTGGCCTGCCTTCGGCGGAAGCGCAGCGCCGTGGAACAAAAAACACGTATTCCAACTTTCTGGGCTGCGCCAGCCTGCTTGTGGGCGTGGTGTGAAAGGGGGGGAGCGACAAACGGGGGGTTGAAGAAACGTGCAGCTCTCGTGCCCCTTTTGGGGCCCGAGAGGTGCACAAAAGGTGCACCAGTCCTCAGACCTCTCATCTATCGCCCTCCATTGCGAACGCAACGTCCGATGCTTTCTTCGGGTGAGGCGCAGCCAGGGAGCAGAACACACACTGCTGGCACAGCTCCGTGCCTGCGCTGTCACCCAGGGCGCAGCTGCAGCAGCACCCTCGCGAGCTCGCCTGACCTGGCCGCCCGCGCCAGGCGGTTCCTGCTGGGGAAACCAAATCATACCGAGAGCCCTACAAAAGCCAGCGATCGCTCCAAGACGGCCCAGGATACCCTCAAGACGGCCTCAGAAACGCTCCAAATGCCCCAAGAGGGCTCCAAGATGACCCCAGAGAGGGCGCCAAGAGGCGAAATACATGGACTTACATTCAGTTGTTCGATGTTTTTGGGTCCTCGCCTGCTCGTCGTCCGTCGCCGTCCACGTCGCCGCCGCCGTCGCCGTCGCCGTCGCCGTCGCCGTCGCCGTCGCCGTCGCCGTCGCCGTCGTCGTCGTCGTCGTCGTCGTCGTCGTCGTCGTCGTCGTCGTCACCTTCCCCCTTCAGGGTCGGCGGCGCTGGCCCTAAGGCCTTCGCAGTAGACCAATATCGGTACTCCCTGGACCTCTCCCAAGCTTTCGGGGGAGAGGGAGGAGGAGGCGAAAAGGAGAGGCGCGATGATCATCCTGCCGATCCACTCGTCATTCTGTCCACCGCGGGCTTCGGGAATGGAGCATGTAATGATACGAATCAGCGCCGAAAACGTATCAGCGCCAGGTACTTCTTCGTTCCCTCCCCTGCGTGTTGAGGTCTGCGGTCCAGAAGGTCCCAAAGCGGCATCCCGCGCAGTGCCGAGCACGGCTACGTCCCATGAGTGGGCACGGACAGGAGCGAGTGCCATCCGAGACCAAGGAGATATCTAGGATGGCACGCGTACCACCCCCGCGGGGACGGCCCGACCCCAGACGGGCCGAGAACCAGAGAGCCCGAAACCCACGAAGCAGATCCAGACCCCACGGAGACGAACGCACCTAGACCCAAGAGACCCAGGACCCCCAGGACCCAAGTACCCCAGAGAGACGCATGGGCCGACCAAGGCCTCGAAAAATGCCGAGCCAACTACACCATGCCCATGCTCGGCCAGTGCGTCGAATCCGTGTCGCGCCCCGCGCACTGCGCACGAAAGCGTTAGATCAATGAGGGCGGTCCGAGAGTTCGCACGAGCCCGCCAGGATCTGCAGGCTGAGCCGCGCCCTACGCACGGCTCAGAAAATCAATTTGCGCGGGACCGTGCGCCAACACATTATGAGATTGTGACCGCGGTCGGCACGCAAGTGAGGCCCACTGCAAGAATTCAGGCGCCATTCGCACTGCCACCAACGGCCGTCCCAGACGTCAAAACAGCGAACTCCTGCTTCAGGCGCTCGATGAACGCGCTGGGCATGTGCAGCTGCTGGCAACGACCGATCGAATCCGCTTGTTCCTCGACCAACTTCAGCTTGTCGAAGGGTGGCTCCGCCTGCCCAACCTGCTCCTTGCCTCCGTCCGCGAACTGGTCCTGCAGCTTCTCATTCTGCAGGGTAGCGTGGGAGATGGAGCAGAGAGTCCCGAAATCCTTCGCCTTGAGCTGCGGGTCGAGCTTCACCTTGTCACCGGCTTCGAACCGGCTGTCGCGCGAAGGCATTCTTCATCATGATGCAGTTGACGAAACCCTCAGGTGTAGCCAATAGCGCCGGCTGCCAGCCCCACCTGGGGCTCGCAGACGATCTTCTCGCCGTGCTGTCGTCGCCACCATGTCGATCTGCCCGTGGATCTCGACGCGCCCTGTCGTCGGGAGCTCCACGACGTTCTCCACGTCCAGCTGCAGGAAATCGTCCTGCGCCTCGCACTTGGGAGCCGTCCCGAACACCTCTGGAAAGCGCGGGACGGGGGGCAAGGCCACCTGTGACTCCACCGCGCCTTGGTCCGTGCCCAGGCAGTCCGACGCCCACAACTCGGGCTCGCACTCCGAACCGCTCGCGCCCCTGACGTCGAAGCGCCGCGCGCCCATCTTCCCGCTGGGCTCCTCCCGCAGCAGCACGTCCGCGCGGACCTACAGGCTCAGCTCCGTGAGGTCGTCCAGCCCCTTCTCCGTGCGCTCCTCGCAGGTGGCCACGGTGTGCACCTCTTCGGAGTCCGAGCCGATGTCGTGGCCCCTCGGGGCCGCCTCCAGCACAGGAAGGTGGGCTGCTCCTCCGTCGCGTGCCCGCTCTTGGCGCTGGTGGCGCCCTGCTCGCCGCCGTGGTCCACCTGGCCCACGAGAAAGGCCTGCAAATCGCCGTCGGGCCCAACGTCCAAGTGCGCCTCGGCGCTCCTCAGCTGCCGAGGCGCCCGAGACGCGACGGCGGCGCCGCGCCCCCACGTCGGCGCAGGGCGCGCTCCGCCGCCGTGAGCGACGGCGTGGTCTCCACGCCAAAGACCGCTTGATGAAGCCCAGCGCGCGCTCCAAGAGGACGATGTGTGCGAGATGAGCCCATCAGCCTGCTGGACTGCAGCCTTCTGCTGAGCCGCCGCGAGGGCTGCGCCACGCGCAGCGGCAACGATCGCCGAGCGCAGGCCCTTGCCCGTGAGACCTGACTCCATCACCGGCGAGATCGCCCCGAAAGCCGCCACAGCTGACTCCTGCCCACTGGCTTGAGCCAACATGGCCTCGGAGTGCGCCAGGGAGGAGGAGGAGGAGGAGGAGGAGGAGGAGGAGGAGGAGGAGGAGGAGGAGGAGGAGGAGGAGGAGGAGGAGGAGGAGGAGGAGGAGGGGGAGGAGGAGGAGGAGGAGGAAGGAGGAGGAGGGAGGGAGGAGGAGGAGGAGGAGGAGGAGGAGGAGGAGGAGGAGCCGGAAGTAGAGGAGGAGTAGGCGGAGGAGGAGGAGGAGGAGGAGGAGGAGGAGGAGGAGGAGGAGGAGGAGGCAGACCTCTCCCAGGCCGCGTTCTGACCAGAAGTTCGAGGCGAGTCCAGCCGTGACGACGAGGGCCTGCCAGGAGGCCCCAAAAAGCGAACACGAGGCAGGTGTAGCGGTGTCGGTACCTTTGCCTCCTCTGACCTACGTTGCCATTGGCGTTCGGGTCATATCATAGCTCGGCTCTCTGGGGCCGTTCGGGACGTCCTGGGCACCCTCGGAACGCTTTCGGCGAACCGCTGCCGCTGGACGGGCCTCCTGGGCCTGGAGAACAAACCGCCAGAGAGCCGACGAAAACGTCCGAACACCCCCCGTGAGTGGTATCGGTACGCTTCCAACACATTCGACGCCCTGACTTTTTACATAGGGGGCCCCCGAAATCCCGACCCTTTCCTGGGGTTTTCATCCCCAGCCGTCTTTTGACAGTCTCGGGGCCGGGCGAGGACCCCCAGAGGCTGAGAACCACGAGCAACATCCGCCCTGACTTTTTCCAAGGCGCGAGCACGTCTGGGTTGCTCTCACCGGACCCTTATCCCCACGGGCGTGGCCTGGGCTCCAGTGGCCGCTCCCCAAGGATACAGGCCACTTCCTCTGGGTTTCGAGGAATCATCTGATCCCTGGTCGAGGGTTTACAGGCCCCCCCTCCCCAGATGGGATGGGTCCCAGGGTTCCACAGGACCCCCCAGATGGGATGGGGGGGACGACGACGACGACGCCGCCGACGACGACGACGAAGACGACGACGCCGACGCAGACGCAGCCGATGACTACGACGACGACGCCGACGACGACGCCGACGACGACGCCGACGCCGATGCAGACACCGACGCCGATGCCGACGCCGATACCGACGTACACGACGACGACGCTGACGATGCCGACACCAACTCCGATGCCAATGCCAACGCCGCCGACGGACACGACAATGACGACGACGACGTCGACGACGACGACGCCGCCTACGCCGACGACGACGACGCAGACGTCGCCACCGCCGTCGACGACCACGACGACGACGACGACGACCGCCGATGCCGACGCCGACGCTGCCGCCGCCGACGCCGACGCCGACGCCGTCGCCGACGCAGACCCCGACGGACACGACGACGACGTCGACGACGACGACGACGCAGACGCCGCCGCCGCCGCCGCCTTCGACGACCACGACGACGACGACGCCGACGCCGCCGCCGCCGACGCAGACGCCGACGCCGACGCCGACGCCGATGCCGACGCCGCCGCCGCCGATGCCGACGCTGACGCCCGACGCCGCGACGCCGCCGACGCCGACGCCGACGACTCCGACGCGTCGCCAACGCCGACGCCGACGCAGTCGCCGACGCCGACGCCGACGCCGCAGCCGCCGAGCCGACGCCGACGCGACGCCGACGCCGACGCGACGCGACGCCGACGCCGACGCCGACGCCGACGCCGACGCCGATCGACGCCGACGCCGCCGACGCCGACGCCGACGACGACGCCGACGCAGACGCGCCGACGCCGACAACGACGACGACGCCGACGGACACGACGACGACGACGCTGACGCCGACGCCGACGCCGACGCCGACGCCGACGCCGACGCCGACGCCGACGCCGACGCCGACGACGACACTGACGCCGACGACGACACTGACGGCGACGGCGACGGCGACGTCGACGACGACGCCGACGCCGATGCCGACGCCGCCGCCGACGACGACGCCGACGGACACGACGACGACAACGTCGAAGTCGACGACGACGCCACCTACGCTGACGACGAAGACGCAGACGCCGCCGCCGTCGACGACCACGACGACGACGGCGATGACGCCGACGCCGACGCCGACGCCGACGCCGATGCGGACGCCGACGACGACGATGCCGACGGACACGACGGCGACGACGCCTACGCCGACGCAGTCGCCGATGCCGGCGCAGACACCGACGACGACGCCGACGGACACGACGACGACGACGACGCCGCCTACGCCGACGCCGACGCCGACGCCGATGCCGACGCCGATGCCGGCGCCGACACAGACGCCGACGCCGACGACGACACTGACGCCGACGACGACACTGACGGCGACGGCGTCGGCGACGTCGACGACGACGCCGACGCCGATGCCGACGCCGCCGCCGACGACGACGCCGAAGGACACGACGACGACAACGTCGAAGTCGACGACGACGCCGCCTACGCTGACGACGAAGACGCAGACGCCGCCGCCGTCGACGACCACGACGACGACGGCGATGACGCCGACGCCGACGCCGACGCCGACGCCGATGCGGACGCCGACGACGACGATGCCGACGGACACGACGACGGCGACGACGCCTACGCCGACGCAGTCGCCGATGCCGGCGCAGACACCGACGACGACGCCGACGGACACGACGACGACGACGACGACGCCGCCTACGCCGACGCCGACGACGACGCCGACGCCGACACCGACGCCGACGCCGACGCCGACGGACGCGACGACGACGACGCCGACGCCGACGCCAATGCCGACGCCGACGCCGACCCCGACGCCGACGCGACGCCAGCGCTGACGCCGACCCGACGCCGACGCCGACGCCGACGCCACGCCGACAACGCCGACGCCGACGCACGACGACCGACGCCGACGCCGACGCCGACGCCGACGTCGACGCGACGACGACGCCGACGCCGACGCCGACGGACGCGACGACGACGCGACGCCGACGCCGACGCGACGCCGACGCCGACGCCGACGCCGACGCCGACGCCACGCCGACGCCGACGACGCCGACGCCGACGCCGACGCCGACGACGACGACGACGAGCCCCCCCACGCCCACAGGGGAGAGAGGGGGGTGCACCAGCACCCTGCACCACGCCACGCCTACAGGGCCCAGATTGGCAGTGGGGGGGGCGGGGGGGGGGGCAACACTGGATCATCTATCCGCAACGGGGGCGGTCAAATGGTGGGGCTCGGGCTGGGGATGGAGATGGGGGTAGGGGTCCCTTAAACGATGCTGAACGTCTGGGTTTCCCTCCTCCGACCTGCACCTCCGCATCAGCTGCACGGGCGCCCTGGCGGCTGGCGGCTGCAGCTGCTGCTGCCGCCGAGCAGTCGTCAGCGCCCCCCGGAGCGCCGCAGCTTCGGCCCGCAGCAGCTCCCGCTCCGCCCGGAGCCGGACCACCTGCGCCTCCGCGCCCGTGGCCCTCTTGACGAGCGGCGCGCGCTCAGGGGGTACCCAAATCCCCTCGAGTCATGACGGATCTTTTTTCGCTATTCTCGGCCTCTGGGGGCTCGTACCGGGCCTCGGGACTGCCAACACAAACAAGTCAGGGTGAAAAACTGGTCCCAGGGAAGGGGTCCAGACCTCTGGGGGTCACGTCATGAACAAATCATGACGTCGGGGGTCTGGGTAGGGGGAGGGTGAGGTTTCTCAGAAGGAGCCTGACTCTTACAAGGCGCAGGCCCCTACACCTATAGACAAGGCCCGCACCCCCCTCTTCGCGTGGCCGACTCTTCACGAGCGGCGAACGTGTGCCCAGACATGTTCGCGTCTGGAGACAAGTCAGGGAGCCCAGAGCCCCGACGTCATGATTTTTTCATGACGCGACCCCCAGAGGTCCGGACCCATCCCCCGGGACTGGCTTTTCATCCTGAGTCGTTGTTCGACGGTCCCGACGCCCAATAAAGGCCCCCAAAGGCCGAAAGTGGCGAAAAGCCTCCCGTCGTGTTTTTTTCACGACGCGAGGGGGTCTGGGAAAGTGTCCCCAGTCAGGGATGGAAGGTTCTGGCCGCTTTCGGCCCCTGGGGGCCCTTATCATGGGGCTCGGGGTCCATGAAAAAACGACCCAAGATGAGGAACCTGTCCAGTGGAGGAGGAGGAGGAGGAGGAGGAGGAGGAGGAGGAGGAGGAGGAGGAGGAGGAGGAGGAGGAGGAGGGGGAGGAGGAGGAGGGGGGAGGAGGAGGAGGAGGAGGAGGAGGGGGAAGAGGAGAAAGAGGAGGAGATTGGCGTTGACCTCCTCTCCGACCTCGTGCGAACCCTCGGGACTTCCGGGGAACTCGTGCGGACAAAATCCAGACCTCGCACGTCCAGCTCCGTATCCTCGGGAGCGGCCAAGAGGGGGGTGTCCAAGAGGGGGGGGTGCAAATCATGACCGGCGGCATGTGCGCGGCCCAGCGGGGGGGCCAGGGACGTAATGAAATGAGAAGAGGCGCCACGAAATCTGGGGAGATATCATGGCCCCCGCCATGAGATCCACCCCCCCCTAGTCATCACCCCCCTCTTTTCCGCCCCCGATATCCGCGACCTCGGGGTCCAGATTCCGGGGCGCGAGCCCGCGAAGACGCGGTCGCACGGGTACGCTCCACGCGGGGCGTCCGCGATAACAGCGCCCCGTACCCGCGGGGGTCGCGGCCCCGGGGGGCCCGGCCCGCGAGGCCGCGGGTACGGATATCCGCTTTCCGCCCGCGGCCTTTGGGCCCGCATCCGCTTCTCGCACACGCGTATGGTCGGCGGCGTGGCGAGGGGGCACGTTTCGGTGCGAGGTTCGAGGTGTTCGGGCGTCTCCGTGGGTCGTCGGCGGTCTTCCAGCCTGGGGATGCGTCCTGGCGGCTGCGCCTCGCCGAGAGGCGTCTGCGGGGGGCCTGGCCTGCGTTTTCTGACCTGTTTGTCGGTTCCCCAAAAAGGTTTTCCAGCCTCGCGGTGCTCTCCAGCAGCTGCGCCTCGCTGAGAGCGCTCTGGGGGTGACCGAATCGTCCCGAGCGGCCACCAGAGAGCCGAGCTATGACACCCAAACCACCAGGCGTCAGAGAGGGGACAGGCCTTCTCAGAGGGCGACGGGGCCTCGGAGGAGCCCTTCAGCTTTCTGAGAAGCCCCCTGTGGCTTCGGAGAAGGCCCCAGACCCCCGACGTCATGATTTCTTTTATGGCGCGACCCCCAGAGGTCTGGACCCATTCCCCGGGACCAGTTTTTCCTCCCGAGTCGTGTTTTGACGGTCCTGAGGCCCCGTGAGGGCCCTCAGAGGCCGAAAGTGGCGAAAAACCTCCCGTCGTGATTTTTTCATGACGCGATGGGGGTCTGGGGCCTGGGACGCTTCTCAGAAGGCCGGAGGCCTTGAGCCTTCTGAGAAGGCCCGCCCCCTCCGTCTTCCCCCCTGGGCGCGCCGCCGGGCATTGCTGCCCCAGACGGGCCCACCGGCCGCAGGAACTTGCTCTCCACCGCACCCCTGGGGGCGATGGGCTGCATCGTGAACCCAGCGACCTCCTTTGCGGGGCCTTTGGTAAAGACGAGGTCGCCCTTTCTCAGCAAGCCTAGTCTCCTCCTCGAGTCCGGGGACTCGAAGACCGTGAGGCTCGCCTTGGTCACCTCGAAGTGCCCCGCTCCGTCTGCTGCTGGTGTGTCCCTCTTGATCTTGCTGTTGAGGCTTCGGACCTCGCCCTGGGTGGACATCTCCGCCACCGGGAAGTAGCAATCCCTCTCGTCCTCCGCACCCTCGTCGTCGTGGAAGATGTATGCGAAGCAACCGTACGGTGGAGCCTTCCACTTGCCCGCGGCCGCGCAGACCTCCTCGTTGGGCGGGATCCAAGCGTACTTCCGCGCCCCCCTCCTCACCATGTCGGGGACCGTCACTGGCTGCCACCGGCCCCGGAGCGCCGGCAAGATCTCGGGCTGGAGCTGCTCTCGCTGCCCGAAGCCCAGGCCGCTGCCCGCCGAAAGGCTCATCACGGCCACCACCTCGCCGGCGGCGTCCATGTAGACGAAACCGCCGAAGACAAAGAAGGCCGACTCTGGCGTCGTGATGGCGAAGTAGGCACGGGACTGCTCATCGAAGGAGCCCATGGCCGTCGAGTAGGCCCACGCGAACTGGGCCGCGCTCCGGGGGACGCCGATCGCCTCCAAGCTCTTGGCGCTGAGCGTCAGCTTAAAGACCGGCGAGATGCTTCCCGACGGCTCGACGTGGTGCTTTCGCAAGGACTCGACCTCGGGACAATCCCGGCTGGCCGTCCAGACTTCCTTCCCCCTGTCCAGGGACAGCCCTAGGCCCGTGACTCGGATGAAGGCAAAAGGGCCCAGCTGCTCGGGGAAGACCCTGCCGATCATCTCCTGTCGCAGGAGCGACGACGACTGCACCATGAAGTCCCGCGGGAGTATCGTCGAGCACGGCCTCACCACGACCTTGCTGCTGCGGAGCTTGTCGCCGACGTCCTCCAAGGGCGACAGGAAGCCGCTGCCCACCTTGCCCAGGCCAGGGATGTGCGCGGCCCGGGAGGCGTCCATGAGCAGGGAGACCTCCGCGACGCTGGGGATGCACGACATGGCGTTCAGGCATGTGTCGAGGACACAGAAATCCAGGGCGAGGCCACAAGCGAAGATGCGCTTCGTGCCCCCTGTCTTAAGCATCTCGGACAGGCCGACTCTGCCGTGGACCGCGAGCACGTCTGGAGGGGCGTCGATATCGTTGGCAAGGTTCGAGCACTTGAGCGACGCACACCCAGTCCAAGAACAGAGCGAGGAACAGCCGTAGAGCCGCTCTGGCCTCTTTCTGCTGGTGACGCGCTTTTCGGCGTAGCTCTCTGGGTACTCCAAGCTGCCGAAGGAATCGATGTCCTCGTGGAAACCTTTGAACACGACCTCTGCACGGCGCCCAGCTGTCTTCAAGTTCGCCATGCACAATGCAATGTCAGGGTAGAACTTGGAGCCCTCGGTGCCCTGCACGCAGTGTGCCGGGAAGGGGCCACCCTCTGGGATGAACGAGCAATGGTCCACTGGGTGGTAGTCCCTGGTGGCCACCACGAGGGCGCCACTCGCCGCGAAGTACTCCATCAACTTCACCACTGTGTGCACGATCTTGCCGCCCTCCGCGACGCCGAACGCACCACCTTTCGGGTTCTTCTCGTCGACTGGAATGAAGTCGTTTTGCATATCAACGACCACCAAGCAATCTTCCCGTCCAACTGTCAGTGCGCCCGTGTTGACGAGGTCATCCCAGCCACACTTCTTCGCAAGGTCCAAGTACTCGGCGAACAACTCGGAGTCAGGGCAATGCATGCCCCAGTCCGGGCTGCTGCTCATGGGTGCCATTCGGGTGCGCTCTCATTGTGTACTCAGAAACGACTCTGTCTGCCGAGGTACTGCTGGCCCTGGACGCCTTCAGCCCAGACGGCAGCGCAACGTTTTTTTGGCCCTGCTGGGACTCTGGAGACCTCCTCGGGCCCTCTGGAGGCCTCCGGGGCCCTCTGGAGGGCCTGCGGAGGCTCCTGGAGACCTCTAGAGGCCTAGACCTCCAGCGATTTGATCTTGGCCTTTCAGTGCTGACGTTTCTCCCCCGCCTCGATCCCTGTGGGGTGGGACCTCTTTCTGGCCCCAGGGCCATCCGAAACCGGTCTGGGCGCACAGCCAGTCTCGGGGAAGTGGTCAAGAGCTGTGGGGCCCGCGGGGAGGTAAGAACGATTCACCAGAGGTCTGGGTGGCAGTGCAGTGACAAGTCGATCCGTCGAAGAGCTCTGCACACGACCTGCGGCGTGGGGCGCTCGAGCGCCGACGCCGCGCCCAGACACTCGCTCGAGCCAGGCGGCGGGGGCACAACTCCTACTTCGGTGTGAGAAACTGGCTTCTTTTACCCCCCTCCCCCCTCGACTCTGGCAGACAGCAAGTCGGTGGGAGGAGCGTGGCCTAATTTCTCCTTCTCCTCCCATCTTCTTATTCCCAACCCTCCTGCGTTGGGTTCTCGTTTTGAATAGAGCACTGCTCGCGCGAACCTTCCTTCCCGTCCCTCTCCCCCCCCTGCCTTTTACATGGCTCGTCGCTGCGTTTCGAGGGCTGCTGGGGGCTGCGATCTGTGAAACTGTCGCCACTTTCGAGGGCTGCTGGGGGGCCCAGCACAGTGGGTACCCACGGCGGATTCAAATGGGACCTCGCCATCCCTGGGGGGCTGCGATCTGTGAAACTGTCGCCACTTTCGAGGGCTGCTGGGGGGCCCAGCGCAGTCGGGTTACCCATGCGGATTCAAATGGGACCGCCACTCGCCATCCGTGGACCTCGGGGCTGCGATCTGCGAAACTGTCGCCACTTTCGACGGCTGCTGGGGGGCCCAGCACAGTGGGTTACCCACGGCGGATTCACATGGGACCTCGCCATCCCTGGGGGGCTGCGATCTGTGAAACTGTCGCCACTTTCGAGGCCTGCTGGGGGCCCAGCACAGTGGGCACCCACGGCGGATTCAAATGGGACCTCGCCATCCCTGGGGGGCTGCGATCTGCGAAACTGTCGCCACTTTCGACGGCTGCTGGGGGGCCCAGCACAGTGGGTACCCACGGCGGATTCACATGGGACCTCGCCATCCCTGGGGGGCTGCGATCTGTGAAACTGTCGCCACTTTCGAGGGCTGCTGGGGGCCCAGCGCAGTGGGTACCCACGGCGGATTCAAATGGGACCTCGCCATCCCTGGGGGGCTGCGATCTGTGAAACTGTCGCCACTTTCGAGGGCTGCTGAGGGGCCCAGCACAGTGGGTACTCACCGCAGACTCAAAGGGGACCTCGCCATCCCTGGGGGCTGCGTTCTGTGAAACTGTCGCCCCTTTCGAGGGCTGCTGAGGGGCACAGCACAGTGGGTACTCACCGCAGACTCACTAGGCCTCGCCATCCTTGGGGGGCTGCGATCTGTGAAACTGTCGCCACTTTCGAGGGCAGCTGAGGGGCACAGCACAGTGGGCTTCCCGCACGTCTTTCTCCTGCTCTTCGTTCCCGACTCCCCATGTCCTCTTCGAGCCTGTAGTTGTCGCCCCTCGTTCTTGTATGGTTCTCCTGCGCGTCATGCCATTGGCGCGTGTCCCAAGTAGCTTACATATCAAACAACGGATCCTGCAATTCGATTGTCCTTGCAAGTTTCGGCCAACTCCTCGTTTCCCATGATACAAATGGGTTGGGTACGTCACAGGGTAATTCTCCTGCGCGGTCTTCAGCATTTCTCGTATGGCCGCCTTATGCTTCAAGATGGGCGTAGGTACCCTTCAGTTCATAGCGAGCTTGGTAATCCCTGCTTCTCCTCATCCTTCTTGTCCTCCGCCTCCTTGCCCCGTCCTCCTTCCCCCTTCCTCCTCCTGCATCCTCCCTCCCCTCCTCAACCGGACCGCGGGTCCGAAGCTCCACAAACGGGTGCCAACGCAATCCCCGAGTGCGCAGCCCTGGCCTCCTGGGAGCAGCAGGAGCTTGGTGCCTGGCCAGAATACTACCTGATTGCCAAGCAGTGGCCGCTGGAGGCGGGGAGGAGCTGTGCTGGCTGGGGCATAGTGCAGGGCCTACCTGGGAGGCCGAGACCAGCAGAATGGCGTAGTCGGCCGCGGGGACGCCCGCTCGCAAACTCCCTGCCCCCTCCTTCTTCTCCTCCTCCTCCTCCTCCTCCTCCTCCTCCTCCTTCTTTTGGACTTGGAGTCAGGATGAAGTGCACGAAGCGACACCCGCCAGGAAGAGGGAACACGAGACAGGACAAGGGCAAAGCTAAAGCGAAAGAGAGCACGCGAAGCATGCGGTGAATCCGGGAGCCTGCCAGGGCAAGAACGGGGTCCCGACGCCCAAGAGGGGCAGGGCGGGCCGAGGCCTCGCACCGTGTTGCCTCGGGCCCGCTAGGGCTCTGGGCTAGAGAGTTCACGAGCAAAGTCGTTGCCCATGACTCGGGTGACGTACGGATCCAGGGGCTCCCAGAAGGCCATGAAGTCCGGCTCGACCTCCTCCGAAGAGGCTCCCCAGACATGCGGCCATCTCCCCTGGAAGACCTGGAGGAAAGCAGAAGCAGCAAGACGGCACATGCCCTGGGGGTACGCCTTAGCCCGAGAGGTTCGCCACTGCCAATTGCCCTCCATGCCCGCAAGGGCCTCGTGGCCTCGAGGGCCATGGAAGCACCTCCCGCCCCCCCGAGCAGCCCGTGCCCCCAGGCCAAGAGAAGGAAGGTGAACCGAGAGGAGGAGAGTAGGCTTCATCGACGGCGCCCCGAAAACGCACTGGTCGATGAGGACCCCCTCAACCTCGGGCCGCCCGAGGAGGAACTCCAGCTCGTCGAGCTTCCACGCCGAAGGGGCCCCCAGACGGAAGGGAGGAGCAGGGTGCTCCATCGCCGCCGGGATTTCGAGGCGGAGGGCAACGAAGAGGAAGTAAATCGTCGTGCGGAGCAGCAGGTTCCCCGCCTCAACCTGCCTGGCTTCCTTGGGGGTAAGGTCGCCAAGGCCCCAAGGCTTGCCTGGGGTGCGGAGAGGCCTTGGCGGGGGACCCCTACACTCGGTGGTGTCACGGAGGCGGGCCTGCGACCAAGTCTCGCACGGAGGGCCAGCCCAGAATCCGGCGACCTTGCCGCCAGCCATGGCGCGATGCCAAAAACGGGTCGTCTCAGGCCTCGAAACATCACCGCGGATGGGGTCGTTAGCCGCGTCAAGGCTGATCACCCAAACAGAGACAGGAAAGGACTCGGCTGCCCTCTCAAACTCATGCTGGATGTCAAACTCGCGTCGGGCCCCAGCGAACACATGCAAGAGATGCATGGTAGGCTGGCCGGGTGGCCTGGGAACTTGGCCCGCAAGGGCTCTATCCCCAAAATCAGCTCGAGCCATGGGCAAGGGTTTCCAAGCACGTTTTTCCCTCGGGACCTGGGCAGGGGGGCAAATCGAAATCCAAGGGGCCCGAAAAGCCGGTTTCTTAGCAAAGTGTTCAGGTCTCCCCGCTTTACGGTTAGCTGTCCTGGCAGCGATGATGGCTTCCCTGTCCTCAGCAAGCTGCTCGGGGGTCTTGGGGGGCATCATGGGCCGCCAGGCCTCTCTGCACCTTGGACTTCGAACTAAGTGTTTATGAAGCCTAGCCATGGTATGATGCTGCATACGGCAGCTCTCGCAGAAGGTGCCCTTCATCCAAAGTATGGGGTCGTCCACCTTAGTGTGATTTCTGCTAACATGGATCTTGAGGGCGCTAGGGGCCGAGGCCTGAAATCCACAATCATAGCACATGTAGATAAGGTCCGTTTTCTGTTTTCCCAAGAACGGGGCCACGTATCCGTTATTATGGCAGAGGTCCTGTAAAGCGGTGTGCAACTCCCGAAGCCTCGCCGCGTCTTTGTTTAGGAAAGATTGGCTTTGTTTGGCTTTGTCGAGTCGGCTCTTGAAATATCCAGGGCTCGTACGGGCGCACTCGATCCATTCTTCGAAGCTGTGTCTCAAATACCCGTCCTGTCCCCGGCCATCGTTGAGTCTGTCATTAAGCCGAGCAAGATCCACCGCCAGAAGCGCAACCCAACCATAATGATAATGATACAGAACATCGAGTGCCGCTAAGAGTGATTGAGGAGCGTGTCTCAGAAGCCGGGGGAGGTGCCGCAACCGTGCCAGCGCAAGATGCTGGTCTGGGTGGGGCCTCTGAGCGTTGGCAAGGAGGGTTTCAGTGGTCTCGAATTTGGGGCCGTCTTGGTTAGACTCACCACGGGGTTCAACCGCACGATAAACACTATGGTCAGCTTTATTGAAAGCGGCAGCAGCCCGGCTTCCCAGTGGTCCCCAGATCCCGCAGTTAAAAGTAAGTTTGCTCATGCCCAAAGCGTCAGCATATGTCAACTTTGATTTGGTCCAGGGTCCTTCGCGGCTTTTCCCAAAAGTACGTCTGATTGGTCCAATGCCAGAATGCATAGATGCAATTCTAGCCGCCAGCTTGGGCCCCCAGCTGCCATTGTCTGTAAGGTGCGTACCTAAAGATTTGTGCGCTCGAACAACTCGAAAGGATTGTCCACCTTCAGTTGTGATTGCTGGGGCGTCGGCTTTTCTAATCAGGAGCTCGTGTTTCTTATGCCCCTTACCTGAAAATGTGATCAAGAGCACCGACTTGCCGAAATTGACCTTGAGCCCTGTCGGGCCAATCCGGTTGTGAAGGATCTCGATAAGCCGTTGGGCCTTCGCGATGACCTGCTCCGGGTGGTCCACTGCTGCTTTCGCGGTGAGATCGTCGACAAAGGAAGCCGTGGCCATCGGCGGCACCGCGCCTGCGCGTGCGAACACCCGAGGCTGGGTAAGTAATGGTTGGAGGTCAAGGGCGAGTCCTTCATCCGAGAGGTCTTGCTCGATGTTCCCAATCACAGTTGAGAAAAGCATGTTAAATGTATCGTTAGCTGGGGGCATTCCAGGCCGCGATCCAGTGCGGGGGGCTGCAAAAGTGTTTGTACCAGGCATCTTCCACCATGGCGCTCTGTTCACTTCGGCTACAATGGCAAGGAAATGACTATCATCACAATGCTGCTCCAAGGTGGGGGGGCCCTGCAAGGCCACTTTGAGCCCTTCCTGGAATGCCGTCGGTATGTCCATGCTCTGGATCAAGTCGAGGATTTCGTCGGGTTTTTTTTTGAGGCTCAAGACGAGTTGCTGCAAAACAATATAAAACGCCGCGTAGAGATCCACTGAGGCCAAAATAATGCATTTCCCCTGGGCCTTGGCAACCTGTAATCACGACAAGACCGAATGGGTAGCATGGTCTGTGCCCATGCCCTCGCGCCCGCCACGTTGAGTAGCTTTGAGGATCATGCCGAGGAGGGTCTTCCACCTGTCTTTTAGGAAAAGGTGGTGGTGTTTGGGTATGACGTTGCCCAGGAGAATAGAACGATAATCAATATCGAGATGGGGGGCTCCTTTACCTTTCGGGATCTCCGCAACAAGCCCTCCCTTAAACTGGATAGGCTCCACGCCTAAAGGGCTGGTTTTAAGCGCAACAGGGTGCGCCAGGCGAGCAAATTCGTGGGGCGCAGCGCGCAAAAGGTCGTCAGTCAGTTTATCGGGCCCCCCCGCCTTGCCCCTGGGACCGCCCGCGAATCGTCTAGCCAACTCAATTCGCGAGGGAACCACCGAAATGTTAAGCTGCGTGTCGCTCTGGATAATCGAGCTTCTAGCATTATACTCATCGATAAGGGCCTGGGGAGTCAACTGCCTGGCATGCTCTATGTCACCAAAATAGGTCTGCGTGTGCTCGGCTATCTTGGCAAGAGTAGGGATGGGGCTACCTTCCTTATCGTATCGCATGGGCCAAGTTGAAGCATATTTGGGCGGGCGGCCGCCAAAAGCGAGGACCCATCTAACAGTGTTCCATTCCCTCTGACTATGCTTGCCCTTGGCGTGGGCGCGGATTTCTTCACCTTGTCGGTCGAGGAAACCCTGTTTGTCGGCATTCAACATCCCTCTCAGGGCAGGCCTGCTAAGGCTCAAAATGCCCGCGATGGCACAGGCCCACTCATGGGGGGTCGTTTGCCGCCGGATGTACAGCCTGGCATGGGTACAAAGAAACTGGACCATGGGCGCAGCGGGCGAACCCTCCGTTTCTCCCACAAAATCAACCAGGTCCCCCCGAGTGAGGCGGCAAGCCAAGGCAAAGATTTTTCGAGCCTGATCGATCGAGGGAGGGTCCTGGGTCGAAAACTGGCTACGCCCGGCCTTGAGGCAGGCTCTTCGGATCCTAATAAGGGCGAAAGAAGCTCTGGACGTGTATGGTTTCTTGGGCCGCAAGGCCTCCACAGCAAAACATTCTATTGCAAAGGCGTTGGCAAGGTCCGTGATTTGCTTGACCTGATCATGTATGTTGTGAGCCCACGGCGGGACAGGGACGGCCCGAAGTAGGGCCCTAAAATTATCCTGGGCGTGTGGGTCCTTCATTTTCTCGCGGTCCCTAGGTTTGGTTCCTCGCTTGACCCGGCCCTGAGCAGTCCGCGCAAGATCGGCTTGGGCGGGAGCATGATCGATGTGCCTGTTGCTAGAGTCAAAGCAATGGAGGGGGGTAGAGCCGCGGACGTGGTCCCACAGGAACTTGTTAACGCATATGTAATCGATCCTATGCGTGGCCATGTTGTGCGCGGTCCAGGTATGTCCAGGGCCATAAGCAGGTACAAGAGTATTAGTGGCATGAACCTCCCCCTCCGCCAAAAACTTGTGCAGAGCGTCGCCATTCTTATCTTGGGGCTGGGGGTGTTGCTCGCATCCGACGTGCTCGCTAGTGACCTCGCCGAGCCTGGCGTTGGCATCTAATAGTAGGATGTCGAAGGCCCACTTATCATTCAATGACTCTACTGCCTTCCAAAAGGCATCCCTCTCAGCCTCAGGGGCCTGATTGTGCGGTGCGTGACCCACAGCCACTGTGAGATCTAACGCTGTGGCCTTGACCTTAGCCACTAGTAACCTCGGGGTAGCATAAACCAGAACACAACATTTTGGACCGAGAAAGAGCTTTTTGCAATCTTTATGCCCATATGGGACCGTAGTAGATAACCATAACTCCACCCCGTGGTTTCTGTCTTTAGGGCCAGATCCGCCAGAACTATAGATAAGGTAACCTTTCGCCTTCTGGGCTTTCTTGGGGTTCCTGGCCTCCTGGACGCCGATAATCAACCACCTCTGCAAGAGTGCCTGGGCCGCGAATAGCTCGCGTCTCGCGGTGGCCCTAGCCCTTTTGTTCTTTTTGGTGACCGAGGCCTTGAGCGAGCCGGGATTATAAGAAGCAGCCCGAAAGTCCAACTCTGCTTCTACTGGAGTCTCCTTCTCGGGAGAAGGTAAGTGATGAGTTGCAGCAAGATGGGGCGCTGTCTCAAAATGGAACGCGTCGCCCTCCAGGCGGGGATACGCGGCGGCTAGCTGATCAGCGCTCCCCAGCCATTGCCACTCGACCGCTGGATGGAAGTCCACCACTTTTCTCAAGGCTTCAGGGATCTTCGGGTTTCGAAGTAGTCCGTCAGGAGGATCCCCGAGGTAAGCTTCGGAATAACATCAACGAACTCGTTCCAAGGGTCTCCGGAGTGCCCGTGGGTATGGCTGACCGTGACAGGCCGCCTCTGGTTTGCAAGTTCCATGATTGTTTGCATCGGGTGGGCTTTCTCAGCGTCCTTGGCCGGCTTGGCCAACAGCTCGGAAAACTGGACTGCAGCAAGATTGTCAGAGATAATGCAGACTGGGGCGCTGCTCTGGTCTTGGAGACTCCATAACAGTGCCCATATGACTCCGTGAACTTCAATGCTAGTGCTTGTCCATCTGGAAGGATCCGAAGGAAACGCTGTAGAATCTGAGCTCTTAGCTGACAAATAACCTTGGCAAGTGTAGTGATCGCCGATCTGATGCAATACAGTAAAGGCCCATGCGCCATTCTCGGGCGATTTGGGGTCGAGAGATCCGTCTACATATATCCAGGCCCTCTCGGGCTCACGGGCATCGGCAGGGCTAGTGTTTGCTAAGGCGTACCTAGTATGCGGATGCAGAATTGTGTCGTTATATGGTTCCGTAGGCCAATGCTGGAGCGCCAGAGGATAGGAATCCAGGGCCCCTCTGACATCGAACCAAGAGTCCAGCAGGCAACACCTCGAAGCGACAGGGTGCGGGGCGGCCGCGACGCAGTTCTGTCGGGCCTCGTCCAGCTGCGTGGCGACGGAGGGGCCTGCCCCAGGTGGGTCGGGAGAGGGGGAGATCGGAAGGGTACATGCAATGGCAGTCTCCAAGTCATAATTCTGGGCCCTGTGGGGCTCGCTGTAAATGTGCGGAGGTGCCTGCTTCCCCCGCAGACGCCGCCTCGGGCCCCGTGGTTCCAGCGGCATCGCGCCAGAAACCAGATCAAAATACTCATGGAAATTCAACTGAGCATACCTACCCCCGCAACCGCGACGGCGCCTATCGAATTGGTATTAGCCTCCCCCTCAGAATTAGGGTCGGCCTGATCAAAAGTGTCAGTCTCAGGCAGACTAAAAGTTGCATTATTGGCTTTACCTTGGCCCCCTGGGCCCCGCGGGGCGCCGCGACGAAGTGGGGTTGAGAGCTCCGGTGGCCCAACCAAGCGCGAGGGGGACTCTTCTTGTCCCGTGAATCCCTCAAAAATCGCGGCAGGTGGCTCACTCTGCTCAGTCTGATGATGGAGTAGGTGTCGATCTTCTTCTTCATCGTCGTATGCCGGCTGGGCGTACGAGCAGAAGAAGGTGCCTCCCCACGAGACTGATGGGCGGAAGGTCAGATGTCGTCCTTCATGGTGCCTGGGGCGCACGCCGACTTCCTTGGTGGCTGCCCCGGCGGCCCCCAGTCGTGAGCGTTCTGGCCGTGCGCTGGGTCGGCTGGCGATGTGGGGCTGAGGGCCGCTGGCTGCTGGCGCTCGGGCGTTGTTGGTGCTGGAGGCGCATCTGCTGCAACCTGGGTCTCTGGTTGGGTATGCGATGCTAGCTGAGTCGGAGCGGAGTGGAATCCTGGCGCGTGGGCTTCCAGGAGGAAGGGCGCCGTGGGTGAGCACCCCGCTGCCGTGGCAGAGGCTGGGCTGCGTACCAGCGTAGGTTCCGACGGTGAACCCAGTTGGCTGGGGACCGTGACCTCCGTGGGAGATGGTAACGCTGGTGGCTGCCCTTGGGCTGCCTGCCACGGTGGCGAGCTGGGACTCGGCGCTGCTGTTGGCCCGGACTGCTCGGTAGGCGAGCTGTGGTGCGGGGAGGCTCTGGGCGGAGAGGTAGGGCATGGTATTCTGGCTGCCTCCGCCTGCTCATGGAGTTCGCGCTGCCTCTGGAGAAATGCGGCCGTGGCGGCCTGCGCAACTCGATCCAACCCCTGCAGGTGTGGGCTTAGGGTTGGTTGCGAGTCTGCAGGCGGGGTTGGTGCGATCGCCTGGGTCGGGGACGACTGCGCAGTGATCGCCCCCTGGCTCGGGCCCGTCCGCCTTGCTGCCTCCAGTTGGGCATGCAGCTCCCTGATCTTCACTGGGTCCGTGCAGATCCCCATCTCTGGCAGATGTCTCATGTACTCGTCCAGCGTGGCCATCGCTGGGGCCATGTTGTCTGGCGTCGGATGGTCCATCCCGGCGGCCTCTGCTGCCGCTATGTCGTGCGTCAGCTCGCGCTGGGCTTGGTGGTGGCCTGGCCCTCCAGGGAGTGGGGCTGGCGGCTGCCCTGGCCCCTGGGCTGGGGGCTGGCCCCCGCCTGGAGCCTGGGCCCTCGCCGCCTCGGGCGCGGGCGTCGTGGCCGCGGCCGCGCTGGCTGCCGCTGGTACCGCCTGCTGCTGGTGCGCAGCTTGGGCCGCCTGCTGCCGCTGTGCTGCCATCGCTGCCTGCTGTGGAGCGGCTGGTGGCTGCTGGGCTGCCTGCTGTGGGGCCGCTGCAAGCGGGGCTGCTGGCGGCTGGGCTGCGGCTGGCGGCTGGTCTACTGCCATGGGGGCTACCGCCCCCTCTGGGGTAAACCCCACGGCGCTGCCGTCCTTGCCTTTCCCTTTCTCGCCGCCAAGTAGGCTTGGCCCATCGCCGACTTGGACCTCGCCGGCGAGCCCTGCTGCGCCTGCTGGGTTTGCTGGGGCTGGCTGAACACTTGCTGGGGGGGAAAGATGCCAGGCGCCATGGTCTGCATCTGCAGGATCAGATGTGCTGGGGCCGGTGGAAGGACCGCGCCCGTGACTGGCGGGGGCACTCCAGGGACGCCCTGGATGCAAGCCCCCGCGGCTGGCTGGACAAGTCCCAGCAGCTGGGTGATTATGCTTTGCTGCATGGCAAGCTGTGCCTGTATCTGTGCCATTTGGGTGCCAGGCGCTGCTGGGGGTGGCGGTGGTGCCACGTTGTGCGAGGTTGGGCCATCCGCTGTCTGGTGGTCCTGGGCAGCGTCGTCGGGCTCGCCGTCCTCGGAGTCTGGGGCATCCTCGAGTTCAGCTATGCAGACGTCGGTCTTGGCGATCTCCGCCTCGACCTGTTTTTCTTGCTGTTTGAACTCTTTGATGCTTTCCCGAATCTTGCCAAGTTTCTCCTTGTAAATGGCCTTCTTGTCCTTGAGGGCCTGGATCTGGTCCTTGCGCTTCTCGGTGAGTCCCATAAGGAACTTGAGCGCTGCAACTTCGGTTAGCTCCTCGTCGCAGGGCTTGTTTGCCCGCCTGGCCGCACAAATGAGGTTGGCTACGTCGTAAGTGCGGCTCTTGATCTCGTCTTTGTACTGGCGTTGCGCCGCTGGGTCGGTCGGAGGCTTGCCGTAGACCTCGTAAACCTTGTGCGCTTCTGCCTCGCTCTTGGGGAGAGGTAGCGTCTTGGTTATGAGCTTCTTCGCCACGGGGTCGGGCTGGGAAGCCCGCCTCGGAGTGGCAGAACTTGCTGCTTGCTGCTGTGGTGGTCGCCCTCGCGATGCGGGGCGTCGCCTTCTCTGGTTGTAGTGCCCGTTGCAACATCGGCACGTCCAGTGCCGCTCTGATACATGGCGCCCACACGCACACTGCCAGGTACCAGCCATGTCTTCTGCACAGTCGGTCTGGCGCCGTGGTTGCTGGGCGCTGTGGTGACGTAGGAGCAACTCTCGAGCGCTGACCGCCCTTACGAGCAGTCGCGCTTGTCCGCGGGCTCTCCTTTCACGTCTGTGCTTGGCGGGCTCTCGTGAACGAGAACGCCGCCAATGCCGCCGCTTGAATGGCGGCGTGACCGCGGCGAGGCCGCGGTGGCCGCGGCTGGGCCGCGGGTGCGCTGCGCCGCCTGCAGGCAGCACTGCCGCGGGGATTCGCGGGCTATGGCGCGCGCGGGCCGGGGGCCACGCGTGAGGCCACGGCGGGTAGGGCTGCCCCCCAATCCCCAGGGGCGGCCCTCAGCCGATACGCCTTCTCCTCCTCCTCCTCCTCCTCCTCCTCCTCCTCTTCCCTCCTTCTTCAACTTTCTCCGCCTCCTCCTCCTCCTCCTCCTCCTCCTCCTCCTCCTCCTCCTCCTCCTCCTCCTCCTCCTCCTCCTCCTCCCCCCCCCTTCTCCACGCTCTCCACCTCATCGTCCTCCTCATCCTCGTCCTCGTCCTCGTCCTCGTCCTCGTCCTCGTCCTCGCCCTCCTCCTCCTCCTCCACCTCCTCCTCCTCCTCATCATCCTCATCCTCATCCTCATCCTCATCCTCATCCCATCCTCCTCCTCCTCCTCCCATCATCTCCTCATTCTCCTCATTCCTCCTCGCCTCACTCCTTCCTCCTCCTCCTCCTCCTCCTCCTCCTCCTCCTCCTCCTCCCTGCCTCCCTGCCTCCCTGCCTCCCTGCCTCCCTGCCTCCCTCCCTCCTGCTTCCGTCCCTCCCTTCCCTCCCTTCCCTCCCTTCCCTCCCTCCCCTCCTGCGGTGGAGGCGGCCCGCCCCTCCCGGCGCCTCGCCGCCATGCTCTGGGGCGGGGCCCGCGAGTACGGACAGGACGCCGGGCGCCTCGGCACCAGGACCGCCCGGCGCCGGGTCGAGGTGCAGCTGGATCTCCCCGTCCTGTGGGTGGATGAGGAGCAGGAGGAGAAGGAGGAGGAGGAGGAGAAGGAGGAGGAGGAGGAGGAGGAGGAGGAGGAGGAGGACGAGATGAGATGAGATGAGATGAGATGAGTTGAGATGAGATGAGATGAGACGAGATGAGACCATATGAGATGCTGATGATGATGATGATGATGAGGAGGAGGAGGAGGAGGAGGAGG
>CAUYUJ010021031.1:33945-50737 GCA_963575745.1 Prorocentrum cordatum | reverse complement strand
AAGCGTCCATTTTTTCCAGAGAGAACGACCCTGAGCCACAAGCCCCGAATAAGGACGCTTGGGTGAGATCTGCTGATGATGGGCCATGCCGTGCATGGAAACTACATTTTGGCAATCAGAGTATAAAGTTGCTGGTGCAGACAGGAACGCACATGCCATGGCATATGCTGGAAATTCTCCTGCCTGAGAAGTCTGAGGGCAGCTGTCCCACACGGGGCCCCAGCTCCAGGCTAAGAGATTCGACTGAGGGCCCATCATCGCTAAACCCCAACCAGCACGATTCGAGCTGCGGACCACCCGTCGCGAACACGAGCCGTCTAAGAAAACGTGGCCCCACATCTGTCTGCGGCCGTCGCGGGGCATCTCCATGCCTTCCGCTGCAAAACCTTCAAGAAAAAAACTGAAACTGGATACCGTCGTCCTCCTCGGTTCTACTGTCGGACTTTGGGGGCGGGAGCGCACTCTGGGGGTGGCCAAACAAGCCAGAGGTAAGGTGGAACCGTTCTCTCTCAGGGACCGCTTCGAACTGCCCCAAAACCTGATCCAGCGCACTGCGGGGAATCACTGCACTCCTCTCCTCCTCCACCGCCGAACACGCGTACAGTCGATGAAAGATCGTGTCGCCAGGCTGATGGCATAGCGGGCAACGATCCTCGACTTCATAACCTGCTGCTCGAGCGCGGGCGTTGGGCCAGATTCCTTGACAGGCACAACAACGTATGGTTCCTTTCTGGCGAGCAGTAAACTTTTTTGATCGAAGAGCTTTGATGACGACGTCGAAACATAAAGACTCGGCCCCTTCGGGGCCGTACTTGGCGGCCGCTTCCCTCTCCAAAGAACGCCAAACCCCCTCTTTGAGAAAAACCTGAAGAAGGGAAGGAGGCGCGAGCGTGAGAGATTGCTCAACCCCCAAGTCGCTAATCATAACAAAGGGCGAGGGCATGCTCCATCCCAAGCGGGCCAAGGACAATTTCATGGCCCCGATGGGCCCGCCCACGGTCCTCCAGGTCCACGAACGCCCGAAAACATCGTGCCGCATGTTTCGGAGCTCGGCCCAAGAAAAACAAACTTCCGAGACCCTCGTGGCACGGGCCCAGACTTCCTTGGCCCACCTGATGGCTGGCGCCACAGCACCCCACCAAGCAGGATCTCCTTCAATCCTGCTAAGAATGGTTCGGCCGCCGCAGGCAGGCTTCATCGTAGAGGCACACATGCGTCTGACTTTAGCGAGTTCTCCGTCACTGATCCCGTGAACCTCCGCCCCATAATTAACTCCCGCAAGAGGTCCCGCAGTGCAGAGCTTGGTAGCCCTCGGTCCTAGAACTCCTCTTTGACGAGCCAGCCTGCCAGCACGCCTAGAGGCTCTCGCAAAGCGCGTCTTCGCTCTGCTGTTGCGCCCACGGGCTCGCCTGGCGCAGCCCGCAGTGTCATCTATCCCCAAATTGACGAAAGACTCAGTAAAAACTCCTCCAAGCCCCCCAAGTCGTTTCTGGACGTGCCTGGCGATTTCCTTGGAGGACGCGACCAACCCGACCTTGTCGGGGGAGACTTTCGCAAAAAGAACCTTCTCAATGATCTCCTCAAGGGACTTAGCCGCTTTCGGGAGTTCTATCATAATGTGTCTGGTGGTCCCAATCGCATTGATCCCGAGGTCATCGATGTAAGCGTCGAACGTGATCCCCTTGGGAACCTCCAGTTGGTCGAATCCACGCAAGGCAACAATCCTGATCATAGTGGTAGCAAAACTGCAGCCAGCTATGATTCCAACTCCCGCGTAAGTAGGAGGCGTAACCACTCCAGCAAGCACCAGGAAGCGGGCAGAACGGTATCCCGCCATGCACACATCGGTGAGTGCATCAGGGAGGCCGTGCTGCCTGCATCGAAGAGCCAGAAGATCAAGAGGGATGCGCTCGTAATATTTAACAACATCCCAGAGGAGAGTCCAGGCCTCCTGCCCGCAGGCACGCGAAGCCTCATAACGGGCACTTTGCCTCCAAACAACATCACAAGCGGGCTTGAATTTTCCCGCCGCCCAGTACTCTCTCTGGTGTTTCCCTTCCCACTCAACCGCATAATCTCTCCTGCATTTCCTGCGTAATCTGTGCCGGCTGGGGAAGACCCCGATGGGGCGGAAACCAGTGGAGGGTTTCGGCAACATAGCAATGATCACGGCCTCCAGCTGCGGGGGAAGGGTGCCCGTGAGTTCCATCAACGTAAAGAACCGCGAGAGGGCCCACAAAGCCCCGTCGGACAGCACCGAAAAGTGTCTCAAATGAAACCCATCGAGGCCCGTGGCAGACCTATGGGCAAAAGTGCGAGAAACCTTGCGAATAATGTCCACCGTGATAGGGGGGAGGGGAGCATTAACTTTCCCTTGCCTTTTCTGAGGTACAGGGAGCCCTTCCCACAAATGGCGAAAACGATGAGCTTCGGCGGCCAGGAGCGCCTGCGGGTCCGACACCACGCAGCCCCCAGCACTAAGTGTAGTGGATGGAGACCATCCTTGAGGATCTTTCGTGTAGCCGTGCGCCCTACGTCCACCCTGATCGACATTCTCGGTGAGCCAGTCCGCCCAATCGCGTCTGGCCTTGGTGGCGTAGAAGGCGCTACATTGTGATACAAAGTCGGTCACCTGGGTAGAGACCTCTTCGACTTGGGCTGTCAAAACCTCCAGAGCCTCCAAGAAGCTAGGATCAGAGCCCGACCCTTCATGAGGGTCCTCCAAAACCTTGAGGTCCAAAATCACCGAGGAAACACGATCGTAAATAGCTTCGATCCCAGGGAACAAATTGTCGGGCTTACACAAGCTTTTTTTGGGGGGGAGACGAAAGAACGCGCCCCACATCCCGAGCCTGAGGCCAGCCCCCCCCTCTGCACACGCATAAAAAGACGTTTGAACTTCGAGGCGAGCCAGCGGCAGGCGTGGAGCTGGGGGTACCGCACACACCCATGGTCTTTACTAAGGATCGGCCTCCAATGGGTCTTGGGCCCCACGCCCCTAGACCCCAAACCAAGAAGTTGAACCCCGAAAGTCCTGGAAAGTTCCTGTTCAGCAAGTCCCGCCCAAGACGCGTAAGCTTCGCGAAATAGGCGAGCAGTCATGACCCCATCGTCCCCTCTCTTGGCTCGAATGAACGCTGCATCCAGCTGGGCGTGCACGCGCTTAAAGTCCATCGGCTCGGGCTGCGGTCCGAAGGGTACTTCCGATGGGAGAGGTGGCGGGCGCCTGAACGCGAGGTAGTGCATCTGAGCTAGTCCAGCGTGGAACTCGAGACAGACTGGGCTGTGCGGAAAGAAACCAGCGTCCTCGATAATGCGGACTTCAGCGGCTCCCTTGGTAAGCCCAGAAGACACAGCGAAGTAGTCGTAGACTTTGCCCGCTCCAGCGTGACAGGTAGGCTTGCTGGGGTCGATGACTTGACCAACCAGGGTGCTCACGAAAAAGGACTTGGCGAGTTCGGATGGCTCCATGTTCCAGTCTCCCCCAACAAGAAATGGTTTCCCGCGGGTGGACCCTTCCGCCCCTATCGCCGACAGTATCTCGAGGTTAGATTCCGAAAGCCCTTCCGAGTCACGCATATACACAGAACAAACTTGAAACGCGTCCCCTTGGGGCGCATGCGCTAGGGCCGTGATGGCCCTGTGGGGGGCCAGCTCGAGCCCCGAGGGCGCCCTATGAAGCCCAAGGTTGGCGCTGCACAGGATCGAGACTCCCGCAGAAGGGCCGCCTTCGGGCCCAGTCGTGCCAGGGATCCAAAGCGATTTGAAACCGAGGCCAAGACAAACAGAGGAAGCTCTATCCAAAGCCTCCTGCGTCAAAAGCTTGTGTTCTTGGACTAGAATAACTTCAGCATCGATACTAGGGAGCCACTCCTTCACCGACCCCCAGGCGTTACCGTTCACCGACACGACCCTCAGACGGAACGACTGGTGGCCCGGGGGTGGCGGGGGCAAAAAGGGACCTCCAAAAACGGTGCCAGAGTGCCCTGGCTCCGAGGAGGCAGCATCCCTAGCTCGCGCGTTGGGACTAGTATTTCGAGGCAAAGCAGGAATAAGTTGGGCACGAGGAGGAGGGGTCCTGACAGCCCGCGCGCGCTGTCGACCTCCCTCCGAAAACACTGAACTGGAACACCTGTCAGGTGTTGCAGGCATAGAAAAGTAGAGTCCCCCCCTTCAGGCCTGCTGACCGTCAGGGGGGCTAAGATGTCGCTGCTCACTGGGCCGCTCGCTTGAGCCGCTGCCCTCAGAAGTCGCCTGCTGCTGTTGAACACGCTCCGCAACTCGTGCTGCATGTTCTCGAACTCGGCTGACTGAGGCGGCTGGCTGGCTGACGTCGCTAGCCGCGGCGTCGCCGCTGCCAGAGGCACCGCCAGGATGCGACCCAGCTTCTTCAGCGCCTCCTTCACGAACTCCGCCCCCAGCCGACACGGCTCCGTCGCAGCCCTTCCTGCGCTTTGTGGCCATGCGCTTGAGGTAACCGTCGTGCTCGGCCTTGGCGACTGCCGCACGCTCCATTGCTTCGGCGAATAGGGCCTTGGCTGCCTTGCCGATGTGCTCCTTGAAGTCGGCCCGACGTCGCTCCACCTCTTGAAGATCCGAAGCCTCCATGCCCTCAGCGTCGACCGAGAAGAGGCCCCCGTCGTCGATGACGATGTTGGAGACCCTCCCGTCCACGAGGTCGCGGAGTGACAAAGTGGGCCCAGACGCGACCTCTGCGTCGGCCGAGGGAGGAACAACTGCACTGTGAAGCTGTGCAACCAATTGCCGATGTTCTGTGACCATGGCCTCGGACTGCTTCGGAAAGTAGTGAATGAGCACCTCTTGCGCCCTGATGCCGTCCTGCCACCTCGCAAGTTTCGCCAGCTCGGACTCCAGCCTGCCGTCGAGCTTCTTGATGCGGTGGTGCAGGTCGCTGACTTGGTCCTGCAGGGCCTTGGGCGGGGGCTTCGCGGCTGCCGCCATGGAGTCCAGCTGGCCTTGGTGCCTGGCCGCGGTCGTCTGGTCACCTGCGCGGCGCGCCAGGGCGACCAGCATCTGGAGCTCCTTTGCGTCCAGCGGGGCGTCCTGTCCACGGCCACTGCTGCCCGTGCCCTGCGCCGCTCCTCCAAGCTGAGGTCCAGGCGGGAGGGCAGCCCACCCTCCTGGGGGGTGATGCCCAGGAGCACGAGGAAAACCCTGCTGATGAGACCAAACGCCGCGAGGAGGAGCAGGCTGGCTGGTCGAAGGGGCTTGCCTCGGCGCACCGCAGTGCTTGCAGTGCGACGCCCAGACAGTGGTCTTGCCGCACCCGCATGCAACGCATTTCCAGCAGTCGCTCCTGCCGGACGCGCCGTATCCTTTGCCAGCCAGCCACTGGGCGCCTCCGTAGTCGTAGTTGTTCCAGTCCTGCCGCTGCCAGCCCTTTGAGCCGCCGCCGCGCCAAGGGGGAGAGCCTCCTCCGCCGCCGCCGCCGCCCTTGTAAGGGCCATGGGACATCAGTCTGACTGGAATGATGGAAGTGAAAAGATAGAAGCCAAAATTTTGACCCGCGGATCCCTTGCCGTTCTGAAGAGAGGACCCGCAAGCGCTCACCTGCGCCAGAACGGCTGGAGGAGGAGGAGGAGGAGGAGGAGGAGGAGGAGGAGGAGGAAAAGGAGGAGGAGGAGGAGGAGGAGGAGGAGAGGATGAGGAGGAAGGAGGGAGAGGATGAGGAGGAGGAGGAGGGGAGATGGAGGATGAGGAGAGAGAGGATGAAGGAGGCAGGGGGAGCAGGATAAAGCTGAGGAGGAGGATGAGGATGATGATGAGGATGACGAGATGATGATGATGATGATGATGATGATGATGATGATGATGATGGATGATGATGATGCTGATGATGGTGATGATGGTGATGAGGAGGAGGAAGGAGGAGGAGAAGAGGAGGAAGAGGAGTATGAGAGGAGGAGGAGGAAGAGGGGGAAGGAGGAAGGAAGAGCAGGAACGAGGTAGGAGGAGGGAGGAGGAGGAGGAGAGGAGGAGGAGGAGGCAGGAGAGGACGAGGAGGAGGAGGAGGAGGGGAATGAGGAGGAGGAAGAGGAGGAGGAGGAGGAGGAGGAGGAGGAGGAGGAGGAGGAGGAGGAGGATGATGAGGAGGAGGAGGGAGGAGGCGGAGGAGGATACGCAGGATGCCTCGCCTTCGTACCCCTCCTCATCTCCCTCCTTGTCCTCCTCCCCTCTTCCTCCTTCTCCTCATCATAGCCCCCTTACCCACCCTCCTCTTCCCCCGATTTTCTCAAGGCCCTGGGCCGCCAGGTCGACGTCATGATTTTTGCAACTGGTACTTTCTCTTGGACTTCGGCCCTCGGGGCCGCTTTCGGGCCCTGGGGGCTTCAAGGATGCATCCGGGCGAACCTCGAGCCCCATGGAAGGAGTCGGGACCTCTGGGGCCGCGCATTGGACAACAAAAACACTTTTATTATGATTCGCGGGTCGAGAGCGCACCTCTTCCTGTCGAAGCTAAGCGGGCCGCGCGAAGCTTGAGGACAACAAAAACACATCGTCGGATGTCTGGGGGTCAAGGCTCGAGGATCCCAGGCCCCGTCGCGTCGTAAACAAAACCTTCGCGGGAAATTTGAGGCTGGTCTCGGGGTTCCCATCAAGAAGCGGCTCGGGACGAGAAGCCGGTTCCTGGGAAGGGGTCGCGACCTCTGGAGGCCCACGTTGTGAAACAAAGTACCGTCATCGGCCTGACCTAAGGAACGATAATTAAGGAATGAAGCCTCTTTTTTCTCCAGGGAGGAACGCATAAGGGGCGATAACTAATCAATAACCCTCTACGGGACGATGAATAACGCATGCAAGCCTAAGGAACGACGGAGCCCCTTTTGAAAAGTTCAAGCCGCTCACTGTACGTTGGCGTTCTGGGTTCGGGGCTTTGGGCCTTCTTCACTCCGTCTGGGCCGCGGGGAGGCTCCTCGTCGGCACGGCCGGATCCGCCCGCGAGGTCCTGGTCAGCGCGCGCTCCAGGACTGGCTCAGGGTCGCAGACGTCCGGCGTAGCTTGTTTTGTTTTGTTGCTGGGCTTTGTGCGGCCTCTGGGGTGAAGAGCTGCCCCACGGGAAGCGGCCGGGAGGCGTGGGGCAGCGGATGTAAGGAGATCATCCCGTCGGGTGTCTGGCACAGGAGGCGGCAGGAGGGGGGAGGGAGGGGAGGAGGGGGGAGGGCGGGGGGGAGGAGGGGCAACGGAGCAACGAGGGGGCTGGGAAATGAGGGGGCGGGCGGGGCGGAGAAGGAGGAGGATGAGGAGAGGAGAACGAGGCGACGAGGGGGAGTGGGTGAGGAAGGAGGACGGGGAGGGCGACGGGGATAACGATCATGATCTCAAGTGGGGTGATGATGGGAAGGATTGTGAGGGAATGAGCGAACAGAGGATGAGGAGGGAGAAGAGGCGGAAGGGGGAGCAGGATGAAGATGACGAGGAACAGACTGGACACGAGGAGACGACAGGTCATAGGAAAAGGCACGCGGAGGAACAGGAGAAGGATGAGGAGGTGAAGTAGGAGACGGATGAGGACGACCGTCCGGCGGATAACGCGGAGGATCGCCAGTGGTCCGGGCCCACGCGGGCTGCCCTCCCGCCCATTCCTCCGTCGAGCAGGGGAGGGGTGAGAGGGATGCATGGGGAGAGGGGGGAGCGAAGAGTCAGGCGGCAGATGAGCGGGAAGAGAATCTGTTTTTTGGGGGGATAGGGGGGGGCGTCGGCGGGCAGGATCGGGCAGGTGGCGGTCATGACGCAGCGATGCGTGAGCTTTCTTGCCAGCGGAGTCCAGCAGGTTGAAGCGGAAGGCGAAGCCCCTGTGCTGTACCCTCCATGTCTGAAACCACTCCTCGCGGGGCTGAGGAGGGAGATGGGGAGGAGGAGAAGGAGGGGGAGAAGGGAGGAGGAGGAGAGAGGAGGAGAAAGATGAGGGGGAGGAGGAGGAGAGAGGAGGAAGAGAGGAAGAGGAGGAGGAGGCGGAGGAGGGGGAGGAAGAGGTCGAGGATGAGGAGGAGGGGGGAGGAGGAGGGAGGAGGAGGAAGAAGGGAGGAAGAGGAGGACGGGATGAGGACGGGGAAAAGAGGAGGCGGAGAAGGAGGATGATGATGAGGAGGGAGGAGGAGGAGAAGGGGGGAGGAGGAGGAGGAGGAGGAGGAGGAGGAGGAGGAGGAGAGGAGGAGGAGGAGGAGGAGGAGGAACGAACGCCAATCAGGCGGTCTTCGGCGGAGGGGCCGAGCGGCTCCCCACGTGCAGAAGAGGGGGAGGGAGGAATGGAGGAGGGATGGAGGCGATGCTGATGCTGATGCTGATGCTGGTGCTGGCGCTGACGACGACGATGACGACGACGACGGCGGCGGCGACGACGAACACGAAGAGGAGCAGGAGGATGAGGAGAATGAGGAGGAGACGGAGGATGAGGATGATACTGATGACGATGGCGATGACGACGATAATGCTGATTTGGTGATGACGACGAAGATGATGGCGATGCTGATGCTGATGCTGATGACGACGATGATTGTGGTTCTGATGCTGCTGATGCTGCTGATGCTGCGGATGATGCTGTTGATGATGATGATGCTGCTGCTGCTGCTGCTGATGATGATGATGATGATGATGTTATGGCTGATGATGTTGATGCTGCTGATGATGGTGATGCTGATCATGACGATGATGGTGATGCTGAGGAAGACAAGGAAACGAATGCTGATGACGATGCTGCTGATGATAATGGTTATCGCGCAGGACCCGTCCTGGGCAGTGGGGGCAACGACATCGACAACCTTGTGTTGCCGAATTGGCGGCATGAAAACTGGCGCTACACTTTCTGGTAGTCACAAGAGCTGGCCTCATCGCGCACGGGTAACAAAATCATCTGCACAATGAACTCACTTTGGATCTCAAGCAGGAGAATACGGCGGATTAATGTGCACGCACTGCAGATCATCCATCCGATCGGATTTCGCGCTGGCAGTTGCAACGCGAAGGCCACAGTCTACGATCACGATGGTCTCGCGCAGTCCTCCTCACTTGCCTGCAATGAGGAGCAGGAGAGCCTGGTTGACGCCCAGCTCAGGCTTGAAGGGGATGAGTAGGGGAAACACAACATGCTGCAGGGGGCCAACCCACTGCAGCAGAAGCACGAAATTCGAGCTGAACACTAAGCCTCGCAGCGAGTTGCGGTAGAAGTTCATGCTGAAGAGCAGCTGGAAGAAGCGAGCAATGCACCACTGCCAATTGGGCAACGAGGAGGGCGGTGGTTTCGGCAGAGCCTCGTTCTTGTTGCCCAGCCACAAGAATGCGCAGATGTGCACCACATCGAGACCAATGACGCTCACGATAAGCACGGATATAGGGTCTACAAAAGACAGCAAGTCGAACCAATAAATGAGATTCACCGCAATGGCACCAAACATCAATAACAAAGTCCACCACTTCGTGATGGTGGTCGAGATTGAACCGCGATCGCCTGCCGACCAGTAACTGATATCAACGCCCAACATCCTGTGACGGGAGAACTCGCCGCAGCCAGTGGCAATGGAGAACAGCGTCAGCGGGGCGGTGATGTAGAATAGCTGCGTGGTGCGCCACAGGTTCGTAAGGCTCAAAAAGAAAACCTCGTTGGCCTGCATGCTCTGGTCCATCCGATAGCGCGCTGTCGCAAAGATGACCATCGCCCAACTCAGAAACTGCAGGGCCCAAGAGAAAAACGTCATGGGCTTTGCCTCGAAGTGGTAGGTTCTTTGCTGGAAGACCGTGTAGTAGTTTAATCCGATCCAGAAGAAGGCCGTCCAGAACCACAAATAGTACGTCAGGCTGTCCAGCAGGATCAATAACCGCGCCCACTGCGCCATGCTGGTGGGGAAGCGCGTGCGGCGGACCTTGCGTCGTTTGCCTCCGCAGGTGCAGTGGTGCAGCACGTAGGAGAGGCTGCTGGACAGTACCAGCAGCAGCAAGAAGCCCAGCACTAGTGCCACCCAGATCTGCGTGTCCAATATGACGGTCGCCCACGCCTCCTGCTCAGTGGACGCAGCCAGACCTTGCTGGATCAGCCAGTCGGCCTGGCCCCTCGCGAGGTCGAGGGCACCTTCGAGCCCGCTCCCACCTCCGAGCATCCGAAGGAAGCCGCGCGTGCCCTGGCCATACATGAGGTTGGCCAGAGAGGCGACAAACAGCGTGAAGACGCAGAAAGCCATCCAAACCATGGGAGTCCCCTCCTTCTTCCGGAAGAACGTCTGCAGCGCCAGAACGACTCCGCCCTCAGTCTGGCGCTGCACCCCTGCCAAATAATGGATTGGGTCCTTCGCCATCCCGTAAGAAAGGCGCCTGTTGATGTACTGCGAATGCTTGCCCTGGACCATCACGTCCAAACTCGTGGCCAAATCCTCAACCTTGCAGCTCTCACGGAAGAACCGGTGCTCCACCAACTCGTGGAAATTCCCGCGTGTTTTCTTCTTGGAGCTCATGTCCCAAATGCTGCTGGTACCCTTGATGCCCATGCGGCGGTCCTTGATGAGCCAGGTGCCGTTTGTCCCCTTGGAGCTCACCCCGCCACAGCAATTCCGCAGCATGCAGTGCAGGCGGAAGAAGTTCGAGTTGTTCGAATCCAGGTAGTCCTGCTCGTCCTCCTGCTCCGGGAAGAACGGTGGGCTCTGGGTGAAGGCCACCCATGGGTTGACCTGCGCCTGCCCCTTGAGAAAGAAGAAGGGCAGCGTCTCGTGGAAGAAGTTCGGCTGGTACTGGTGGCGCGCGTCGGCGATGCTGAACAAAGACGGCTTGATCTGCATCGTGACTTCGCCCGTGGCCTCGTCCAGGACGGGGTCCCGCTCCTCGACCTGCAGGTAGTAGTGGAAGAGGTAGTTCTCCACAAAGTTGAGGCCGCCCGCCTTGCCGCGGCTCGTGCTGACGGGCACGATGTACCTGTTGGCGTCGAAGTCCCCGTCCTCGTACTCCTTGGCATACCTACGCCAGTCGAGCCAGCTCTTCTTGCCCCTCTTCTCGTCGTCCATGGGCACCTTGTAGTACCAGCAGCCGCGGGCGACGTGCTGTGTCTTAAGTGTCCGCTCGTCCTCGTCTGGCTTCGCTCGCGCGACGTAATGCAGGATGTACAGAGGCCGGGGCCTCCGGCTCTCCGCCGTCGACTTCGGCACCCAGGCGCGGGCCTCGCAGTCGTCCAGGTGCACCGGCTTCGCATTCTCGTAGCAGGTGTCAAAGGTCCTCTCACCCACGACCAACTCCCTGCGCAGCTGCACGATTGCGGCCTCCAGCTGCTCGATCTCGGGGTTCGCGGCCCCGCTGCCGTCCTTGGCCTTCGGCCAGCCGCTGCGTTCTTGCAAAACCTGCAACGCCTTCTTGCCGCAGAGGTTGTCCAGCTTACCGTTAAGCTTCTTGATCTCATCACTGCTGTCGTCCGACAGCGACAACTCTTTGATCTTCTTGGCAATGTTGTCGGTGTTGCAGTCCTCCAACTTGCAGCTCCTGGTCAGCTCCACCCACTCCTTCGCGAAGGCCCTCACGTTCTTCTCCTTGAGGCTCTCCTTCGAGGCCCTCGGAGAACGAGATCCCTTGCCACTTCCAAACTTCGCGTCTGGAATCTTGTCCAACACCTCGGCAAACGCCCGGAACATCACCTTCTGCGGATGGCGGTGCCCCTCGTCCATGACCACCACGTTAAAGGGGCAGCGACAGCTGCTGGGCATGCTGGATATGGCACCGACGAGGTTGCGCAAAACGCATGCCTTCGTCTCGCTGCTGGTCGGACAGACCACCGATATGTACTTGAACTGATCCGTCTGCTGCTGCTCGTAATACCTCGCCGCCTTGTAAGGCACGAACAGGCCAGGGAAAAAGGTCACCACCTTGACAGCAAAGCCGAAGAGGAGCATCCAAATGAAGATGTTTACCTCTACGCCGCTGTTAGATGGAGGCTCGAAGTTCTCAGTGAGCATGCTCCAATCGATTCTCCCGCTCGCGTCGCAGTACTCGATGCTGGGCGACTGCTGCTCCATGCAGGCGTAGGCGCAACGGCCCGAGACGGCCAGGCAGCGGTCGTTGAACGGCGGGGGCGCGATGGCCTGGCCCTCGCCGAGCGAAAAGCCGCCCGCGAAGGTGCTCTCGTTCGCGGCGCACGCCACGAGGTAGAGGGGCCCTCGCTCCCCGAAGCACCAGCTGGGCTGGAGCGAGACGCGGTTGCGCTGGTAGAACTCCATCTTGTTGCGCGCGCTGTCCTCCTCGGGGACGTAGGGCGTCGTGTCCTCCGGCTGGTCGCTCATGGCCTCCTCCTCCTCCTCCTCCTCGTCCTCGTCACCCCGCCGGCTGAGCCTCCGGGCGAACTGGGCCAGCGACCCCGCGAGCTCGCCCATCGCCTCGCCCGCGGACGCCGCGAGGCGCCTGGCCTCGGACTCGCCCCCCCCGGTGTACTCGGCCTCGTCGGAGTCGCCCTCCAGCTCGGCCAGGTAGGCGACGTAAGGGCGCGGCGGGGCTCGCTCCAGCTCGTTGTTGCTGTTGTCGACATAGTACTTGTGCGGCTCGTAGAGCTTCCTCCAGGTGCCCCCGTCCGTCAGGCCCCAGGGGCCCCATGCCTCCTGGCCCGCATAGTGCAGCGGGGACGTCATCACAAAGGCCCTCGGCACCGACCCGCGCCTCACCTCATCGGTGGGCATCCCTTTCAGTTGAATCTCGAGCTGTGGATAGCCGTCGTACATGTTGAGCGTGACAATGGGCTTGCGATCGGTCTGCAAGCACTGTGGGCCTGGTTCGCACTGCTTCTCTTCGACGTCCACGCACTGCTGG
Source organism: Prorocentrum cordatum (assembly GCA_963575745.1). NCBI lineage: Eukaryota > Dinophyceae > Prorocentrales > Prorocentraceae > Prorocentrum > Prorocentrum cordatum. The sequence goes on along the minus strand of CAUYUJ010021031.1, from coordinate 37,948 downwards.
CACGGCCAGTCTGACATTCTGAGCGTGGAGGCCACGCACTCGGCATGATCCGGGGAGCTGAGGCAGGCGTGGATGGAAGCCTCGCCTTCGAAGTGGGAATTGTTCACAAGGACGCCTGCCACCGTGCCGCTGGGGGGGTCCACCTGGATCACCCCGTCAGCACGCACGCCCGGCAAGGCAGCAGCGCCCGGGTTCTTGCCGCAGGGCCAGCCAGCAACGCCACCGACTGCGTTGCACATCGTGGCCAGGTCCTCCTTACTGAGATCGTAGTTCTCGGCGTCCTCCGCCTCCTCGTGCAAGCGCAGCTTCTCAACATCCCAAGCCACACAGACGAGCACGTAGGTAGGGCTAGTCGCATATGTGTCCATCGACGGTGCCGAAACAGTGCCGCTGGTTGTCGTAGTGTCGTCCAGGTGGTGCGGGTGAGTGCACTGCTCGGTTACGTACCTGTGCCCCACGTCATCTGAGGAAACGCCCGCGAAGTAGGGCTGGGGCTCCGCGTGCCTTCTGTCGGCAGCCAACCACCACTTCTGGAAGTCGTTAGACGCGAAGAGCACCGGGTACACGGTGTGGTCGTAGCCCGGGGCCTCAAGAGACATGTCGACTTGGAAATTCATTTCGCTGGTCTGAAGGAATCCACCCGCCGCGCCGCAAGTGTGGTTGCAGCCGCTCCACGTGGTTGGAATAGGGGAAATGTCCACGCTGTAGCCCGACACTTTGTGCTCCTGGACGAACGTCTGGTCTGACAGTACGGGGAACTCCGGGAAGAGCTGGTTCCAGTACTCTAGCGGCATAGGCACGGTTATCATCCACTTCAGGAAGAGAGGGAACAGGAACAGCATGGACAGGAACGAGAGGACGAACAGCCAGTAGCACCAGCCGCCCTTGCCCTTGCCGCAGTGCTGCTTGCACGCCCAGCACCAGGGCTGCTTCTCCAACTCCTCGTCGTCCTCCTCCGCGGAGCTGGCCAGCGAGCCGCTGGCCCGCAGGGTCGCCCTGCTGGCCTGGCTGCCCCACGCCGAGGCCAAGACCGCGGGGCCGGCCGGAACCGGAGCCTTCGACTCCCCCTGCTCCTCGCCGCCTAGCAGCCGGGCGGCGCCCTCCGCCTCGCCCGCGGCGTCGGGCGGGCGCGGGGCCTCGGCGCCGCTCGGGAGCGGGGCCTTCGGCTCCCCCGCCTGCCCCGCGCTGTCCGGCAGGGGGGCGGTGCCCTCCGCCTCGTCCGCGGCGTGCGCGGGGCGAGGGGGGGCCTCGGTGCCGCTCGGGTGCGGAGCCTCGGCTGCGCCCGCGGTCGTGATCGACGTCTGCTCCCCCATCATGAACGGGTCGTCGCTGCTGGTAGCGGGCATACCCGCGTCGCCACCAGATACGCTGCCAGATACGCCTCCTTGGGCGTCGACACCCTGCGGCGTCGCCTTGTGCGACAGCTGGCGCAAGGTGGGCGAAGGCATTGCTTTGCTCGAAGCGGCTTGTCAAAGGCGGGTGTAGAACAACTGCTCTTGAGCCAAAATGGCCACGGACTGCTGATGACGATGATGATGATGATGATGAGGCTGATGATGCTGCTGATGATGATGCTCTTGATGATGATGATGCTGATGATGATGATGACGCTAATGCTTATTAATTGGATGATAATGGGGGTGCGGATGTTGCTGCTGATGATGCCGCTGGTGATGACAATGACAATGGTGATGTTGATTAGGATGAGGACGATGCTGATGCTGCTGACGATGCTGCTGAAGATGATGATGCTGCGGATGATGATGATGATGATGATGATGATGATGATGATGATGATGATGATGATGATGCTGATGCTGATGGTGATGGTGATGGTGATGATGATGATGATGATGATGATGATGAAGATGTTGGTGCTGATTCTGATGCGGATGGTTGTGTGAGGAGGAGGGTGGGGAGGGGGATAATGCTGATGATGCGGCTGATGACGATGATGATGATGGTGATGGTGATGATGATGATGATGATGATGATGATGATGCTGATGATGCTGATGAACATGGTGATGATGATGCTGCGACTGATGATGATGATGCTGAGGATGCCGATGATGATGATGATGCTGATGCTGATGATGATGATGATGATGATGATGATGATGATGATGATGATGATGATGATGATGATGATGGTGATGAGGATTAGGATGCTGATGCTGATGGGGATGCGGATGATGAGGATGGTATTGCTGATGCTGCGGGTGATGACGATGAGGCTGACGGTGGTGATGGTGATAGTGATGGTAGTGCCGATGATGGCGATGATGTTGAAGATGATGCTGATTATGATGCTGCTGCTGCTGATGATGATGATGATGATGATGAAGAGGAGGAGGACGGCGAGGAGCAGGCAACGGAGGAGGGACGAGCAAGAGGAGAAGGACGAGGAGGAGGGGGAGGAGGAGGAGGAGGAGGACGAGGAGGAGGAGGGGGAGGCGGAGGAGTTTTTTTTCTCCCCCCCCCCCCCAGCGCAGCATGCAACCCGCACGTCACCTCAGGGGAGGGCAGACCCCCCGAAGCAAACAACAAAAACACAAACCGACCTCCAACAAGCAGGCTCTAAACTTCTACCCGCGTAAACAGGCTGGGCGAGAAGAAACAAAAGGTGAAACCCTGCCTGGCGCCACCAGGGCAGGAAAGGGGCCGTTCTGGACCAGAACGGCCCCGTCCTAAATTAAAACGGCCCCGTTCTAGCCAAGAACGGGTCCGTTCTAGGCTAGAACGGTCGGGTGCTGTCTCGGGGCAACCCCGGTACAGGACCCGACCCACGACTCCATCATGCACCCAGACAAATATGGGGCAGTCTCCTGAATGTCTGAACAGTGCCGCTGCCACCGCGGCGAGGGAAGCAGCGTGCTGGCACAGGCCAGCAACGCACAAGAAGAAACGAAGGCGAAGCCCAGCCAGACACCACAAGGTAGGACGGGGCGGGCACCGACTCGGGGCAACCGCAGAACAGGACCCGACCCCCGACCCCACCGTATGACCAGACAGATATGGAGCAGGCTCCTGAATGCCTAATCAGTGCCGCTGTCTCCGCGGAGAGGGATGGTGCGTGCTGGCTCTGGCCAGCGACGCCCGAGATCCTCAGGCAGGCTCGAAGTGGCAGCCCAGAGGAGGCGCTGGGCCAAATCGGCCCAGCGCCTCTCGTGAGCACCCCCCTCCTGCAAACCAATCCACCTCTCCATATTTGCCCAGGGGCCAGAAAAAGAGCGGGACGTCTCCGCGCTTGGGATGCCGCCCCCTCGCGATCTGCCTCTAGGCGTGCTTCCGACCCTTCAGCTCCAGCAGTCAGAATCGGCTGGCAGGGCTGTTGGAGGCCTCGATCCTGCCCACCTCCACTGTAGAACGTGCACTGGAGGCGCACAAAAACAAAACTGCCGGCCGAGGCGTCAAGCAACAGCACGTTGTGCCCTAGAGCAGAAAACGCAGGAACATTCATGCCACAGATCCCGGCGCCCGCGCCACCACGGCACAAAACTCGCGGGCGGCTTGTCGGCGGAACGTGATCCACGTAAGCATCTAGAACGCTGCCAAAAACGTCCCGTCCAGCTCCAAGCGTGCGTCGGACCCTGCTCTTTGCCCACAGGAACGGCAACAAAGACCCACTGCACGTTCGGCCCCAGATCGGGCCGCGGCCAAAGTGGTAAGAGCTTCGCGGCCAGGATAATCAAAACTCTCGCACTGGCTAGCTTGCAATCTACATCCCCAGCTTCCGGGCTGTCGGGCTTTGGGTGGATCAGCGCAGCTTGCTTCGTCGAAACGTCGACAGCATGGTTACCTTCACGCAAGTAGAAAACCCAGCTATCTTCGACCCCTTCGATGGACTGGTGGGCCTTGACTTTGTGCACTTTGCACCGCTGGGGAAACTTTCGACAACATTGAGCAACTCCAGCGTGCGCACGCTTAGGAGAGCATTGTTCTTCCCACGGCAGGGCATGACAATCAACGCAGGCTTCACAGCCAACAAGCAACTCGCAAGG